>CM034146.1:837902931-838459915 GCA_019776745.2 Taxus chinensis
ACTTAATTTAGGATCATTGAGACACATTATCAAATGGCTAAAACGAGTTCTTGTAAGTCAACACAAGACCATGTTTTCCATGAGGCACATATTAGGAAAACTCAAAATGAAGGTGCAGGTTAGGGAGTAAATTATCAAAAATTCATTTGCAGGGTGTGATAAATCCATTGGGACATTTTGGAGGAGTCTCGAGAATTTCAATTTTTCAAAGACAAAAAATGGCTTTATTTCTGGACATAACTAAAACATCTAAATATCATGGCTATTCGACAATGTCATATCCATAGGGATATATAATCATTAGTTGTTTGGGAAAATTGACTTGAATCGACAATAAAAAGGTAAACACACAACAAATGAAAGGGAAATGCACCAAAATGTTAATTCACTTATATACATGTAGGGGAAACATGCTTTTGTTGCTTGAATCACTTGATATATTTCTCACTATAAGGCAATGAGAGATGTGTGTCATCCACGCATGTTATATGGTAAGTATCATCTCCTACATATATTTGTATCAGTAGGAGGGATTTGATTTCATGCAACACAACTCACTCCATAGGATCATGCCAACAACAATGCAAACACTTTTAAAAGAAGAGGCCATTTTAAACCCATGAAGCCAAATTATTTTTGGGGTTGGTATTATTTTTCTTAGAGGGGGGAAGTGGTTTTACATAAAAAAATAAAATACATCTCCCAACAAAATAAAAAATCCACTAGTTCACTATCCCCTCATTCTATATATTAGGTATTTCTCTATAGCATTTGATAACGTAGAAGTGGTACCTATTGCATTAAAAAAGAGACCCATTTGTAGATAAATATTAACAATGGTAGTTAGATGGTAAATGGAAATGGTGGGGACAAATAAAGACAAGCTAAGTGACTTACTTGATTTTATACTTTCTCATAAAATATTTTATAGCCATTTTGTCAGAGATATCGCACAATTCTCAATATTCTCTAGAAGACGACGATTTGTTAAAGTTTTGTAAGACCGAGAAATACAAGTAATAATTGATAAAGTACAATGCATCCTACCGTCTCCTCTCTAAAGTTTTCATTTCATGTTTCTATCACCGACCTTGAGAGAATTATCATACACAACTAGTGAATCAACATATGAAATTGGATTCATTTGGCAACTCTAAATCTAGTTAATTAAATCACTCCCCAATTTTTCAAAAGAGATAATTGGGCATCATGGTTTAAGACTCATTGGCTAGATGAAATCTTTTCTGGTATGGTTTGGGATAAGACTGTTGTACACACACATACTTTACCATGAAGAGGAGCTTGGTAAAACTCAATGTTGAAATGTGTTTGAAGAGGAAATGTCTCCAAAGAGTGCAAAATGTTAAAGAAGGGGAAAAATAGTATTCTATTTTAGATCTACCAAAATCGGTGCTAGAGGGAGTATTGATTAGGATTTCCTCTTCCATCCCATGTAAAATGGCAAGGATCTATAAAAATATGAGGGAGAAGTGTAGGACTAATTATATATGGGATACTTATATGAAAGCCAAATAGGGGAAGGTTGTGGGCCTCGTAGGTCACAAGGAATGTCATACAAAAATGCCTTAGCCAACATAAGTATCTGTGGAAAAATAAGAGATTTGGAATAGAGTATGGACATCCATCAAACCATAATAGAAACTATTTTTGTCAAATGTTGTAGTTGCAAGTGCCCTGGTTGATATGAATGAAAAATGTGGAAGTATATATAAGGTGTGTGAACTATTTGAAAAAATATCTCAAAGAGATGCCATCTCATGAAATGAAATGAGTTTAATACACAAGGCATAAGAACTATTTCATAGAATACCTCAAAGAAATGTGGTCTCATGGGTTGCTATGATAACAATGTATGATAAAAGTGGGCTTGTTGAAAAGGCCTTCCAAACTTTGAAACAAATACAATTGGAAGGTGTGAAGGAAAAGTCCACAACCTTTTCCTGCATACTCTCCCCTGTGCTAAATTGAGAGCTTTAGAGCAGGGTATGGAGGTACAACAAATTATAATGGAAAGAGATTTTTTGTTAGATGTCATAGTTGCAAATGTCTTGATAAATATGTATGTAAAAGGTGTGAGCATATACAATGTATGAGAATTCTTTGATAAAATCCCTCAAACTAACACATTTTCTTGGACTATTTCGATCGTAAGATATGTATAAAATAAAATAATCAGTTCCCCACAAGGAAGATAAAGAAACAAAGGTTGCGAGATAATTGTGTTTGTTCGCTCAACCTTCCCCTCCTTTCTTAGCCGTCATTTCAAAAAACTTGAAAACATCTTGTAAGATTACCTCTTTACTATATTTTGGAATTACTTCTAGGACTCTAAAAATCCTCATTCAATCAAAAAACTAATCCTGCATTGGTTGGTTGGCTTAGTTTGTGGTAACATAGAAACTCCAATATATATGATTATTATGCCAATAGGGATGAAGTTGTAATGGAAGTGGCCCTCTCACTAACATAATATGCCAACATGGGTGACACCTCATATTTGGCTATTGGCATAATCATTGCACCTTCTTGGTGCAAGTATTAGTTATGTTATGGTAAAAAAATATTATATTTAACTTCGATGTCAAAAAGTTGTGTTATAGAGTGTGGTTGCTCGCATCCTTTATAAAACCATTCATAATTCACGCAACAAAGCCCATTGAAAATTAACATAAAATTGTCATTCCTTATTTTAATGTTATTGTCTATCTTTTTCAAAAAACAATACAAGACCTTCATTAACTGCAAATGCAAATGATATGAAGTGGAAAGAACCATAATATAATCTCAATCAAAAGCTGAAATATTTTACGATGGTTATTGGAGAGTAGAATACAAAGATAGAAGACACTTTTCAGGGTCTTAATTCAAATCTTTGTAATTATAGCTTTATTGACCTTACCCATAATGAAATATCTCAAAAGAAATAACTATGTAAGGTGACCACACTAATAAGCATATAACTATTAACTCTTACTAATTATATGTAAACACCTTTAAACGCTGATTCTAATAATATATTGGTACATACATCTTAAATACATTTATTTGAAGTACGTTGAGACAATTTTAAGATTCTCAACTTAGATTGTTCCCATACCACACTGACTAATAATTCTATTACCTTTTGTGCCTATTTCTTTTTGATTGGTGAAGAATGGTATTGTTCCATCTACACCACTACACCAAGTTTATCGGGCGTAAAAAATGTTTTTGTAAAAAAAGACATGCTTTAAACCGCTGTTTCAATGAAAATTTAATTATAAGTAACAATTAAATGAGTGTCTAATTTAAGGTTGAAATTTCCTAACAATGGTCAAATGAATGTTAAATTTAAACCCACACATAAAAGTAAACAACTCACTCCATTAGAATGCCCCTGCCATTGTACAACACTTATCGATGATGAAATAACACTACAACATTAATCATAAAAATCACACCCAAAATACAAATCACATTTACAATTTTCTTTTTTAATGAATTTCATTCAAACTAATTACATCATAGGTGTCTCTCTTTGAGGATGCCCTTGCTGGAATGTGTCAAATTCCGGTGAGCTTTTTCCGGCTACCCTATTCCAGCCATCTTGCTAGTTAAAAAACATTATAATTTAAATATGTAAACGCATATTGCGAACGACACGTACTTAAAACCCCATACCAACCATAGTTGAACCAAACGTCTCTATGCGGTCCACAAATTCCATATTCCGTTCGACCCTCTCCAACCTAAAAGACAAAAGAGGATCAAACTAAAACTTCCACAAAATGACGAGGAAGTTTTTGTACAAATAATCTTAAAAGAAAGGGTAAAAGACAATTTTACAGCAACATCCATTTTGTCTCATGTTTTTGTAACCTGAATTAAATAATTCAGAACAACAATAATTTTTGGTGATTCGAATATTATCTCTGAATTTCGTTTCATCGCTAATAGACCCTTAATTGGCCATCTACAATGGCTTCCGCCCTCATTACATTCAATTCAGTTGCACCCAGTTCGCGCGGTTCATTCCTCATTAGCAACGCAAGGTCCTCGGTGCGAACTTCTCAAAGAATTCTACGCATCACTGCAAACCCGGCAAGAAATCCGCTATTAAGGGTTTGTGCTAGACAAAGGCTGACTTCTGTGCGAGTGGCTACAGATTCAGGTAAATTTTATGACACATATATGATTTATTGTTTTCTTCTGTGGGTAAAATTAACACACACGGTTTACTTTAGATTTTGACCTATAATCTGTACACTTAATCTGAATTTGAAGCTGAATAAGACCTTATCATTTTTTATTTCTCAACTAAACCCTGTTATGTTGGCCGGGAGCGGTTGGATCCCAGGAATGGCATTTTTCTGGGGATTATTTAGCCTACAATTGGCCCTGAGAATTGAACCTGGGCTCATGTGTAAACTTCCACCAAATTCCAGCTATAAGCATGAAACAATTCTTCATGGCTTACATCACAACCCCTTAGACTCACTAATAATTTGTTTATGTAAATAGAAATCAATATTTCTATTAAAATAGGTTGCATGGAGATGCTATTTAGTATTTACAATAAAACGACTGTGAGTAGGTATATAAGTTTAAGTACCGTGCCTAGCATATAATTTTAATTTATACAAGAAATTACTTTATATGCCCTTATGAAATTCCTTCGTCAGGGCCGTTTCATAATACAGTCGACAATGTTATTTGAAATTAAGGCCAAAAACTCTATTCATTTTAAAGAAAACCTGCAGTATGCTGCAGAAAGTATCAACCCCAGACCCAGGTAGCAGTTTCAATTTCAATCACACTATCCATCGAGATGGGCTGTTAAAGTTCCTTAGCCAGACAATTATACTGAAGATAATGAAGTCTATACAAATTGATAAGAGCAACAAAACAAATTTATACCACTTCAAAAACTATAACTACTTGGCTTCATCAAAATGGAGATTCCATTCCAGTGGAGCTGGACAGTATTTTACTGTATCGGACCAAATCCATGCTTCCTGGTACAGCCTTCACCATCAACGGGTCTTCACTTTGCATGTCTTCAGCATCTTCTTGTGAAACCAAAACAATTTCTCTTTTATGGTATTGTAAATTGATGTATTAGAATAATAAATAATTTGATTAAAAGGTATTTCCAAAGAGGGAATGGCGAAAGAAATAGTGCACCCATAGCAGCTAACAGGATGGGACATCGCTTAGGCATAGTGACAAATAGGAACAGTCCGCATGATTCTGCACATGACATTGGGTTACTGAAGTCTGCCTTAAAAGCAAATCAATGACAGAAAAATACACACAAGTATCCTCCAGAAAGCCAGAAAGGAGGCTTCAAGAGCCGCATGTGACAGCACACAAGGTGTATGCCCCGGTGAGGGAGTCCATGTTATGACTTTACAGGCTGTCACAGCAATTAAGCCTGAAAGTGAAGGTGGATCATCATCCTCTTGATTAAAATGTTTTATATTTAGATCGTGGGAGTTCAGTATCTGGGCTATAACTTCACAGCCATCTCTAGTACCATCAGCCTAAATAAGACTAAAGCATGATTTGATGCTTTGTATATTGGATAACCTATTTGTTGTTGCCAATGGATGGCATATATTTTTTGTTTTGAGTTTAGTTTTCTTCGCAATGCGATAACGAGTAGAGTTCTTCTAGAATCAAGTGTGTGTGTTTTTTTTTTTGTGGCATTTTGGATCTCATTACTGGATCCATCTTCAGGGAAGTAAAAAAATTGCATCAATGATAAGCATACAGCTACATTGGTGTCAAAGCCTGGGTTTCACAAGAGCAAGTGCAGTGAGCAATAGTGAACTAACTTATTGATTTCACTCAGAACCAGTGATTTTATATTGTAATAAAAGGGATTAACATTATGGCAAGTTAGGCAGCGCAAAGTTTCAACAAGATCTAATGAATAACAATATGGGTGGAAAACTGCAAAAAAGAGGCATGGTGAAGGAATGAAATGGAGCAGAGGAAAAAGTCATTGGATCATACACGAATCTTTCAATGTTAGAATTATATTAGTGTTTTGGGTTATCATTATTCAACTGATAAATATCGGCACATGAAATCCAATCGTGCAAGAACTAGAACTAATTTTTTTTATATGTGATAGGGTTGAAACAAGACTCGTCTGTCTCCTTTAGTCTTCAAAGAACTTATTTGGGTTATATGTTCATAGTACGTACCTAATGTCTCACATGTACCAAAAGATATTCTTATCTCAAAGGTTTTTAAGAGCTGCAACATATTTGCGTCTTATGTCTTACTCATACCTTCATCACAAGCACAAACATGTGTAAAATAGATAGTCACATTAAGGGACAAATAACAATTTCCTCAATGATACATCATATTGTGAATTCAATTTTTTATATTAACTAACTTTGCCAAAATGGTCGTGACTGGAAGGTTATCAACCTAAAGATGGTTCTTAACTTGAACTCAATCTAGAGTTCTGAGTAGCCAATTACTAAGGCTTGTTTGCAGTGCTGCATCATTGTGCACTTTTTTCTGGAAATAACTGTGTAAATATCTGTGGTTTTTACTGATTCAATTTCTTGTATATGACCTTGTAGCATTGTTATGATTCTAGCTTGTATTTAGGGCAAAAAATAATGTTTTTGTTAATTTTTATTAGAAAATGTATTCAGATTTCAAGTCATAGGTCAAAGACATATATGTGTCACGAGAATGTCACAGGAGTTATAAAGAATCTTATCATAGAGGTCATAACAGAAGAGTTTCAAGGAATATTTTCGTAGGAGCTTCAAAAAGTAATGAGGGAGTTATAAAGCATCTCAAGTGTCACCGGGAGTTACTAGCAATCTTGTCATCACAAGGGAGTTGTAAGCATTTACTATACCATATGCAAGATGAACAAGTTAAAAAAACCTTGCTTTAGATGAGAACTTGTTATTGATGTCTGAGATGTTTTGGATTTGTTGTGCATGGATAGAGTGTGGAGGTCATGATACATCTATTTGTTCATTCATGTCTATTTAGCATGTGAAAATCTATATATTTTTCCTGAATACACCTCTATGATATATTCCAGTATAACATAGAACTCGGGCTTTCTCCAAGGCTTTGGAAGTTGCTATTGCAACTTTAAAGCCTTTAGCTGCTATTGCACAAGGGACTCAGGTGTGGTCTCCTCTTGTTTTATGAGAGGATGGATTTGACTTTATAACTGAATGTGGAGGTCATGATATCTATTCATTCTTGTCTATTTAGGATGTCAAAATTTATATATCTTTCCCGAATATACCTCCATGGTATATTCCATATAACATAGAACCTGGGCTTCCCCAAGTTTTCGGAGGTTGATTTTGCAACTGTTAATCCTTTAGCTGCTATTGCATGGGGGCTCAGGTATTGCCTCTTCTTGTTTTATGAGAGGATGCATCTGAGTTTATGATGTCCTCTGATTTTTGAGTATACAACTTGCCTATTGATAAGCTTGAACTTCAACAATGAAAACTCCAAACTGAAGGTTTTTTTTTTAAGGAAAGCTAGCTTACAATATATTAATGAAGAAAAAACAGAGTACTCTTGAATATATGCATGGTGTTTGTTATACAAATTACACTAGCAAAGGAACATCAACTACAGAATAGTAAATACATAGCATGCTACAACATAGAAGAATATGAGAGTTATTACGACTTTATTTCATGGGTAGTGCTCAATACAAGTTGTTTGGTACATGTAGGACCTGATACATGGCAACCTCATCCCAACATACATCATTCTATTTTTATGAAAATATTCAATGGCTGCTGGTGAAACACAATGGTCAACAACCGAACATAGCAAATGAGTCACTACAATACTACCTAAAGCCCACATCACAATCATTAACAACTTAACATCATCGGCGGCCAAAACATGTGATTATGCCGATAGGCATTCTACAATGGCAGCAAAGAGTGGGATCTAATACTGTGACTGTGAAAGTTTTATTTTTGGCAATAAATGTGATGTTCATTTGACCGTCATTTTTTAAAATTTTAAAAAAAACTTTGATAAGTCAAGCAAAATGTAGTAATATCTTGACCATATGGTAGAGTTTGGGACCCTTTTATTCGGAAAATATTTGTTTGTCGCACACCAATGAAAAATATATAGAGGATGTAATAAAATTATAAATTATTAATCAATGTGGTAGATGCATACATTGATTTTTAATTTTTTTTTTGCTTTTAAGGAGAAATAAAAAAGAATATTGTATATATTATTTTATATTTTGTATGATATATGAAGAGAATGTAATGAAATTATTTATCAATGTGGTATGCAAAATATGAAGAGAATGTAATGAAATGATTTACCAATGTGGTATACATGAAATCCAAGATATGAACCTTGAGATTAATATCTATCAGCATTTTTCAAATAGATGTCTTTAAGATATTTGTACTAGTTGATAATACGTTAATAACAATGACAGTATTGACATGACGGTCTATATTATCCCCCTTTAAAACAAGTACGAGATCCCTTTGATGCAACCCAGATGCAACATGATAAATTTGAAAATGAAGAGGGAAGATACAAGACATTCATGAAGAAGTGATGATGGATGTAGAGGTTTCTGCTGCATAAACTTTGAGAGACCTTGGTGAAAGGTCCGAAGCTTATAGCAAATTCTGTAGTCTGATTTTGTTCACACCAATCTTTGGCTAAATATGCTTCTGAAAATCCATAAATCAAATGCCTATATATGTGTTTTTCTTCTGTGTTACCAACAATTCGTTCTGCTCGTGACAGAAACAAATTGTGCAAAATCGACAATGAAGGGGACATGATTAGAATTGAACTGATCGCAACGCAGGTTAAAAGCAGTAGGGTTGTACAATAGTTGAAAAGCAGAAGGCAAAACATCAAGGGCAGGAGCATATGATGCTCTGCAAAGTGGGTTGTCTGGTAGCATATTGTCAAAAATGTGTGGCAATGGGAAGGGAGCTTGGGCATAAAGATCAGGAACCAAAGGTTCGTTATGGTGCCAAAGGGGCATATGGACTAGATGCAGGGGTGAGCCTATGGAACAGAGGACTGTTGTGGGGCGTATGGTCTGTTGGCCAAGGTGTATGGTTGTTGTGGCGAGGTGTATAGTAGAGAGGCGTACGGTGGACAGATCGTATAGGGGCGAACATGCAGGTAATGGCTATATGGCTCTACATGGGTCATATGGCACTATTGGAGGTGAAGTAGGATGTACAACTTGCTGGAGGTGAAGGGACGTATGACTACCAGACATACTACCCAATGTTTGTTCCTACCACATTGAAAAATCATGAAATGAAATTAGGGTGTATGCTTCCTGGCTGTATGAATGTGTGGTAAATGCTTGTACAATGCTTCTCAGATGGGGGCGTATGGTTTCGTTGAAATGTGAGCCTACATTGATGGGGTTTCATAAAATTTTATTGGCTTTTTATTACATCCTTTTATTGCACCGCCTTTATATTTAATTTGGGATATTTTTATGGGTCACTCTTATTTAAAATTAAAATTATTTATACAGGTACCATTGCTTTTATAATTTTTTATTTGTTCACCCTATATTTTCAACCTGTCGATGCTCGCACCCTTGGCGAATTTTAACTCGATCATATTCCATGCATTTGTCCAAATTTTGTTTAATTTTAATCTTGATCCATTCATTGCTCTTTTACAACATCGTAGCATCTAAATTCCGTGAGTTGTAGTGCTCCATTAATGTTACACGTTCTTAGCCAAAGTACTTCAAAATGTTTTGCTGCTTCGAATCTCCCGACGGTATTTTTAATCTAAGTGACCTAGGATTGAAATTTGTGTGCCTCAAATACTTATCTTGTTTGTACTTCCTTTTTGTCATTTATGCAAGTACTCTTGGGTTAAAATTCACGTGATAATGTTTTTTCATGGTAATACTTCCTCTGCCTCACCATAGCCTTTGTTGGGCAATGTGCAGTGACTATGTTCATCTAGGGTGCACATACTAGCATCCTATTCTACTTCAAGAACAAGTTGTACTTTATAAGAGTTTACTTCACCTCTATTATATTTCTATCTTTACCTCCGTTCACGCTGATTGTTATCAGCTCTTTGGAATTCATGTTGGTTATAGTTCAAATTGGTATGTCAACTTATCTTTAGACATTGGGTTCATGCTCATTGTGGTCGACACTTTGGACTTAATGTTGGCTATAGTTCAAAGTGGTAGGCTAACTTATTTTTAGACCTTGCATTCATGCTCATTGTGGTTAGCTTGTTGAACTTCATTTCAGTTATAGTTCAAACAAGTAGGCCAACTTATCATTGAACTTTGTAGACTCGATGACGTAGTGTCAACTAAAGTGGGTAAGTCGATTGTGACATTAATGGTTTAAAAGGACTTGGCGTCACCGACATATTCTTCTAGCTATCTCATTGCAAGTTGGCTCTTTGGAATTCATGTCGGCTATAGTTTAAACTACTTGGTCAACTTATCTTTAGACCTTGCGTTCACTCTCGTTGTGGTTGGCTCTTCAGACTTCATGATGGCTATAGTTCAAACTGGCAGGACAACTTATCATCGAACTTTGCAAACATGATATTGTATTTTGTTAATTGAAGTCGATTATGACATTGATGGTTCAGAAGGACTTGCAATCATTGATATCTACTTTATGTCAGCTATAATTCAAATTGGTCGGCCAACTTATCTTTAGACTCTACGTTCACTCTCATTGTTGTTGGCTCTTTGAATTTTATGTTGGCTATAGTTCAAACTAATAGGCCATCTTATCTTGAGACCTTGTGATCACGCTTATTGCGGTCGACTCTTTGGACTTCATCTCGGCTATAGTTCAAACAGGTACACCAACTTATCATTGAACTTTGCAGACCTGACGACACATTTTTTCAACTCAAGTAGGTAAGTTTATTGTGACATTGGTGGTTCATAAGTACTTGACATCACCGACATTTTCTTCTAGTCATCTCGTTGTAGGTTTTTGCCTTCTTCAATTTCCATTATCTTGATGCTTTCACAAAGAGGCTGGAACTTTGTAGTTCCAATACTCGAAGACAACTTTCCATGTGCATGTTGATGCATCTAGAACAACCATTGGGTTAATACTTACATAGTCAGGAGAAGGAAAACTGTATCATTTTATCTATTTTGCAAATAGGAAGTTGTTTAAGGCCGAGGAATTATACTACCATGGAGTGGGGAGTGTATACACTTGCTTTTTCTCTTACTAATGATTTCTTTTTGTAGGCTATTGGTACGTTAACCTCCTTGAGTGTGTGCCTTAAGGGGTGTATCAGTAGTTGGGTTGGGTTGGTTTGCTGTACTTGGTGAGAGTCATGGCTTCGCCCTAGCCTATAGCCTGTCCTAGCATGGCCCTAACATGTTTTCCTACTTTTCCCTTATTATGTCCTTATTACCACCTTATGACCATTTGATATCCTCTATACTACCACCTCATTGTCTTCCTATAACACCTATATCACCTTTTAACACCTTCATACCTTCTACAAGCATTTGCTCTACCTCCATTCTCTCTCCTCCCATTACCTTTTAGCCAATTTACAACCATTGTCTATGTCATTTAGTAGAACCCTTTTTCCAGCTAACTACATCGACCTTGGTCGATGCCATTGGCTAATGGACTTTAGGTTAAGCTGTCGTATTTATAGGCGTCATTGTTGTCACTTCTCTATATCATCATCACATAGCCCACTGTGCTTTTGCTTGCACATTTGCCCGTAAACATTTAAGAGGTTTAAGGTATAGTGTAGCTTACACTTGGAGGTCTACTTTGAAGCATTGGGTCACTAGGAACTGTAAGAATAGGAGCTGTACCAACAAGGTCTACCAAGTCTTTGAAATCCCCAACTTTGGTGTACTTAGGTCTTATACTGATCTCTCTTAGGATTGTCAACACAAATCTAGCACTCAGATAATCTTTCACTGGGAACTCCTCGTGCTATGATTGTTTTAGCAATGCACAACTTTTGGTTTGGTGGTATGAATTTGGAAGCACAATAACAAACACAAAACAAGAGCACCACAAAATATAATATGAAGGCTTGACAATGGAACTGAAATATTATTAACAAAGTGTTTTTATAATTTCACCCAAGAACTACTCCGAGTGTTACCAATTCCACTCACCTTTCCAATAGTATTTCTGGGAGAAATTTCACAAATACATCCCTTGATAGCTTCTTTAACACACCTACACAATGGATTGGACTCTTTATACTAGCATATACTAATCCTCACAACCTTCTTATGTGCTAAATAAGGGGGGTTTATAGCACTTTAGTGCTTATTCACCTTATCTTTAAGATATGATAGGAAATACCTTTTATCCAATCATAATAAATCTTATCTTTACATATAGGCTTATCCCTTAGGTTAGGATAAACTTTATCACTTACACATGGAATTCCATCTTATCTAGACTTATCTCTAAAACTAAATAAATATTCAAAATATATATGACATCATTCCTTTGTCATAATTACAAATATGGTATTTCTAATTCATGACCATTTAATACCCTACTTTACCACGACTTTTGACACTTTGACATTACCATAACCATTTACTTTTTACCATTGATTGTCACTTTCACAACATCCCCTCATGTACATTAACTGTTACCATAGAATATTTACTAGCTACATTTCTACCTTGCGAGCCATACTTTATTGGTGGGTGCCATTAACTTCTAGTGGACTCTACTAAATACTACACTTAACAACATACCATAACACTATATACATTAAGTAAATGGAAATTTCGGAGGAAAATTCTAGTATCAACATCCTCCCCCTTAGCTTCTACTCTCGTCCCTAGAGTAGGCTTTCATGCACAATCTGAATCTGGTGCCTGGAAAATCTTCAACTTGTCGTAGTTGACCCATTTTGCAATTAGAGTACCATCTAATTCCTCCAATCAATACGCATCATTGTTATGCATTGCTGCTATTTTGTAAATGATTTTCTGATCAAATACTCTTGTTTCATCTTCTTCTTGTAGCTTGTTTCTTTTGTTATTTCCCGCATTTCCTCTAGCAAATGAAGATGTACCAACCTTTCCCTTACTGAATCACTTTCATCCATATTTGTATTATGCATAACTCTCATGGTAGGAATATCAAATTCAATAGGAAGAACTGGATCAATGCCATAAGCCAACTGAAACGGGGGGTATCCTGTTGTTGACTTTGATGTAGTCCTATATGCCCACAATGTTGCACGAATCCTTTTATCCCACTTATCGATTTTGTAAAGTTGCATCCTTCGTCAAGATTTGACACAATACATAATTTGTTTGCTCCACCTGTCCATTTGTGCTAGGCTTGTAAGTTGTTGCCTTCATATGCTTGATGGAAATCCATCCACTAAGACTTGTACCACCTCATTAATAAAGTGACTTCCTTGATCTGTTACAATCTTCAACGAACAGCCAAATCTAGTGATAATGCGTTCATACATGAACCTTGCCACTTCATCCATGGTAGTTGGTTTTCAAGGGTCTAGTCGCAAACCCACTTGGTTAAATAATCAATGACAACTGCAATATACTTATTTTGGCATGGGGTGGGTGTGAGTGGACCTACAATATCTATTCCCCACTTTTCAAAGGGGCCAACTAGAAGAATAAGACATAGTGGAGCTGATGAAGTTTTATGATTCATATGTGATTGACAGATATCGTGTCTTACAATTATAACAATCTCTAAAAAGAGTTGGCTAGTGATAACTTGTATCCAAGACCCTCCTTGCTGTCAGTTGTCCAGAGAAGCGTCCTCCACACGTATCATCATGGAATTCTTCAATTAGCTTCTTCCCCTCTTATCAGGTCCTATCCGAAACAAAGATTCCATTCATAATAGACTATGGACAACTTGCTTGTAATGTTTTGCTTAACCTTTGCATTAGCACCATTAGGAAACTTGAAATTATTCAGATGCTTCCAAATATCTATGTACTCACCAGAAATTGTGTTAATGGATAACAACATTGCATTTGGAAACTCGTTAACATCACACAATGAACTCAAACCATCATAGGCTCGAGAAAGTGCATCTGTATTGACATGCTTCTTTTTGGCCTCTCCACTATATCAAATTCAAATATCTACAGTAAAATTATCCATTTTACTATCTTTTCTGATGGGCTAGGCTTTTTTACAATATTTTTTATAGCCTAATGATCCGTCACAACTGTAAATTTTTACCTGAGAAAGTGATTTTTAAACTTTTACAATTACAATATAATTTATCTCAACGTTGCTCATTTGTCTACTCCCAAAGTAGATCGGATGATCATTTCCATTCTCATCCTTTTGTCTCAGAGTGCTCCCTAGTGTTGCATCTGAATTATTAGTATATACAATGGATGACTTGCTCTAGTCTGGATTCCTTAAAACATGGGAAGTCACTAAGGCTTCATTAAGTTGTTCAAAAGCTTCATGCGCCTTCTTGTCTTGCTCATAAGTCGATCTTTCTTTAAGAACTAGGTCAATGGTTGTGCAATTTTTGAGAAGTTCTTGATGAACCTCCAATAGTAACCCACATGGCCTAAAAATGATCTCAACTTACTTCTATTTATAGGGAATGGTAATATTTGAAACTTTATTAGGATTAGTACAATACCATCTCTAGATACATGTCCTAACAAGATACCTTAAGAGCATCCAAAGACACACTTTGTAGGATTCAGTGATGCTTGTGCTTCATCCAACCTCTGAAAGGCCTTTTCCATCGAGTATAGGCGGTCCATTTTGCTTCCGTAGATGCAAAAATCATCCACAAACACTTTGATAAAGTTCCAATATAGGGTTTAAAACACCCTATTCTTTAGGCACTGGAATGTTGTCGGAGCATTACACAAACCAAATGGTATGACTTTATAAGCAAACATTCCCCAGGGAGTGGTGAACGTCATTTTGAGCTGATATTTCTCAGCTGTGCAAACTTGCCTGTACTCGCTATAGCCATCTGCAAAACTATAACATTCCTTGCTAACTACTTCATCCAAGATTTGGACTGAGAATGGAAGAGGGCAATGATCCTTCTTTGTTGCCTTGTTGAGCTTCCTGTAATCAACACAAACATGTAGCTTCCCATTCTTTTTTCTAGAGATCACAATGGGAGAAACCCATTCTGAATTATCCATAACAAATATGAATCCCGCTTCAAACAACTTATCTCTTTCTTCTTTTTACATTCTTGGAAAAATTAGGATTCATTCTATATGGCATTTGCTTTACTAATTTAGCACCATTTACCAACTCAATAGAATGCTCTACCCAACTTACCTAGCAGAGTTCCTTATAATCAAAAGTGAATAGGTGCATATACTTTCAAAAGAGTTGGAGGTAGGCTTTTCTCTCTCTTTTCCATCACAACATTACAAATTTGTATTTGTTGGAGACTCTCTTCCATTTCTTTTTTAGTGAATTGTCTAGGTCCATCATTTGGTGTGATTGAAAGGATATCCACGACTTACACATCCACCTTACTCTCTTCATCATTAGTGTTCACCTCACTAGCAGATGTCCAATTATCAGTCTCATCACCTGAATCCAAAGGTTTGACCATACAATTTTGATGGATCACATTTATTTTGACCCTATCTCTGCCACGTCTAAGTGTCATGAAGCCTTCATTCCTGTAGTTTTTTGCATAAACTCTCCTCAACCATGGCTTTCCCAATAACATAGGGTATGCAACAATACCATTCTTCATTACCTGAAAGTCTACCACACATATAACACCCATGACAGATATTGCTACATCTAAAACACCTTATGGTTCAGTTTTTCCTTATTTAATGACCTTAGTATTAGTATTGAAGGGAAATCAATTTTTAAACCCAACATATTCATTACAGACTCAGTCATTACATTATTTGCAACTCCTCCATCTACTAAAACATCATGAATTGAAATTCTGTTACACAATACCTCGTCTTGTGGAGTATAAGGATTTGTCTCTGCTTCTATAATGGGGACCTCTACCTCCCGTCGAGCATTGAGTTCCCTATGCAACAAAGTTGACCTTCGCACATCTTTCTCATAATGGGGGCCTTAATGATCTCTTGCTATGCCTCAGGTGTGTGCTTGAGCTCCTCGCTCAAGGGATGTTAGCAAAGTTAGGTCCACGTAAGACTTGGAGATGATGACAAATAAGCCCAACACGAAGTCTATATTGGTATAAAGATATCCCTAAAAAAGAGAGGGCTCAGTGGAATCCTCCCAAGATTTTGATGACTCTTCACTTGATTCTTTTGCAATACCCTCCAATTTATATGGTTTGCACTTGGGTCTGCGCTTGAGCTCCTTGCTTAAGTGATCTGCCAACAAAGTCATGTTTGTGCAAGACCAATAGATGATGACAAATAAATGCAGCACAAAGTCTATCTTAGAATAAAGATATCCCTCAAAAGGAAGGGGTTCAGTGGAATCCTTAATGGATTTTGTTGACTCTTCACTTAATTCCTTTTTAGCACCCACCAACTGAGTATGGTGTGTAAGGCCCGCACATCCTTTGAAAGGGGCAATTGTTTAGCAATCTCTACCCACACCTTACTCGTGAGTGGCATAGGCTCCACCAGTTCTAACTAAACTCTTTTGTGGTTTAGGCCCTGGCTTTGGTTTCTACGTACAGGTTGGCCTTGACTTATGCTTTTGCTTCAAACTTCTTTTGATGGATTCTTAGAATTCATTACTTTTCACAATCATTGTCATCTTTCTTTTTGTTCAACCAATCAAGTAGACTATTTGATTTCTTGGTCCACTCCTTGATTGTGTTGTCTTCTTCTCTTGCCATTGTTCGAGGTCAATGGCATTAATGCTTTTTGGTTTGACGTAGGTCTTAAGATTTTTCTTCCTATTCACAATGACACCTCTCATCTTACCATTGTTATATTTGTTATTGCACTTCACAGTCACGTTTGACATGAAGGACTTGCAAAAAATAGAGTGCTCGATAAGGAGTTTGGGTAAGTGATTAAGTAGTCGATCCACTTCTTTCATCATTGCCAAGTTCCTTAGAATCTGTTAGCACTTGGGTCCTTGCCAATTCGTCCTTGATGTGCTCAGTACAGAGAGATAGCAAAGATACTTGACGCCCCTCACGAGTTCTCTTTGATTATTAGTTTCAACTACGTTTTGAATTGGTTGACCCATCGAGTGTCCATCATATATGTGTTGTCACCAATAAGCATTATTACTGAGGTTAACTTTTGAACCAACTGTAACTTGACCCAACATTCTCAAAGACAACGACACTATAATGTTTGTTATACAAACTACACTACACTACCAAAGGAAAATCAACAAAATAGTAAATACATATTACAATGCAACATATAAGAATATTTATTGCATAGGTAGTCCTAAATATAAGTTGTTTGGTATAGGGAGGATCTGATACACAACACCTTCACCTTGACATAGATAATTCTAATTATATGACAAGACTCAATGACGTAGATCATTCTAATTATATGACAAGATTCAATGGTTGTTGGTCAAATACAACTCTCAACAACTGGACATAGTTAACAAGTCATTAAATACTACCTAAAGTTGACAATACAATCATTAACAAGATAACATTCTTGGCTACCAAAACATGCAATTAATAGTACGGTAATAACAATGGCAATATAAAAATGATGGTCTACTTATGGGTCTCATTGCTAGTCCCTTGAAGCAACTTTCACTCTGAAGCCTTGTCAGTATGCATAACAACATTTTCAATATTTTATTCTCATCTTCACTTCAACACACTTTCTTATTTTGGTGACCATTTTGATTTATTTTGACTAGCCGATACCATGGCTTGCGACCTTGTTCTCCTCTTTCTCTCTCTCTATCCATCAATTCCTCCTCTTGTATATATACAAAGGGATGGATATGCATTTTTCTTTGGTTGAGATATCCTTAAACAATGGTATTTCATTTGATATATTAGGTCGCTAAAGTAAGAAATAGAATGTTCTTTAGTCTTTAAATTATTTCTTACTTGTGCTTTTGTGCCATGTTTCTTGCAAGTTGCCCTATTGTTTGCGCTCATGTTAGAACAACCAATTTTCATGTTGCACAATCAAAAATGCTTGGTGAAAATTTCAGTATGTTGTGAATAGATATTTTAGAACTAGTATATGTGTGATTCTGATTTGGATATAAGTAGCTTTTAAGTTCAGCATCAAGCCTGCGACCTTAAACTAAGATGCCAAATTGCCATCAGCATTTATAATTTCTTCTCATTATTATGCCGAGAGGTATCCGGCAATGGGAGTTGGGGTGGTGGCGATTAACTGTGAAGTCCTTGAGTTGTTAACAATTAATGGGCGATCTTTAATTTGATGTCGATTTGACCATTATTTAGAAGTTTTTCTACTTCCTTGGGGAATTTGGTCAGAAAAGTGTAATATCTTGGCCATAATGTGGAGTTTGGAGCCCATTTTCCAGCTTGAGATTGATTTCTCTCAGCATTTTTTAGATAGATGTATTGAAGACATCTATACTAGTTGTATCTAGCATTCCTATTTAATTGTGTGGATCTCTATCTATAACCCCAATCCCATATTCTCTGTTTAACATATTCTCTGTTTAACATATTCTCTATGCTTACCTTACTTGAAGTAGAAAAAAACATGTGTTTTGTCACCTACATTCTAGCTATGCCCTCTTTTCAATTTTAATTTTTTTTCATTGGTGATGGTCCCAAAGTCATTCCAGGAAACCATGCTAATCTACAAGAGAAGTAATTTTTGTTCTAATCCCGCAGTGGCATGTTGTATGCCAAGCCTTATATCCTACAGTTGAGAGGTGTTACAAATTCAGTAAATCAAAAAACTGGAAGTGCCTCACCCAATGCCCTGATTTGGTTTGTTGGTGTTAAAATTGTAAGTGTGTTGTCCAACACTCCGGTTTGATGTTTTGGTCTAGATTTACATTTACAAGAGAAATGATCTGTGTTCACTGTTCACATTGGTATGTTTTATGCCAAGCATGCTTGAGTTCTCTGCTGAAGAGAGGTACAATAATTAAAATTATTGTAAAGTGCCTCACCCAGCACCCTAGTTAGGTGTGGATTTTGATCCATGTTACATGGTAAGAGGAAATTCACCTTCAACCTAAGTTGCTTCATTTGGCGAATTTTATCTGAAAATGGAAATTTGCTGAGTACCAAATATGTCTTAAAACATTAATGGAAATTTGTTAGATTTTATTGAAATCCATTCTTTATTTTTTGAATATTTAACCTAACAGCAAGCATAATATATATTTTAGTTGAATTTTATCATGAATTTTATGGCTGATTTTTTAGTTACGATTTTTTTACAAATTTTATCCTACCTAAATTCAAACACGGATATGAATGTGGCTACTTAAACCTGTAAAAATGTCTGCCCTGGAGTGTTCTTCTGTGCATACGTCTCCATGAATACATATGTTTCTTTGTGCTGTAAGTTTTAGTTTATAGAGTCTTCCTTATTTTAAGGGTCATTATATGTTCCTTTGTGATAAAGATCCACAGAAATTCAAGTACCAGAATTCTTCATAATCTCTAAAGATTCATTGCGTATTTGGTTAGCTCTTATTTTGCTTCTGTGTTCATTTCCAAAGTGACGCTAAAATAAATGTATTTTTTGTTGTGGCACTTTTAATTTCAGAGTGGTCTTGTTCCTTGTTGCTTCTGAGAAAGCAAGCAACATTCTTTTGCTTCTTATTTGTATTCTTGGAATATTTGTCTTATTATGAGAAAACAAACTGCAGACAACATATTCTTTATTCTTCTAAGAAAGCGAATGACATTTTTTTCCTTGTTAGAGAAAAAGGGGAGGGTTTATTGCTTCATTTTGGAATGTCTGTTGCTATTCACTGAATATATTATTCAAGTATTCGAGGTACTAGTGATGCTTTTTTTCTGCTGTTGAATGACCACTGTTCTTTTGCTTACAGCAACCATTACATCAGAAAGTATCAAGCCTGCAATTTTATTATCTGAGAATGCATTGAAACACTTGAATAAGATGAGGGCTGAGAAAAATGAGGATTTGTGTCTGAGAATAGGAGTGAGACAGGGTGGTTGCTCAGGCATGTCTTATGTTATGGATTTTGAGCAACGAGCTAATGCAAGGCCTGACGACTCAGTTGTTAACTATGATGGTTTTACAATTGGTGAGATTTATCTGGTCATTCTTATTTATACTTGTGTTATATTTGCTCTCGTTCTGGTGTTATTTGGTTTTCAATTGTGCAAGCACTAGAATTTTCCATTTATCCTCATGTATTTAAAATATTGAACTTCAGCACCTGACATACAAACATCTATGAATGGATTTGCATAACTCCACTTTTCCAAGCTTCAGAATCTTGACAGACAATACTATATTTGTGCAGAATGTGGAAAGAAAATGTTAGACTGATTTAGTACAAACAGAGTTGCAAGCTATGCATTTGTTTCTTGTCTTGGTTTTTCTGTTGAGCCAGCCTTGTTGCTTTTGACTACTGGTGAAAAACATAATCCTGCATTTTGGCCTATCGTTTCTCCTTTGAATTTTTCAAGTGTTTGTGCAGAATCATAACAGTTGCATCTATTGGTCTTGGCTTGCCCTCTAATAATCAGTGTAACTATCCCATGGCTTCTGTGTTTTTCCATGATTGTAAATTCTCTTGTACCCGCCTTTTAATGGCGAATCTCTTCCTAGATTTTCTGATCAGACCTCCCACACTTGTGGTGCTCAAAACAGAGCGAAGACTGATGTTCCTGTACTTCTTAATAATTTGATTAGGGTTACATTCTTGAGAGTCAAATTGGTTAGGCTGAAAAGAGAGAGAAACCCTAAAAAAAGAATGACACTTGTGAAGGTCGATACCACACCTTTGTGCCCTATGCTATTCAAACAAGGAATGAAAGGGTCTCACGATTTTCATTAGTAGCTGGTTATGGTGAAAATATTGGTTGTGAATGTTTAGTTCGTTGCTGCTGATCTCTTCCGCCATCACATCTACATTCCTCTTACTGTCCTGTAGCTATAAATGATGAATGACACTACTGTAATCTTTATTCCAGAGACAAACACTTTCATCAGACCCTGAGCAGCGAAGGAGCAAACACCATAATGTCTACATTTCTGAGTGGGTGGTGAAACCATTATGAGTGTTATGGAGAGTACGTGCCTGTAGCTATCCTCTAGGCCATTGAAAGCAAATAAGTGATTTGAGATGTTGAGCTGTATAAAACCCAGAGGACAGATCAAGTATATACGAGAATTTAATTTTTTTGATGATGAATTAAGTAAAGGACAAAATGGGGGGATGAATGGGGAAATATTTGTGATTAGGTACGGAGGCATGTAGGTGTGGGTTTGAGAATAAAGAATGATAAAAAGTGTTTCAAGGATTCATTTTGATATTTTTACGGGTGGAAAGTGGGGATGTGTTTAAAACATTAATATGTCAAAAAAATAATAATCTGAATTTATAGTAGCTATAAGGTGAGTGGGTTGGATGATGAATGTGGGAATGCTAGTGGTGGCATTAAGAATAATGGGCTTAGAGGGAGTAACTCTTTAACATTTTGACTTTCTATATGAGCAATGGCCATAACATAAAATGGGCCAACAATAATGTGTCTAGTGAACACAAAGAATAGACTCATGGCCACATGTGCTTGTGGGCCACTTTAGTTGAATGGTATTTAAACCAAGATATTTTCTAACTTCGAAATTGGTGAGAGTTAACTTTTGACTATTGCCATGGGAAAAAATAATTTTTTTCCCTGGAATTTAAGCATGGCTTTTAATATAAGTGGCTGGCCGCTCTAAGTCCACCATTTTTTGCAACCTTGCAAGGATACGAAATTGCCCACTGTAAACTGTAAAGGAATGCTCATACATGTGCCTTAAGATTCATTGGGTAGCTCATTTGTGACCCTATTATTGCGACGTTTTTCATGTTGTAGAATAGCTTTTGGCATATTCACCAAGATGTTTATTATCTGAGAAATTACATTTTCAGTTTGCCAACTGATTATTAAAAACAGAGGAGTGTTGGTGTTCTCATAGTGATGGATTGGGCTTTAGCTTGTTTGATTAGATTTATAATTATTTTCGAGTCCCCTTCAATTTAGAGTTCTGTAATACCATACTTAAGAGCTTGCTGCATGCTTTTATAAAGAGTCAGCAAGAAAAATTATTTGTGTGGGTTCCTATGGCTTGAGTATAACTTAGGGATGACTGGCCTTTTCAATCTTTGATAATTCCCCCATACCAAGATGCGTGGAATTGCGTTTTGAAGCCCAATTGAAGTTGATTCCACAATACCCTGCATGCCTTAATGGACGGCAAATAAGTAAAATTATTTGTCTAGGTTCCTGAAGCAGGAGCATTCAGGTCCATGTGCAATCATGCGTCAACCAAAAATGTAAGCAAGTGTTTTTGTGCGTGTTTGTGAGTTGTTGAAATCATTGCACGTGTTGAAGATGATCAGAACATGCCAAGGGATATCAGTAGAGCTCCAGCTCTCTAGGAACATCAAGTGTGGAAGGTTTCAATGATCAGTCGGGGATCAAATTGACCCATTCTTGACAGATGATGAAATTCTCAATTAAAACAGGTGGTGGATGCAAAACTGACAGTTTGCAGCAGTAAATGAAGGTGGTGAAATCGCTGGTCTGCAGGAACTATCGGTTTGCTCGTGTTAAAACCAAATGTAAAGTAATTTCCCAAAATGATGAAATGGCAAATGCCGAGCATTTTCAAGATGCTTGGGAGTTCAAAGAGGCACTCCAGATTATCAGAGGTAGTCAGAAAACATTTAGATTCTTCTGTTGTGGGGGGAACTTCAGTTGGAAAGGGCAAGAGAATGGGAGGAGCTTGCTATGGAGAGTCTTATAGAGTTTCATATCAGAACATAATGTGTATCAATTCCAGTTAAAATGACTGTATTGTACTATGTTTCTCATCTTCATATGTGTATTTCTATAAACAATACAAGCAAAGTACGTACTTGTGCATATAATCGATTTAATATTGTCAATTTGTCACAAATGCAATAAAGTCTAAGTTATGATTCCAAGTCTTAGGCTGTTGTTCGAGAGTCTGTCCATTGGAGGTTGAGGAGTCTAATCTGCCGGGAAAGATTACCATTAACTTGGCCTGCGCTTCCCAGACCTGCATCATTTGGTATCAAAGTAGGTTGTGTCCTGCTTAGTTGCGTGTGTGAGGCTCCAGCTGAGTCTATTGCAAGTTGTGAGAGCATCTTGCGTTGTCTAGAGCTTTGAATAATAGAAAAGAATATAGAAGAGTACCTCTTAGAAGAGGAGGAAAAGAGTTTCATACTTGGCAGAGATGTTAAGAGGAATACAAGCTAGATTGGATGCTGTGGAAACTACGCAACGTAGATGAGTTGCAGAAAATATGAATGAAGATTAAGAGGAAGCCCCAAAAGTTTGGCTTGTTGAACCAGAGGATAGATTCTTGAAGGCTATTGCTAAGATGGAAAGCTAGCCAAGGCTGGACACCCCTTGCTACTTAGGAAGTTTATGCCTTGAGGATCTCATTGATTGGATCACGGAACTAGAAAATATTTTGTCCAAGAGCGAATAGAAGACTCCAAAAGAGTGAAGTTTTACTGCACAAAGCTAAGCACATGCATTCTTATGGTTTGAGATTGTGCAACTAGAAAGGGTTAGAAGAAACAAAGAAAAAATGAAGACTGGGGATAGGATGGTTGCAAAATTGCAAGACGAGTTTTACCTCTTGATAATCAGTTGAATTTGTTCATGAAGTTGTAGAACTTGAGGCAAAAACACATGAGTGTAAAGGATTGCACAAAAGAGTTTTACAAGCTCACACTTTGAGCTGTTAATGTTGAAGATGATGAAGGGAAGATCTCTATGTATGTGAATGGTCTTTGTATTTCCATACAAGATGAATTTAGAATGATCAGGTTGTGCTCAGTAGAAGAAGCATATCAATGTGCATTGAATGTTGAGGAGAAGTTGTCAAGGAGACAACAAAACATATCAAGAGGAAGAGCAAGGTTTTCAAGAGGAAGAGGTCAAACAAACATCAGAAGAGACAATATACTCATGAAGGAGAAGCAAGCTCTTCTCACAATTACAATTATACACTGAGTGGAAGAAGATATCCTTAAAGACGAAGAGGATACTATGGTAGAGGAAGAGGTAGAGTATTCACGGGTACTTGCTTTAGGTCTGGAGATGTTGAGCATAGAGCTTTTGAGTGCCTCCAAGCACAACAAAACATTAATACAATAAATGAGGCTAGCAATTTATTTGCACCAGCGGATGAAGAAAACATTACTTCACCCAATCACATTGAAGAATTGGAACGTGGATAGTCATGATGAAGAGAGTTTTGCTAAAACTATCCAATGAGGAGAAGGAATAAGCGCAAACAAAGAATATTTTTGAACCATCCACAAATCTCGAGGCAAGTGCTGCAAGGTCATTGTTTATAGTGGTAGCATAAACAATTTGATTTCAAATGAGATGGAAGAGAAGCTTGGGTTGAAGAGGATCACGTACCCAAATATGTATAAGGTGTTTTGGTTATAAAAGGGACATCATATTTTGGCAAGTGAGCAAATATTTGATTAATTATCATGTGGATTGTATGAGGATGAAGTTTTGTGTGATATTATGTCTATGGATGTATGTCATGTGTTGTTGGGTAGACCATGTCAATTTGATAGGAAGGTTATACATGATGATAGAAGGCCATACATGATGGTAGAGTCAATATCTATACTCTTGTGATGGATGGAAGTATATATTGAGCTCATTGAAGGATAAAGGGGAAGAAGTGGACAATAGTCCTAAAGTGTTGATCTCCGAGAACAATTTTCGAGAGATAAAGGAGGAGTGGGCATGTTTTGCTTTCATTTCCATACACATGCAAGTTGGAACAAAAGATAGTGTGAGTGAAATTCCACATAAAGTAAAGGATATGTTGGGATAATATGCTGAGATTATTTTCAAGGACTTGCTAGATGGATTGCCACCCATGGGGGCATTAGCCATCACATGGTTCTAATTCCTAGATCTAACTTGCCAAACAAGGTAACATATAGGTTGACACCTATGTAGAAAGAGGAGGTGAAGAGGCGAGTACAAGAGTTGTTGGGAAAGGATTTGTTAAAAGAAATCTTGAGCTCATGTGTGGTTCCAACAATGTTATTACCAAAGAAAGACAGAGAAAAGCGCATGTGCATGGATTTGAGAGCCATCAACAAGATTACAATCAAGTGTTTTCTTCCATTGCCTCAGATGGATGTTTTGATGGATTTGCTTGAGTGGAGAAAGGTACTTCATGAAGATTGATTTAAAGAGTGGGTATCATCAAATCCGAATTTGAGAGGGTAAATGAGTGGAAGGCTGCATTCAAAATGGGAGATGGTTTGGATGAGTGGCTAGTTATGCCATTTGGTTTGACAAATGCACCAAGCACATTCATGAGACTAATGAATGAAGTGCTGAAACCATATCATGGTAAGTTTATTATTGTGTATTTAAAAGACATTTTGATTTTTGGCAAGACAAAAGAGGAGCCCTTGCTGCATTTTAGGTTGGTGTTGCAAAGGTTGAAAGAAGAGAAGTTACTGGTCAACTTGAAGAAATGCAGTTTTATGAAGGAAGAGTTGGTTTACTTGGGTTTTGTCATTTCACATGATGGGCTGAGGACAGATCTAGAAAATATAAAAGCCATTGTTGAGTGGCCATCGCCAAAGAGCATGTTTAAAGCAAGAACTATTCATGGGTTAGTAAGTTTTTACTAGAAGCTCGCTAGAAACTTTAACAAGTAATGTTGTCAATCATGAAAGCAATGAGAGGTGATAGAAAAGAGTTCGCATGGACAATTGTAGTTAATTCTAGCTTATAGATTTTGAAGGAGGAGGTCACCAAAGATCTTGTATTAGCGTTACCATATTTCAACACAAGGGATAAATCCAGGTGTCATTTCATGCATGAATTCTAATATTGTCTTACGGTTTACCTATGTTTAGATATATATATGCTTTGCTAATTCATATAGATTCAGAGGTGAATGGCCAAAAAAAGCTGCCATATTCCTCCCTATTGTTGTGACAAATATGCACCTGAAGCCAAATGATCAATGCTTTCTATGTTTTACACATTTTAAAAAAAAAGTTAAATATATTAGTAAAAAAATAGAGAGCCTCCTGAGCACACAAAAGAAGGATGGCAGACAATTCATTTGAAAGATGAGAAAAACAACAATGAAAGGCTAGGTCTATGTAATAACCCTTTTTGAGGGTTTCAAATAAATATGCAGATCTGAAAATAAATTGCAGCAGACTGGAAAATTAAACCAGCAACTTCTACTTGCACCGAAAATTACCAAAATCACCATAAAACATCACCAATTAATTCACCAATACTTTATATATGATTTACTGAATTTTAGAAGCCAAATCAACCAAGGAAGCAAGAGAACACACTGCTGGAAATTAAATAAACTCTAGAAATTGCAGCCACAATAAAAAATATATATGTAGGGCACAAAAGCCCCAAAAATTACCGAACTCTAGATTCCGGCCTCTAAAAATATTGTGAATCTAGATTACACAATCATATTTATCAAATTCTTCACCAATGCCTTCAAATCCTACCCAAGGTAGGTCGTTCCACTCTAGAAAATTCAAATATCAGCTGGAAATTACAAATAGATCTTCAAATCAATTTTTCTCTTCAAGACTCAACAATGATGAAGGGTTTTTGTCCTTCACCCAAGCCAAATGAAGGGTTTTCGTCCTTCAATGAGGACTCACAAGAGGGTTTTCGTCCTCAAGTGGATGACCAAGGAGCGACTAGCTCTCTTTGCCCAAGTATAATAAAATGCGCCAAGACTATATGCGAATGATGCCTCTAATCTCCTTTTATATCTCCCTTTTTGGCGCCAATGCTCAATTAGAAAAGGTTGACGTCTAATGAACAATTATAATCTTTCATTAAGCCTTATTAAAGGCATTAAACCCAGCCGACCTCATTAAGAGGGGAAACTCTAAAAGAAATTATAAAATATTAGAGGAGTAATGGAAATAAAGGCTCAAGATTCTCCTCTGTCTTCTTCACTTCTTCGCCATGGAGAAGGAATGGCAAGAAGACCAATTAGTAGCTTTCAAATGGGAAAAAGGGACATTATAGTCTGAAATCTCTAGTCCTATTATTGACTTCTAAATATGGGGATACTAAAAAAGAAGAGAATACTACTCTTGTTGAATCCCCTCTTTGCTAGTCATTCCATGATTCTCCATGACATTCATGGTCTTCATGACTTTTGTCTACTCTTTCCTATCATAATACTGGATATGACAAGTTTTATAGTGTAGATCAACCTTCAACATCTTAGTCAGGCTCTCGACGACAATATAAGTGAGGTGAATATCGTTGTCTATGTCCTTGTGGTGCGGGCACATCCAACCAACAAGATATCTCATCATTGACAGACTTCTCGACGTTTGTTATTTTATGTCTCAAAACCTCCATTCTTCTAGCATGCGAAGGTTCCATCCCTTTTCTATGGAACACTCTCTCCTTCATCTACTCCTCAAGCTCTTTACCACCCTGCATGGTGGTAATAGATTTCTTCTTTTTTGAAAATAATGAGGTCATCGAGATCCAAGCTTGGGCCGAGATCATTTGTTGGAAAGGAATCCTCTTACATAGCTTGATACCTTGCTCCTTCCATCAAGTCCATTTTGTATCAAAAATTCTCCTGATCATAGTGAAAAGTGTTATGTAGTGACCCGTTCGCTAGATTTTAGCGATGATGTCTTGGACATCCCAAATGTTTTGGGGACTTGGGGACTCGGAGGAATGCCCCCCGCCTTTTTTTGATGCTTTAACCATAGTTCAAAAAATCGTAAATTGGGATTAATTGGTAGGCCAAATTTTGAATTGAAAATCAGGAATCGGCAAAAAATCGGCATTGATCGGCAACTTTATTGCTACTTTTAAAAACATTTAAATTCATAAAATATACTTAAATTAAATGTAAAAACAATGTTAAATGATGCGAGAAGTAATAAAATATACTTAAATTAAATGTTAAAAACAATGTTAAATATACTTAAATTAATATACAATATACACTATACACTGTATACGATATACAATATTTACACTTACAGTATTTACTATTTATAATATATATTATACAATATTAATATTAATATACATTAATATGCAATATTAATATACTATTATACAATATTAATATTAATATACAATATTGATATACAATATTAATATTAATACTTAATATACAATATTTTTATTTTTACTGTAATAATTTAATAATACTGTTTTTTTAGTTTTACTATTACTGTGTTTAGTATTTACTATTAATACCTGCTAGGGCACGATGCCACGAACTGTTGGAAATGAGCACGAAATGGACACGAAATTGCCACGAACTGTTGGAAAATGGGCACAAAATGGCCACGAACCTGCCACGAACCTACCACGAACTGAACTTGCCTGCCCTCTTGAGTCCTAACCACATCAAATGCCCTCCTACCGATGTCGAATGAACACGGATTGAGTAAATGCAAGTCGCAGTAGCAAAAACGAGTTCATGGAAAGAGAACAGGATAAAAAAACAAATCGATTTGGTCTATTTTCGTATTTAACCCTAGGCCACGTTTTTCCCCATGATTTTTGCTGATTTTAGCAACGATTTTCAACGATTTTGTAGGGTATTTTATTGCGATTAATCGGCGATTTATTGGGATAACAAAAATTGCGATTTTTTAAAAGTTTGATCGTTTTGATGAAGGCAAACGATTTATCGCCGATAAATCGCGATTTTTGAAACAGAGGCTTTAACTTTAAAAGAGCTGTTATTTTTACAAAAACATCAAATTCTAATTTCAAAAGTAACCCTATAAAGCATTAAATACAGCTTAAAACCCTAAATTTCATTAAATAAAGTTAACAACTTAAAATATTTAAACATTTTTTTTATATATTATTTTAATAGCCATCCCCAAAATCTGGAATTTTTTTTGCCATCTTGGAAACCTTGTTTCTCAATCCCCTTCCCCCTGTCCATCAGACTTAGGTGACTATGGTGAAAAATTTCCTCCCTTATTTTGGAATTGCAAACTCCAAGTTGATGTTTCTTATTGCTTTTAAAGAAAAGGGGAAAGAGAGCCCTCGGCTAGGTTTCCCAGTACTGTCTCTTACCACTATTGACTCTCCTTTTCTCATTAGTGGGACTGTCCTCACCAACGTCCAAACCCTTTCCATCCTCCCCATCTTTCTCCTCCTTATGAAGAGTCTTTTGCGAGTTGCCAACTGGATTCAATCTTGGAGGATGGCTGGTCAGACAATTTTCCTTGGTGCTGTAAGCAACTGAGGAGTCGGATGAAAACCATATTTACTGTTTTAACAGCTGGTTGCCATGAGATGAACAAGATGTGTTATGAGCAAGACGATGGAGAGCCCACAAACAACCGTTTCAGAAAATATGGCAAAAAAATTCATAACCTTCTTCACACACAATGAATTAATGTCAGTTCTATTCCAAGCCAATGCATAAAAGAGCCTAATAAATAATGGTCATGAGTGTCACTTGCAATTAACAGGTGCACTCAGAAAACGAAGTTCAAATGTGATGAGAGAAAATCCACATGGAGGGCCCACAAACAACTGTTTCAGAAAATATGGCAAAAACAGTGGAGAGCCCTCAACCAACCGTTTCAGAAAACATGGCAAAAACATTCATAACCTTCTTCACACACAATTAATTCTCATCAGTTCTGTTCCAATCCGAATGCACAAGAGAGGTTAATAAATAATGGTCATGAGTGTTACTCTTAAGCAGCAGGCTCCAATCAGAAAACGAAGTCCAAATGTGATGAGAGAAAACCCACAGGCTACCAGTTATCAGACCAATCATTTGTACGCATACTTCCAGAAAAGCCAGACTGCTTCTTACTCAAAATTCTAGCCCATTTACTGTTCAATCCTTCCAATGTTCTGTACCAAAACACCCCATAATTTATACCATTTAAATGATGTCTCATCTCTCGCACCCATTTTGGGAAGAACATGGCAATCATCTCTGCCATCATACAGAATTTGACAGTATCAATACAAAACTGAGCTAAATGCCTGCTTAAATTATCAGGGACATTGTAGCAAAATTAGCTTCTAGCCACATTCCATCTTCTGATCAGTGCCCTAGTTCTCAAATTCCTACATATTGTCGGTTGTTAGGGCCAATCCACTCTTCTTTGTGCAAAATGTTACTGGTGAGGAATTTACCATGTAGAATGAGCCAGAGAAAAGCTTTGATTTTTGGCTAGAGGGGAAGGCTCCAAAATTTTCCCCATCTTTCATTGTTTTGAAGTGCATTATGATGGAGAAGTTGATTTGCAGAGGAGATGGTACAATCACTGTGTTGAGTAAGAGGTCATATCACCAGATCATTTGGCTGGAGTGAAAATATGTTGATTGGCGAGCTACATGAGCAAATTCCTGATTTGAGTTGGGTGATTTGAATTTGCGATTTCGATTTTTTCCATGTCCCGGCAGGATGGTTTCTGTTTCTTGGATGAATGTAATCAGCTATTCTCCAGTATCCCTTATTTTGAAGTGTTTGCTGCAATTCAAGAAAGTTTGGGCTGTGTAGAAGACTGGGAAAACCATTTCAGTTATGTTCCTAGAAGTTCTTTTTTTTCCCATTTCCTACTTAGAAGTTAATTTTCCGCCCAGAAGTTCCATTTACCTTTTTATATTTTTAGATGTGCTTGAAATACAATTCTCCAAGACGCAGCCATTTCCTCATTCATTGGCTGTAGGAAGGTATTGAGTTCTTATGCTGATACTCCAAAGGGATGAAGGATTTTACCAAAATCTCCATGCGGCCCTCATAGCCAGGGCTTGATTGAAATGTCTTATGTCCTGAATGTTTAGTCCCTCTTCCTGTTTAGGATTGCAGACTTCAGGCCATGAGACCAGTGGATGCTTGAAACTTTTATCATTTCCCCGCCATTAAAAATTGCATTGAATGCATATGACCTTGTTTGCAACTGGATTTGGGATAGGAAGAAGAGTGAGTAAATATGTGGGAACCGCCTTGAGAACCTGTATTAGTTGTATTCAACCAGAAAAATTGAGCCATCTGGTTGTCCATTGGGACAATTTCTTATTTATTTGTCTGATAATGCAGTACCAAAGGTAGTTATTTTGTTTCACATGCAAAGGGAAGCCCAAATATTCCATAAATAGCTGGCCCTCTTTGCTTTGTATCGGGCATTTCCTTTTGGGCCTTGCTGGGATGCTGACAAAAATAATATTGTATTTTCTTCTCTTGTTTGTTGCTCATAAGAAAGCAGGTATTTGCACAGACATTGTTTGATATGCTGGATTTCCTGCAAAATTAGTGCATAGAATAGATTAGTATGTAATGTCCCCTTTTCTACGCCAAAGGCCGAAGGGTCAAGTCGAGTCCAAGCCGTGGTCAGACCCAAGGGGCTGTGGATGCTGGGAGCTACTGGGAAGGGGCCACATGGTTCCAATATTCTAATTTTGCGTTGAGGGTCATTTTTGGACCATGGTGACTTAAAGGGGAAAAGTAACTTAAAGTTATTTTTATTTTATTGACCCCTCCGTGGAATGAAACGCGTCTAGGTCTTTTGGGGCTCTTTTGCCTTGGAAGGTATATAAGGAGCTGGGAGAGAAAGGAGAGGGACCTTTTGTCATATACATTTTAGCCTCCTTCACGTGCAGCTGCTGCTGTTGCGCATCTACAGCTTGTGGAGTCAAATCCCATAGGGACCCTAGCTTCGGTGGTGAGAGACCCGTCCCTAGCTAGCAGGGCATTCTTCGGTAGTGAGAGATCTACCCTAGTCTGTCATTTTGGAGCCGCTTTCAGGGCTGTGTGGCAGAGACATTATCAGAGGTTTCAGAGGAAGGATTTCGAGGAATTTTGGGGGCATTTGGGGAAGATAATCAGAGGGGCTCCAAATCAAATTCACGGTAGCCATTTGGGCTGGGCGTGGCAGCACGTTGAAGGTGCCTCCATCATTTTCTGACCCCATTCCAAGTGAGGCGACTTGCAGCCTTTATTTGGGGGTTTTCCAGATCTGAAGGTGTTGGAGGGTTTTCAGATCTGAAGGTGGAAATATTATTTCCTATATCTGTTAATGTTATTTCCAAAGACCCTTATTTTTGCTCTTGTATTTAGAGAGTTACGAACCTCTGAAGTTTTCCAGCTGTCTAGGGCACGCTGTGCTTTTTCTGGCAGCATTTTAATTTGTGTAAAATTCCAAAAACAGTTTTATTATGTCCTCTATAATAATATCAAGCTTCCTCTTTAAATTTTCAAGTAATTCGAAGTGGATATTTTGGGAGATATTGATTTTATTTAGTTCGCTGTCCTTACTGTAAAAATCTGCATAAATCAGTATTTTATTTGGCTGCAAATTTTCATATATTTTGTGCATTTTTAAGTGGTATCCCATAAGGGATATTACAGTGGTATCAGAGTTGTTGTTCCTCCAGCCTGTGTGGGTTAAATATGGTAGTTTGGAAAGATCTCAAAGTGTGGGTTTTATGAAGGAAATGTTCACCAACATGGTGAAACAACAGGAAGCCACTAACCTTTATTTGAGTCAGCTCACTCAGAATTTGAATCAAAGCAAATCTTGGGACAATAAGGAAAAAGGTGAGAACAATAATAAAGGGCACCCAATAGAGGTGATTGATGAGGATTCTTGTTGGAGGAAATACCAATCTTTGAGTAAGGGTTTCAGAGATAATATGTCATTTCCAGATTATTGCATGATGAAGATTGGTAGCAAGCCCAAGCGAGATCATCATATGTCGGTACCTGAAGTACAAAAGAACTCATTTGTAGAAGAAGCTTCTAGACAAAAGGGTATGATTTCCATTGAGAAAAATAATTGCATTAGTGAAACTTTGCTTGTTAGAGAAATTATTCCAGCTCAGGAGAAGAAATTTGTTTATGCAAGCAAGGAGGATGTAATGGAAACTCTTAAAAAGTGTGAGGAATGGAATAGCAGAGCTAGAGCTGCTAGGTTGATAGTGACTCAAGCAAGACAACACTTACAAGAGTTCAAGGAAACGATGAGGGCAATTGATGCAAGGAAGTCTACACCCACGAAAGAAGACTCTATGGAGCAGCTGGCACATGAGGAGGAGCCTCACATGGACACTTGTGTAAAATTGCAGCCTGCTGTAATTTCCAAACTAACAACTTTTGATCAGCTTTCAGATACTTTCAACAGGCACTCAGGCAAACAATGTTGGGGGCAGCTCAACATATGTCTATCTTGAACACACGGAGGACATTGATGGCCTTGAAAGGTATGAATAAGCACACTAATGTGTCTTATTTATTGTTTCCTATTCCAATTTATTTCCATCATGAGATGCATGGTATGGTAGATGATGAAGTCTTCATCATGGAGTTTGTTGGACCATTGCTCCAACTATGTGTATATGAGCATCTTGTGGATGATATATGGTGGCAAGTTTTAGCTCACTTAACAGATACAAGGGCTCATGGGCATTATAAGGTATGGGATCCTGGTAATATGTGGCAATCATCCAAAACTATCAATTCTGATTTTGAAAACTTTGTGACTGATTTCATAAGCAAAAGAAGGAATTCAAATGTGTCTTTTGGGATTACAAGTGTTGGCAAGCATGATTTCTTCATTGGAGACTCCGGTGCAAGAAGGGAGAGTACCTCTCAAGGTACTAGCGTTGGTTCTATGATTGCTAAAAAGGGTAAGAGAATATTTTTTAATCATCTTCAGCCTGTTGGACTGTGTATAACAGCAGTCATAATGAGAAGAGAAAATAGCAATATGGGACAACAGGGTCAAAGAGGTGAGAGTGGACATTCAGGGCAGTGGCCTCCCCATTCTTCTGCCAGGCCTTTGGGGCTTCACGAACCTTCTTTCTTGAAGGATCCAGAAGTTTCACAGGTACAACAGCCAGTAGATATTTTGGATGAGGAGTCTTGTTGGGAGAGGAACCAGACCTTGAGTGAGGGCTTTCGTAACAACATGCCATTCTAGGAATATTGCAAAATGAATATTGGCAGTAGACCCAAGAGAGATCATCAGAAACAGGTACCAGAGTTATAGAGGAGATTGGGATAGATCTCCATTCCACACTTCGATGGTTCTAAGAAGTGTATTGCACCGTCTTGGGTCCAGAAGTTGAAGACATACTCCGACTTGAATCCTATGTGCGAGGAAGATGCAATTAAGTTTGCAAGCTTGCATCTTGAGGGAGATGCTCATGATTGGTGGCATCATGGGTTGATTACATAGGGACACATACACATTACTACTTATGCAGAGTTCGCGCAGAGGCTGGTGAGTAGATTTGATAGGAGGGACCCTGACAGGTATTTCAGGGAGTGGACTCATTTGAGACAAACCGGTCCCCTGGATCAGTACATCGCAGATTTTCAGAGATTATCAGTCATGGTACCTGATGTCACGGAGATGAGGTTGATTTTGCTGTTTATAGCAGGTTTGACAGATGCTTTCGCTGGGTTTGTGAAGGCATTTGAACCTTCTTCTTTGCACGAGGCTGTTAGGAAAGCTCGGGACTTGGAGTTATCCACTCCAAAGCTGAGGGCTCCACCTCACGTTCAGCAAAGGGAACCTCCATTTGGATCAGATGAACGTCAGCAGAGGGAGCCTCCACCGAGGCAGGAGGTGGTTAAAAAGCCAATCATTTCCCGTGAAGACAGAGATGAGTTGAGGCGAAAGAAACTATGTTTCGATTGCCACACACCTTGGATTCCAGGACATGATTGCAGAGGTAGAGGGAAGGCCCAATTCATTGAAGTCTTCGAGGAGAGCAAGGGTGACAGAGGTGAGGAGTTAGAGACTCGCGAGATGGATGATGGAGATGGGGTTGCGTTGGATAGTGCTGATGCGGGACAGGAGGAGGAGGCTTTTCCTCGGGAAATTATAGCCACATTGTCTAGTACTCTGATGTACAAGGCATTTAGGATTAGAGGAGTTATGTAGGGTCAGCGAGTTGGGGTACTCATTGATAGTGGGGCAACCCACAACTGTATTGATGCCTCATTGTTTGAGAGGTGAGGATTACAGACAGAGGATTTTGAGGGCCTCAATGGGGTTGTAGCCAATGGAGAGTCTTTGAGGTGCACACGGCGGGTTCCCCAAGTGAGCATCACGATGGGTAACTATACAGTTACCAATGATTTCCACATTGTTGGTATGGGAGTGACCAACATAATGCTGGGAGTGCAGTGGCTTCACTCTCTTGGTGAGTTTCAGACTAACTTTCAGACGATAGAGCTGAAGTTTAAGTTTGAGGGCAGGAATGTGATTTTGAGGGGAGTATCTGCAGGAGCACCAAGGGTGGTTACAGCTGAGGGGATGGAGAGGATGATCTGGCATGGTGAGGAGTTTTATTATTGTGGATCGATGTGGAGTATGATGGATGTGGGTGTGGCCAGCAATGTTGCACATGAGACTGTTACTGAGATTGGGATTACAGGTTCAGATCATCTGAGCTTATCATTATGTTGGTTATCTGAAGTTTTGGTAGACTGGAGACCTCATTTGCTTGTTGAGTACTCCAAGAACCGACACACTTGTGAGATTCTGGATGGTCACATACATGATGACAGCTACAGATTGGAGGATGAGATGATCTTCTATCAGGGAAGATTGAGCCTTGTGTCAGATTCATGGTTGAGGATGGAGATATTGCGACATGTGCATTTTCCTTCCGTGACTGGGCATTTGAGCTGCGATGAGACCTACAGGTTCATGTCAGAGAGGTTCATATGGCACAGGTTGAGGGAGGATATCCCCAACTTTATACATGCATATACGGTTTGTCACTGTGACAAGTCAAAGCCTACGGGTTCATCATTTTTTGAATCGACATTGGATAACACTCCTATGTATTTTACTGCTTCTATGCCCGGTGAGCACTTCACCCACGTGTTAGTCAGTGGAGAGACGAAATTGACTCATGGTTATTCAGTAGGTTCACATTTAGTGCAGGAGGTGGACTATGTGGAGCCGATATTGCCGGTTGACTGTCTACTAGAGTCTTGGGACTTTTCCTCCACGGGACACATTGAGATACATTATGAGGAGCCTTGCTCTCACACGAGTGCAGGTCATGTGGGAGAGTTAGCACCATTTGTGCATATACAGGTTGTTTCACAGGTGGATTCAGGGGATTCTACGGGATCCAGAGTGAACTTTCATACCCAGGAGTCGATTGGAGAGGCAGTGAGTGATCACATGATGATAGCCTTGCATTGGCAGGGATTGGACAGATTGGCAATTTCGGTGTGGGTACCAGGGGAGAGTTAGTGTGGGCATCATACTACTTTAGGAGCAACATTGTTCTCTACACGGCATGGAGAGCATGATCACTACATGGGGTGTCTTGGTTACTTTGCATCACACCGATCATCAGTTGACTACAGGGTGAGGTGGAGAAACTTACGGCGTGGTATTCAGCCTCTGCAGCATGACAAGATAATGCTTGGGGTCAAGCATTTCTCAGGAAGGGAGGACTGTAATGTCCCCTTTTCTATGCCAAAGGCCTAAGGGTCAAGTCGAGTCCAAGCCGTGGTCAGACCCAAGGGGCTGTGGACGCTGGGAGCTAATGGGAAGGGGCCACGTGGTTCCAATATTCTAATTTTGCGTTGAGGGTCGTTTTTGGACCATGACGACTTAAAGGGGAAAAGAAACTTAAAGTTATTTTTATTTTATTGACCCCTCCGTGGAATGAAACGCGTCTAGGTCTTTTGGGGCTCTTTTGCCTTGGAAGGTATATAAGGAGCTGGGAGAGAAAGGAGAGGGACCTTTTGTCATATACATTTTTTAGCCTCCTTCACATGCAGCTGTTGATGTTGCGCATCTACAACTTGTGGAGTCAAATCCCACAGGGACCCTAGCTTCGGTGGTGAGAGACCCGTCCCTAGCTAGCAGGGCATTCTTCGGTAGTGAGAGATCTACCCTAGTCTGTCATTTTGGAGCCGCTTTCAGGGTTGTGTACAGAGACATTATCAGAGGTTTCAGAGGAAGGATTTCGAGGGTTTTGGGGGCATTTGGGGAAGATAATCAGAGGGGCTCTAGATCAGATTCACGGCAGCCATTTGGGCTGGGCGTGGCAGCACGTTGAAGGCACCTCCATCATTTTCCAACCCCATTCCAAGCGAGGCGACTTGCAGCCTTTATTTGGGGGTTTTCCAGTCGGCCGTTTTCAGATCTGAAGGTGGAAATATTATTGCCTATATCTGTTAATGTTATTTCCAAAGACCCTTATTTTTGCTCTTGTATTTAGAGAGTTACAAACCTCGGAAGTTTTCCAGCTCTGTCTAGGGCATGCTGTGCTTTTTCTGGCAGCAGTTTAATTTGTGTAAAATTCCAAAAACAGTTTTATTATGTCCTCTATAATAATATCAAGCTCTCTTTAAATTTTCAAGTAATTCGAGTGGATATTTTGGGAGATATTGATTTTATTTAGTTTGTTGTCCTTACTGTAAAAATCTGCATAAATCAGTATTTTATTTGGCTGCAAACTTTCAATATTTTGTGCATTTTTAAGTAGTATCCCATAAGGGATATTACAGTGGAACCTCAATCAAATGCCACCAAAATACACTTGTCATAAGCCTTCGATATTGTTGATCCTATAGCCTATAACACTCCGTGCAATTCTTATTAATTTGAGGGCATGGAGAAGTCCTTGCAACAATCTTTATGTACCCATAATTTGTTTGCCTAGAACAAAATTCAGTTGGGTCTTAGGTATGATTTTAGAGAGAAATATTTTGATCCTTGATGCTATCAACTTGGAAAGAATTTTATAGACCATATTATGCTTCATAAGTTCATAGCATTCATCTTTTAAAGCATTTTCTTACTGTGGTGAGATGCTTCAATCAGAACCAACAAGTCTACTTTAATCAGGGTCCAAAAAATTTGATAGAAGGGGCGGGGAACCCATCAGTTCCACGGACCTTATCTCATTGATAAGATAACACTATGTTTTCTAATTCTTTCTTTGTGGCTGGTCTCACAATGCTATTGTTTTCCTCTTCTTTTATTAATCTTGGAATTTGCCTGCGAAGTTTCTTTTTTGCTCTTGTTTTTTTGTTGAGTTCTAGGAGGCTCTGTGTAATATCCCTTATGGGATACTACTTAAAAATGCACAAAATAGTGAAAATTTGCAGCCTAATAAAATACTGTTTTTTGCAGATTTTTACAATAAGGACAGCGGACTAAAGAAAATTAAAATCTCCCAAAATATCCACTCGTATTTACATGAAAATTTAAAGAGAGCTTGATATTATTATGAAGGACATAATAACACTATTTTTTGAGTTTTACAGAAATTAAAATGCTACCAAAGAAAGCACAGCGTGCCCTAGATAGCTGGAAAACTTCAGAGGTTCGTAACTCTCCAAATACAAGAGCAAAAATTAGGGGTCTTTGGAAATAACATTAACAGGCATAGGAAATGACATTTCAACCTTTAGATCCGAAGGGGACCAACTGGAAAACCCTCCAAATAAAGGCTGCAAGTCGCCTCACTTGGACAGGGTCGGAAAATGATGGAGGTGCCTTCAACGTGTTGCCACGCCCAAGCCTAAATGGCTGCCGTGAATTTGATCTGAAAGCCCTCTGTTAACTTCCCCAAATGCCCCCCCAAAACCCTCAAAATCCGTCCTTTGAAACCTCTGATAATATCCCTGTCACACAGCCTAGAAGCGGCTCCAAAAATGACAAGCTAGGGTAGATCTCTCACTACTGAAGAATGCCCTGCTAGCTAAGGACGGGTCTCTCACCTCCGAAGCTAGGGTCCCTGTGGGATTTTACTCCACAAGCTGTAGATGCGCAAACAACAGCTGCACGTGAAGGGGTCAATAAAATGTATGCCAAAAAGTATCTCTCTTTTCTCTCCCAGCTCCTTATATACTTTCCAAGGCAAAAGAGCCCCAATAGACCTAGATGCGTTTCATTCCACGGAGAGGTCAATAAAATAAAAATAACTTAAGTTACTTTTCCCCTTTAAGTCGCCATGGTCTAAAAGTGACCCTCAACGTAAAATTAGAATATTAGACCCACGTGGCCCCTTTCCCAATAGCTCTTAGCGTCCACAACCCCTTGGGTTTGACCACGACTTGGACTCGACTTGGCCCTTAGGCCTTTAGCGCAGGAAAAGGGGACATTACACTTTGTGAGGAATCCCTTGAAGAAATTAATGCCATAGTTCATAATTTCCTCTAGATTGGAAAACAATACTCTTTGCTGTTTTCATTTGTTGCATCGAGTTAATATGTTGCCTATTCAACAGTCTTATGGATGAACTTGGTATTTGAGTCCCCTCACTCGACCCAATGTATGGCCTGATCTTGCTGTCAATTCTGCTTTGTGTTTTGAGAAATATCAAGATTTTGAATCAAGGATTGTTCTTCAGTATCCATGGGGGGCGAGAAGCCATCATCTCTAATTGCTGTTGGACCTGGGTTAGCTGCCATTTGATATTTGGGAAGGAAAGAAAATGTTGTCTAACCCATGGTTATTCCAAATCTTCACTTTTTGTTTTAAATAGGTGAGTTTGCCCATAAACTTGAACATTTCATGTGATTCGTTTGATGACTACTCATGGAGGTCATCTTGAGATGGCTTAAACACACATGGGTCAAATCCCACAAAAATAAAGTAAAATCTAAATTAAAGTGTCCTCAAAAGCTTCAAAAACTTAACACTACATGATTGGGTTGTAATTGGGTTAATCTCCCACATTGGTAGGAACTGTGAGACAAAGGTGACTTATACGGATTTACATGTTCCAAAAGCTTTGCCAATGGGGAAAGAGACTAGAGGTGAGATGCCCAAAGGGGTGGATTATATTCACTGTTCCTCCCCCTACTAACAAATGCTATAAAGTGCTTGTGTGCTAAGTGGTTCTCCGTGTCTTCGCATTACTAACATACATGAGGAAAAATGTCATTAGCATGATGACTACTTATGGAATACATCTTAGGATGACTTAAACACACGGTTCAAATCTCACAAAATAAAAAATCGAAGCACATGCTTATTTCCCCATATACCTAAATACTTGAGCTTCACAACAAAATTGATTATCATGGTCTTCTGGGGAAGTACCAAATGATTTTTATTTGCAATCATTTTTGTCCTTGAGATGGTAGTCTTTATTGAGAGCACCAATCCCTTTGATGTTCTAAGATAGGATACACATTATAGGGGCTAGGTTGAGTTAGAGGTGCCCACCTCTGATGCTATACTTTGATTTTTTGCTTTGGGTTGCTAGATCTGCAATTTTTCCTCTTCAGAAGCTCTTTTTGAAAATCAATTCTTTGACCAAGCAGATTTGCATTGTGGCTCTTTGGGTTCGTACATCTGCTCGAAACCCTGAATCGTGGCTGAATCGTATTTGCTAGTTCGTGGTTCGCTTTTGCTGGTTCGTGGTTCGTGTTTGCTATTCGTGGCTTGTTCCTTCTGGTTCGTGGCTCGTTTCGTCATTTTTCCTCCTTTCTTGGTTATCGCGACTATTGGCCTCCCTTCGTGGTTCTCTGTGCTTGCATCGTGGCTCTTTGGGTTCGTAAATTTGCTCGAAACCCTGAATCGTGTCTGAATCGTGAATCACGGCTTAATCGTCTTTGCTAGTTCGTGGTTCACTTTTGCTGGTTCGTGGTTCGTGTTTGCTATTCGTGGCTTGTTCCTTCTGGTTCGTGGCTCGTTTTGTCGTTTTTTTCCTCCTTTCCTGGTTATCGCGACTGTTGGCCTCCCTTCGTGGCTCTTTGTGCTTGCATTGTGGCTCTTTGGGTTTGTAAATCTGCCCGAAACCTTGAATCCGTGGCTCAATATTTCTTTCTACACAGTCGTGATTGGTCTACACAGAACGTGGTTGCTACTTTGCTTGCTCTAGCTCACGATTCGCATTTCACGTTTTCCTGGCTCGAGCTCACGTAATCCCTACCGTGCCATTTTCGTGGGTTTTTGTTCCTGTTCGCTGCTTGTGGTTTCTATTTGTGGTTCGATCTCTATGTACAAGGCCGCTCAGTTTGGGGGACTCGGAGACTCACCTCTTATCATCTCACCTCTTCAAACAGTCTAGCCCCCCACAATGTCTCTCTCCACCCCCACTGCATCGTTGGTTTCTAACCTCGGACCGAACAGACAAGGTCAACAGGACAGCAACATCCCAAACATTTTGGCTGAGCTGATCAGCAGGATTGAGAGATTGGAATCCTCCAACAAAACCCTTTGAATTAACCTCTTGAGTTGAAAAGGTTGAAGTGGACAACATTTCTCTTCACATGCAACTTACAGATATCACGACCCAAGCCACCCCTACAGGTACTAATGACCAATTACAGGCAAAAATTTCAGATCTGAAGCACAAACAAGAAGAGTTTCAAACCCAACATGAAAACCTCAGGAAACAATTTGATTCATGGGCACATATTATGAAAGGTAAGGGCCAAAACACCTCTCCTATTGCAGTTGTGGAAGAAGTTGTACAAGCCAAACTTGTAGAAGAAAGAAGCAGACGGACAAGAGAGCTCAATCTCAGAGTTAGAGGTCTGCCCACACCTCTTCCTTCTTCTGATCCTCTAGCCATTGCTTCTGACTTCATCACAAACACGTTGGGGCTGTCGGAGGTACACATTGACAGAGCATGGCTTGGTCTGGACTCTACCCTATTCCTTCGCTTCAAATCAGCTGAAGACAGACTTCGGGCTCTCAGGGCTAAACAAAGACTTTTCTCACTTCCGGATAAGATTTTCCTTGATGAAGATCTCAACTAGAGCACAGGTGGTAGAACTCAAACAGTCCTGAGAGATGGTCATGGCAGCCAGGAAGGCAGGAAAATGGGCAGTGATTCGGAACCTCAGACCGGTGATTAGAGACACTTTTCCTCCTAGTTGGGCTCCCGGGTCCAAATGACGGTCCCACCGGGTGACTCAGCGTAACAGGGGCATTGCCATTTCATGTTGGAATGGTAATGGGTCATACTGGTCTTCACCAGGTGTCCTACAGGATGCATTAGGTCACTCTGATCTCCTTTTTGTTACGGAAACCCATGAGAGCCCCGTTCGTCCTCTCCCGGACCTTAGGGGGTACTATTGGCTCTCTATTTGCAGGCAAGAAACTAGGAGTTCCAGTGGAGTTAGGGGTTCTAGCGGTGTTGCTTGTTTGGTTAGGGACACTCTTCGAGGCAGGATCTTTGTGGCAGCCGAAGACGAGTTTGCACGTTTTCTATGGATCAAGGTTAAGCGGGACCCCACACCTTACCCGAGACATTTATATTGCAGTTTGTTACTTTCCCCTACCTCTTCTCCTTTCGCCATTGAGAATGGCATGGTTGGGGATCCCTACTTTGACCTCTCTGCTGGCATTTCTCAGTTCTTAGTAGTTGGTGAGGTCATCCTCTTGGGTGATTTCAATGCTCGAACCAAAAACATCCAAGTTTCATGTCATTACAGGAGTGTTGACGCTCTTTGTACTTCGGAGGTGGACCCGATTTCTCTTGGTCTTTAGAGGGAGTCAGATGATGTGGTAGGGCCCTTGACGACATATGGCTGACACCTTTTATAGTTGGGGGAAGCTCATGACCTATTGATCCTTAATGGCATATCATGTTTCCCAGATTCCAAATTCTTCACCTGCAGAACTCACGGTGGTGGAGCCAGTGTTGTTGATTACATCATGACTACCCTCGACCTTCTTCCCTTTATTCACCACCTTTCCATCTCCCCCATTCCCCTCGCCGATCATGTAGCCCTTTCATTCTCCTTAGAAACTACTCCCCCCAGACCCCTAGCCCTTCTCATTGTCCTCCACACACCACTCTGAGACTTGCTGAGGGTGACCCCATAACCTTCTCATTTCATCTTCGCCAGCGTCTCCCCCCTTGCCCCAAATCATTGTGTACCCCACTGACAGGATGTACAAACCTTCTTGCCACAACTATCCATGAGGCTGCCCCGCTTTCTTACCCCCATTCCACTTCCAAGCCCTGTAGTACATGGACATGCCCCATGAACCAATGGTATGATGACAATTGCAAAAACCTCCACTGTCAGCCCCGCATGACCTTTACCCATGACCTCCCATCCTTCCCCCCCCCATAAAATTGCCTATCGTAATCTTCTCCGCCACAAGAAACGCGCCTTTATTGCCCCACAAAAGGGATCTCCGCACCTCACTTTCGCATTCCCCCAAACGCTTTTGGCGCACCATCATTCCTCTACGCTCTCCTTTACCCCTAGACCTTGACCCCCATACGAGGTTCACTCACACATGCACCCTTTATGACATCCCGGTCATCCCAAAACCCAAGTTATATCCCCACCCCCACCTGCCACATTTTCACCCACTCAAATGTCAAGAAGGCCATATCGGTGATGAATTGCAGCAAAGCAGCAAATGAGGAAGGCTTCCAGGGAGAATTTTTCAAGCATGGGATCGACACCAGCATCAGTTATTTGGTAGAAGTCTTCAATCAGGTGCTGTGTACTGGCTTCCCGCAATCTTGGTCCCACCACATTACCCACCCTATTCACAAATCCGGTCCTACGTTTGATCCTAATAATTATAGGACAATTATGGTGGGTTACACCTTCTCTAAATTGTACGCCACTATTCTTCATTTGCAACTTTCGACATTTCTTGAGCAGTACCAATGCAGAGCCAGAGGGCAGGCTGGCTTCAGGATAGGTGATGCAGGAGCATCAAGTGATAAGATGCAAGAAGGTCATATGACCATTAGAACGTGCTAGTCTAGGTGTGAGTGAATGCACGTCACCGTTGAATATGTTGTAAAAGGGTCTTCTGCTGCTTTGTAAGAGACTTGTCGGAGTAAGCATTTTACATAGTAAAAGAGTAATATCGCGAAAAATAAAGCCCTTTTCATGCATGTACTTAGTTGACTTATATGGTATTTCATGAAACCCTATCTAAGTCGCCATCACCACGTGATTTCTGTGTAGAGGAGGTTGTTGGGTCACCTTCGCACTGTTGAATGGGCTTTCCGATTTCAGTTTAGGAGCACCATCGGGGTCTTTACTTAACAAGGCTGACACCTCTTTCTCCTACTCTGTTTGGTATCTATATTGATGAGCTGGAGAACAGAATTTCTTAAAGACCACAGACAGGACGGAGGATGATTGTCTTCTCCACCAGGTTCTAGATCTAGAATATACTTCTCTTCGCATGAAAATTACATGTGGTCACATGACTGGCTTCTTCGGCGGAGGGGTTACAGAGACAACCTGATAGCTTTAGCCCTCTTCATAACGATTCATAGGTAGCTATACAGTCAACATGGGTAAAACCAAGGTTATGGTTTTTACATGTGTTGAAGATCACATTTCTAATTTTTCCATGTTCTTCTACAAGGGGGAGGAGTTTGGATTTTATCAGCCAATTGTTACCTCTCGGGCCTGATATGGGGGTTCTCATATCTTTGGACCTGGATGGATGAAATTAGGCTGAACATTCCAGGACTATCTCTGTATTTACACTATCTAACTAGCATCAAAATTTCAAGGGGTAATGGGTTCCCTACAGCTCAATCTATGGACGAGACATTGTTTTTTTTTTATCCCTTGTGGGATATGACTTACACAACTGCACAGTGAGAGAGGAATTGAAAATGCATGCAGGGCCATAACGTGGAATCAAGCCACCTGACTTTGTAGCAGTCATCTTGATAACAGTTCTGAAGTAGCGATCCATAAAGATCCAGGTGAGATTCATATGCTCCCAAGTGCCTACTGTCATGGTTAGGGTCAGAATAGGCCTGATTTTTGTATACTACAGCCATAAAGGGAGCTGTGCTAATATCTAATAAAGAAACAAGGTAAGAAATTTACTGTTTTTGGAGATTTTTTAGATAATAAAATATTTGCCGGTCATTAAACTGTATGTAGCGTTGCCCTCAGGGGACAACTGAGATAAGAGACCATTCTGCAAATTCAAAAGACTAGTAGCAAATACAAGTGCAAAAATTATGAAAACTTTGGATAATATACAATTTACAGTTAATATAGGAGATGATATTCCACACCTTGGTTCAGGTGAATCTGAATTCTAGATAACAGTTACTTAGGCTTGGAAACCTTGTCTTTGCAAATAAAGGCCTTGCAATATAGACAAACAAGGATCATGCCTGAATCCTTGGGGCAAAGGGTAGAGAGATCACACTTGATGAGCAATGCTTGAGCCTTCATAAGTGATGCTTGAAAATTTGGTTTGCTGTCTTCATCATGTTCAATCAGGCCGTAAGAGTGCTTGATGACTGTATTAAAGAAGAGCTCTGATTATCTTCAGGCAAAGGTGTCTGGTAAGAGACCCTCAAAAAAACCTATGAATCCTTTGAAACTTTCTGAACGGATATCTCTGTAGCTTGGGACAGCCCTGCAGATAACAGCTCCATAGAATGTTCTTTACAGCTAGGGTAGATTCTCTCACTGATCACGAAGTGATGCACCTTTGCTCAGCTAGGGATGGATCTCTCACTCACTGAAGCTAGGGTTCAAGTGGTAGAAGGTACAAGTTCTCACTGGACCACAAGCTGTAGATTTGAACAAACAGATGATGTTGCACATGAAGGATCAAATAATTATCCTATAGCAAGAATGGCCCTCTCCTAATCCCCCCCCCCCCCCCCAACTCCTTGAGTATTGTAGAGCTTCTTCCAAGGCGAAATGAGCCCTGCATCAATAAGCTACCAGAGTACTGATCACATTCTTATCCTCCGTAGCTATCATCGAGGAAGCATGTCACCGTTCGTGCAAAGTCTTCTTCGAAAAGCCTTTGATTCTGTTATGCGGGAAGCCCTTTTCTGCAGAGTCAGAGCCATTGCTATTTCCAAAAGTGACCTTCTTGTTGCCATTACGCAAAATGTATGAGGAGGTTTTGGGTAGCCTACGCATTGCTGCTGGGCTTTCCGATTTCATAACGAGCACCAACGGGGTCAATATCTAGGCTGCCCTCTCAAAACATCCTACTTTGCTTATGGTCAATGAAGAATTGATGAACAAAATGGATTTTCTTAGATACCACATACCCAATACGGCTCCCAGCTGTCTTATAGCACCGTTGGGTATGATCTACATTTTTCTCTTCGCAGACTCGAATGTGGTCCCTTAGGCCTCTTGGCGTAGGAAAGGGGACATTACACAGAGACAACTTGATGGTTTTGCCCTCTTCTGCGATCATAGGCAGCTTATAGTCAACATGGGTAAAACCAATGTTATGGTTTTCAATGTGTTAAAGATCTTTGATTTCCATTTTTTCTATAGGGGGGAGGAGTTGGAGATCACCAACTCCTACACCTATCTGGGGGGTTCTCTTCTCTGGACCTCGGTTCCGTCTACGTCCAACTATTCAACCCCGCATCAACAAGGGGTATGGTTGCCTCACAATCTTGGAGAGACGGTGCTTCTGCAATCACTTTCAGGACACGTTGTCCAAGATGTCTCTCTTGGACTCTCTTGTGAGACCCATTGTTCTTTATGGTTCCGAGATTTGCGGTCCCTCCCTGCTCGAATCGGATTGGGTCTCTATTGAGCGAGTTCAAATCCTTTTGCTCAGATGGATCAACAGATGCAAAGAGACTGTTTCCTCATCATATCATCCTTGCCAAGTTTGGGGCTTGTCCTTTCAGACTAGAGGTCATCTTTGGTCTCATCTCACTCTTGCACCGCATTCAGGGACTTTTGGACTCCTCCACTGGCAGGGATAGATACATCTACCTTGCCTATCGTTTTTCTGAGGCCATTACTCTCTCCGATCTGTAGTGGTCGTGTTCAGTGCTGGTATGCCGAGACCTCTCGTCTTCTTAGATCTCTTGGGATGAACATGGATCGTCTCCCCCCTTTTAGGTACTCCATGGATGCTCCCTGGTCACCTCCTTCTGAGCACGCAGGACTTGCACAGGATTACCAGAGATGACATATATAGAATATTCACTCCAGATTACGTGGACCAACTCCTCGGGAGGAGCTACGCCCGAAAATGGCCTTCGACGCCAATCACTTGTTAGAAGTCAGCAATGGACTCATCATTTGGCCCACCTATATCTCCCGTCATCGGATGCATGTTCTTCGTATATCTTTGGGCCAGTTTAGAGTTGGATCTCACAGGCTTCGGGTTGTGAGTGATCACCATTTGGTTCGGTCTGAGAGGATCTGCCAGCTTTGCTCCCTCCAGGAGGTTGAGACAGAGGAACACTTCATCTTCTGATGCCCCATCTATTATGAGATCAGAGGGAGGTTTCATTGTCTTTTCCATGAACATCCTACGTTCATGACCTTCTTCAGGTATTATGATCAGAGGTGTCTCGCTCTTTATTTACAAGAAGCTATTAAGCTTCGTGACAGGGCCCTCCATCCTCCTTCTAGGGAGGCTACTACTCGACGGATGACATCTTTCTTTGATTGGCTGCTCGGGTGTGAGGGGCACTAAGCGGGGACATGATCCTAGTGGAGATCTTCTGGCTAGATCTGTCAGGATTAGAGGAGCTTCTTCTTTGACCAGAGATATCTGGATTCATGCACAACCAAGGGCCCCCTCTTTTAGATGACAGACCACTAGGTCCACCTAGAGAGCTCGACATTTCACGGAACATGGGCGTCTCAAACAGTGTCCAGTCCCTGACACCAGCCAACAACACATCACCAATTTCTTTTCAGCTGACCTTGGTGCGACAGTCGTGAGGGTTGGTGTGGAGGCCTTTCCCTCCACCTCCCTCTCTTTCCTTGTGCGCTCTTCTTCTTCTTCTTCTTCTTTTGTTGTTTTCGGAGACCCTCTTGGGTTTTCCTTGTTGTCTTGTGCTTTGCTTTGTATGGTGCAGTCCCATTGACCTATCTTTGTGGTCACTTGTTGGACATTTAATATAATTATCTTATCTTATCTTATCTAGTTGCTAATGTGCACTGTTTTTTAATGTTGATTCAGGTGTTTCCCATGAGGGTTTTTTAAAAAAAAATTATTTCCTTGCTTTAGTTCACAAATCTTGTTACGAATATTTGTAATTAGTGCTCACTTTAATATCTTGTGTGAGTGAGTGAGTTGCTGTGGAGTTACAACAACTCAAGTATTTAGATATTATAAGGCCATTAAACAAATAGTACGTGAGTGAATATAGTTGAGTGAGTTGTTAATAATGACTCACGTACAGAAAGAGGTTGAGAGATATGTGGAGGTTGTTTTCCTTGAATATAGGAACAACTTCACTTATATATATGTAAAGCACGAATGATTTAATACTAAAAAATATTATTGTGTGTTTGAATTTATGTAAAGCTCAAACCAAATTTACATTTGCTATCAGAGCAGGTAGTTTTTCTGATTGCTTCATGGAGTGTTAAAGCTGTTAAGGGACTTCTCCAAATTCATAGCTGCCCCTGGTAATGAGAGAAATTAGAGCTGTGTAGAAAGTTTTTGTGTAGAAATCAATAGCTGTTTGTAAGCATTTGCATTGGTGGCATATTGCATCGAAAGATTTACTGAAAGATCCTTTGGGTGTTAGAAGGCACTCAACATTTTTTGATTGGCTTGGCTCTCACTGTCTCCAGATCTAATACGCAGACCTGTACATGCATCTTCCTGTTCAAGTCCATCGCATCATCCATTCCTTGTGTATAAGTATGCGAATCTTGCATAAACGAATCGTGTTTGTAATGATCTGAAGGAGAAGATTTTGTTGCACAGACTGTATCATTTTTGCAGCCATGGGTGTATCTAATTTTGTTGTTCGATAAAGATGATGCCTATATCCTATGTCACAAGGTTTGAGTTCGACTAGGATAAAAATTGGTTCAAGTTTGACAACTTAAATAAAGTTAAAAAAAATTTGCCATTACATTGACCAATACATAAAATAATAATACAAAAAAAATGTAATTAAATTTAAAACATTAAAAAAGAAATAGTATAATTATTTTTTAAAAACTTGAAATTTTTATCATATTAAATAGATAATTAATAACTTGAAAATAATAATTAAAAAATCAAATCATAATACTTTCTAAATTCTTAAAAATAAAAAATATATAATACAACTAATAATAAAAACATACATTAAAAAGTTAAAAAAAACATATATATATATATATAAATAACATCTAACTTAAATTAATTAATATTTTCTATTAGTTCAACATGCAATCGACTTTATATAATTTTATTTAATAAACATAAAATAAAAAACCTAACCAAAAACCTAAAATTGAATATAATAAAAAAATATAAGACACAAAGCTAAAACGAAAAGCAAAGTAAGAGAAAAATAATCTCGACCCTTCCATGACGGGCTTCACGTAGGTTACAGGGCTTCACGCAAGCTTTGAGTGCTTCGTGCAGGCTACAGGATGCTTGTTACCACCGCCAACACTCCATGCGAGGGGAGGCGCATCGAGCGACCCTAACAAAAACCCTAACTGCAACAAACTTGGACCAAAAGGACTGCGAACTTGGACGAATTTTGGCGAATTTTTGGTAACTGTATAAAAATCGACGAATTTTGAATTTTATCTGAAAATTCGGCGAACCTTGTGACACAGCCTATATCATTGAGCTTTCAATGATTTTCCATTATCAATCCTCAACTATGCACATTCTGATCTCAGAGTTTTTTTGTATGATAATATCTATACTACAGATTTGTATTCACATACTTAATATCGTTCGAGAAGCTGCCCATCTCCATTTGAAGCTATGTTTATTCTCCAAGAATTTGTGTAAAAGTGCGGAATAAGGATATGAAAAGACCGCTTCTCACCCGTGTATTGCTATAGTTTATTTCTGAAGATCTAGTTTCCTAAACGACCCCATTAACGACTTTATACAGTTTTCAGCTCAGTCAAACTATTACCTAATCTGCCAAGTTCGCTGTTGCATGGTATTGTGGTGTCTGCATATTACATTGGCATCCAGTGAGCCTAGAAAACTCAACTTTCCTTGTGGAAAATGAAACATTTTTTGTCATGATATCATTAGCATTGATCTGTATCAATATTTGCATTGGAAATCTCGCCACCAAGCTTAGGGCTGTTAGGTTTGCATCCGACTTGGACTACTATTTTGTTGAAAAGATATATAATGGGTTTTGTGTTTTTGACATTAAAATTACACTTGGTTTGATTGGTGTCAAGAGCTTTTTCATTAAATCTTTTGGTCAAGGGATTGATTCCTCTCCCTTTTTCCTTGTAAGAGTTTTTCCAATTGAAATTAGTATTTTAGTTTTTATTAATGTTTAGTGTATAGGGGTTTAGTTGTAGTAGTTTATAGTTGATATTTAAATAGCCATAGATGTCTAAGTATTATTGCCGTGTCATCATTATAGTCCTGTCAAGGTCAAAAATGTCAAAGTTAAATTAAAATGTCACTAGTGTAGCCAACAATAAATGTTATTTCACATTCTTAGTTTTGTTTTTAGGTGAAAAGTTATTTAAGGTGTTAAACTTTAGTCTTTGGTCAAAAGTCCACCTTTGTAATTGAATGCATTTTCGGTGGTAGCCGACGTCCATAGTGTGGAGGGGCATTGTAAAACTGAGCCTCAACTTTAAATTTGCTAAATAACATCCATTGGAGGCATCGGAGGAAGGATAATCAACATCCTCTCCCCAGCCATGAGCAACAGGGCTGCACAATGATGTTGTGGCATGTGTGTTTGTAGTGTGTTGATTTTTTCAGTTTGGTGTTGTATTGGAAATAAGAACAAAAGTGTATTCTTGTTCACATGTTGTAATAAGTAAGCAATTATGATGTAATCCCTTGACGTAAAAAATATAGTGAAGAACATAGAGCATAGTTTACTGCAACATCATGATACTTGTTTAGGTTGTTGGTTGTCCTGTAAAACCATCCTTTTAAGTTGTTGGCTGTTCTGATAAAACCATCTTGATGTTTAGGTTGTTGGTTGTCTTGCAAAACCTTCTAGGTGTTTGGGTTGTTGGTCAATCTTGTGTAAAACCATCATTGTACATGTGTGGAGGATGAACGGATGTGTGGGTCCTTGTTCATTCCTCGGTGGTTGCTGTATCCATCCATGAAAATCAATTGTGAGAATAACTTTGGAGAGTTGTGCGTCAATGCACGTGAATCAAGATGATGAGCAGGTAGAGGCAGTAAGTTGTAGTTGAGGAGTGTGATTGTTTCTCTACCATGTTTGCACTAAGGGGGGGAATGTTATGAATATTTGTAATTAGTGCTCACGTTAATATCTTGTGCGAGTTAACTCTTGTGGAGTTACAACTCAAGTAATTAGATATTATAAGGTTCTTAAACAAATAGTATGTGAGTGAATATAGTTGAGTGTGTTGTTAATAATGACTCACGTATAGAAAGAGGTTGAGAGATATGTCAAGGTTGTTCTCCTTGAATATAGGAACAACTTCACTTATATATATGTAAAGCACAAATGATTTAATATTGAAAATTATTATTGGGTGTTATTGAATTTATGTAAAGCTCAACCAAATGTACAAATTAAGAGATTCATGGGTATGAGATCTTCTTGGTTGGAGATTGTGTCTAATGTTTCTCTAGACCTCACTTTTAATTTTAAGGTGTTTGCTATGGGTTTACATTGGGGTTATTTTGTTATTTTGCCTTTGTGACTTATTTTATTTGCCTCTTCATTTATAGGGATTATCTTTGGAATGTTGTCGTTTTTTGTTCTTCCTTGTGCGTATTCTTCCATTTCCTAATTTCTGGATCTGCTAGAGCCTCAAAGGGATTTGCAAGGCTGATTGTTGTGTTGTGTTACCTCCTTTTTCCCTTTCCTTGTATATGCTCGCTAAAAGGCGTTCTTACCTTGCTAATATTTGGTTTTCGAGGGCCGTGTTACCATGTCTGCTCTATTTTACACAATGAAGGGTTTGGAAAGGCAGGTAAAGAAAGGGGTTTAGTTGATTGCTTGCTAACAATTAGCATAATAAAAAGGATATGGATAGAGAGGTCTTTGTTGCCTTTTGGTAAAGTGAGCATACTTAGTGCACTGGCAGATCTGCAACACCTTATCAATCTTGTGCCTTCTGCAAAGCATCACTAGTTGGTGACACTTGTATCTACATGCGTTGTCTATCAGCACACCCTTTTCCTAAAGAATGTTTTATGAATATCTCCTGAACCCTTTAACTTAGGTCCGTATTCCATTTGCACACGACCTTTTCTCCATTCCTCTACACACGGACAAGTCATTAGATAAAAGACATCTCACTTGTGATGATTACGTGCTTGGAACTCTGCATGAGTTAACCCTTAGCCTTTTTTCGAGATCCACATTTCTTCATACTAAATTTCTTGTTTGTCCTTGGAAAAGCTTATTCGTGCTCACACACTTAATGAAGGATTAAGGGGGTTTATGTATCATTTAAAAAATATTTTGCTTTTAATAAATAAAAAATCAAACACTACATTAATCAATTTAGTGAAAAATTGAAAAGAATATGTGACATCATCATTTTATATTGAATAGAGTGGCTTCCAAAAAGACTTTGAGATTTTTTAATAATGTAGCTTCCAAAAGCCTTGCGTGGAAAAATCTTGATTTTTTTGTTAGAGCCAAATATATAAGAGCTCCCAAAACTGTTTACTATTATTTTCCAAAGAGGTGGTGTTATGCATCCCCATATCAACCCCCTAGAAGATGTAATAAGATATTATGATTATTGGGTAGGCCCTCCAAAGTGGGGAGGCACACCACAAAATGAATATGGAATTATTTAGAGACTGGTATTAAAAATGTGGCCCTTTAAAATGATATGAATACATATTTTTGCACTATAAAAAAACTATCACTTGATTAGGGATAGATTAGGGAGAGGATAACCTTCTTATGAGACATTATTACAATGTTTATGCCAATTTTAAAAAATTGGAACATTCCCACTGGGAACCTGTTTTATAATTCTTAGATTATTGTTGTGCTACCAAGGAAGTGATAACCCCCTTAGAAGCTAAAGAAAGACCTAATTAAAAATGAAGAGAATTATTGATTGTGCTATAAAGACTCTTCCATCCGTGTCCTAGTAGGCCTCCTAACCATTAATGACCATATTTCTAACTTGGTTTTGTGTAGGTTGTGATTCTTCCCCCTTCTCTTGCTGACTTGCTTGATCTCAGTTTGTTGTTCTTGACTGGCTTGTGAAGGACAAACCCTTTCCAAGCACCCATTTTCATGGTAGTCCCCCTCTATACACCTCATTTTTGACGCTTGCCAATATTTTCTCTTGTGTAGGGGCTGCTGATGCATTATTCTCCTGAGCGGGTGCCTCAAGAGGCCTATTGGGATTAGGGGTGATTGGACTTGGTCACATGGGCTAGATCACAACATTCGGAGAGATATTGCTACAATGTCCTTTATACCATAGTTACCCTACCCTAGCTTTGTATCCTCTCTTGTTCACATATTACCATCATTATGTCGACTTGCTTACACTCATTCCTTGTCTTCCCATCACTTTCGGTCATCTTATACCTTTGTCACATTTCCATTATATCATCGGCTTCCATTCCTCATTGTTTTGTACCCTTGACCTTAGGTTTCTCCCTAAAGCTGACACAATCGACCATGGTCGATCGTGTTGGGCTTTGTTTTCTCACATGGTCAACGGGATCGACTAAGGTCGATCACGTTAGGCATATTAGAACAATACATCTATATACACTCATCTAGTTTTCTCATTTCAGTCATTACTCAAATCACTTCACATCTCATTTACACATTGAACATTTGTGCACACATATTTGCATCTAGTTGTTAGACTTGAGGTTTTGGAGCTTGCCCTTTTGCATTTGGGTCACCATAGTGAGTGAGGAGTGGAGGTCTTCTTCTTGACCTTTCCCTTCTCCAACTCATAGCCATTCTCTTGGTGTTGTTGTCTCTTGGGAGGATCAATGCATCAAGTGGTCACACCAATAGGTAAGTATCTCTAACCCTTTTTTGTCCTTTATTTCATGTTTATTGTTGTGTGGATGGTTGATCATTCATTGCTATAGATTTGGGGTAGATGTATGTTTGTTTTAGTCTATTGCTTTGTCTTATTTATGTTACGTCCCTTGGCTTTATCCATCTTTTGACCTACCTTTATTTCCAAATCCTAGTAGGATACCTTTCTTTAGCTTAGGTATAGGCCTTGAAAACCTATAACGATCTTAGGGTTATGACTACTATCCTCTAGAATTGCGATCCTTGGGCTCCTTGACACCTTTGGTATCTACATCTTGTGTATAGGCCTAGATTTGATCCCCAATAGTAAGAGAATAGGTGGGGATCAATCTTAGCCCGTCATACATTCTGGTGAACCTAATGTGAATCTTACTATCCCTAGATCTTGCCAGATTCACTCTGATTTTCGTTTTTTCTCTACATTTGCTACACAATTGGTCATTGTGTAAATTCCTTTAAGCAACCAATCCTTTTTGCACCACATTTTCTCTTGACCTTATGCCATTGGCCTCTATGCAAGCACTTGCATGGCCGATCCTGTTAGATTGTCATTTTTCGTACATCACATTTTCTCCATCTTGACACCATCAGCCCCTATACAACTTTTGCATGGCCAATCCTGTCTGCTTCACAAGGCGATTCTTTAAATTTCTACCCTGACGCCATCAGTCTCCATGTAATTCTTTTTGCATGGCCGATCCCATCAGAAATATCTTTACGGAATTTCCCTTCCAGTCACTCTTGATCAGAAAACTTCATCAATGGAATATCTGATCGGGGGTTCTGCTGATTCGTCTTCTAAACAATACTTGTACAACGACATTCACAAGGAAACTGATACCTTTCCTAAGTTTGTCCCTCTTTACATCGAATGTTTGGCCATAGGACCTGTTAACAACAAGAAGCAAAAGCAACCAAACCATAATATGAACAGCAAGTCTAGCACTTCATAATCCCATCTTTGACTTAGAGGAGCAAGGAGAACATGACGATATTCCTAGTTCAGATTATCCTCTTGCCATCCAAAACTTTCTCAACAATTCCTTGAGTTTATAGGAGACACCTAATATGCTACAAAAGCACATTGAATATTACCTTTCTAGAAAACTAGATTCAGGTGTTAACCACACAAAGCCTCTTGCAAACAGAGCAAACTCTGATCCTACCAACAACACTATCCCTCCTTCATCCAATCTCTTTACTCAACTCATCATTCAACTTATTGATTGCTTAAGTCCTACAACAGACTACAACGACTAATCAGTTCTTGCAAATGCAAAACAACTTGGCCCAACTCACTAGCTGACCACAAACAGTCTCTTGGGGCATGACAAACCAATGCCAACCCCCTCCCTTTCCAGTTGGTATAAATGGAGCACCCATTACCCAACCTCCTATCCACAACAAAGTCCTTCAATCAATTTAAAGAGAGCCTCGTCCTCCCTATATCACTTCCATGGACACCGAAGGGATTTCGCCTTCCATTTCTTATGATGGCTCTACTACCCTACCCTTCACATTAAAGTGTTTGGTAAACCTTTACAAGGATTGGGTCAAAGCTAATTCCTATGCAGCCATCAAGCTCTTGGCCAAAACACTTACAGGAGATGCTTTGGATTGGTATCACACTCTTCTAGCCAACTCCATAGTCAAACTTGAAAGTTAGTCACCGCTCTCGTGAATGAATTCCAATACCATGATCTTTTTGAAAACAACATCAATGCTTTCATCAATTGCCAACAAGTTGAAAATGAGTCTGCACAAGCTTTCATCAAGAGATGGAAAACCTTATCCGGTAAGGCCGAACATAACATGCCTGATGAGAGTCTATTTCAACTATTCTTTAGAGCCCTTGAGCCTTGCCTTCAATACAAGGTGAAATCCTTCTCTCCTACCACACTGGAAGAAACATTGAGCAAACTAAATGATAAGACTCTCATGAGGGAATTTGAAAAGCCTCCCCCCTAACAATAACTACCCAAGAATGTGCAGGTTCTCATGTGTCCTAGAAACAAGAATGCCACTGATGACAGAGTCGTAGACACTCTTCCTCAAGGCACCTCTTTCAATAGGACCATCCATAGTATTTATCATTCGACTCCTAAACCACAAGGAGCTTCCCACTCCCATTCTTCCTCCGATAATGATTGTCACCAAACCTGTCTAAGGCGTTGAGACGACATTTACCCCAACCATTCACCATGGTTGTAGATCCTTCTTGATCTCTTCCTCAATGACATGATGAAAGAAAATTTTGTTGGTGGCATGCCAATCGGAGTCACTCCTATGAAAATTGTTGTGCCCTTGGATCCTTCACCTATACCTTCCTCCTTGGCACCCACTTCAATCATGAAACCAACACTTGGGAAAGGTTAGATGAAGCTATTAAGGCACGTGATAAAGCCCAACAACGTGATTGACATGAGGTGGTTCATCAAGCCTATGAACATCTTAAAGTCTATAATGACCCACTCCCTGATCACTCTAAATCTGAACAACCCAATTCAGCTCCTACTCATAATAATAATGCATCAACTAACGTTGTTGATTCTTCATATCCTTCTATTAGTACATCTATGGAAAACAAAGTTAACAAGCAAGGTCATAAACATATTATTGCTTGCATTGAGCAAACCTCTTCAGACTGACATCCCACAGGTCCAGATTGCTGCATAGTCCAACGTTGAAGATGGGGACCCCCTTGCAGAACTCTCTAACCTCCTGAGTCAAATCCCATTCCTTGAGCTTTTTTGTACCTCAGCTAAGCATTGTGAATACCTCATGTCAGCCCCCTTCACTATGAATATTCCTCTTCTATCCGTGTCGGGGCATGAGCCTACCTTGCATGGTTTTGAAGAGCTATACATTCAAACAAACCTTTCCACTGATAATTCTTCGTGCATCAAGCGGGCCCTCATAGATGAAGGTTCCAGTACTTGTGTTGCTTCTCTTGACTTCATCAAGACACTCGACTATTCTATTGATAATCTTAAGTGCACTTGGAGCATGTTTCAAGGTTATGATCGTCGATAGATGCCCCCTATTGGTTGCATCTGGCTACCTATTTCCATGCCTCGTCACACCATCTGTGTCAAAGTCATGATCTTCAACTTCCCTTTGTCTTATAATTCTCCTAGGTCGATTGCGAACCCACTGCATTCGTGCAGTCACGTTAACCACCTACCAATGCGTTAAGTTTGCACATTTAGGGGCTATCTATAAAGTACAAGGTGATACTAATCCTTGGAACTTTGACGATTCGTAAACTGACTATAGACAACTATAACATATTCTATGAATAGTGATAGTGAATGTCCTTTCTTAGAGACTTCAAGTTTTAATATGAAAATGCAACTTCAGCACACAACCAGCTGGAAATCAAAACAAGAGTCAAGGAGACAAGGAATTATCTTGGATAAACCCAATTGGGAAAAACTCAAGCCGGTGAGCAATTGCTCCCCTTCCATTATGCAATTCTTTAAAAAAAAATACAAGCTTACTCCATTGTGTGGCCTTCATGAAACGTTCAAACCTTTTTACTTGCATTTACTTGTTTACATACAACCCTTAGACTTGGATTCATCCAAAATCACTATGCTCGATGTGTTATTCCACTTATATTTAATGCTCCTCTGCTCAAGGAAGAAGGAAGTGAAATGAACCATTTAGAGAAGTGAAAATGTTTGCAACCGTTCACATTCACGTTTTTGGGTAACTGCCGCATAACTGCTGCGTAACCGCCGTGAAATATCCACCAAAATCTACCTTCTTAGAACAAAACTTTCTGGACTTGTCATTAGAAGTTGTCCAGATCACCTTCAGAGTAACTCAACCATTTTTACATTACAATTTACATGAGAGGGGATATTACAAGTTAAACTAGAGAATTACATAAATTGGGCACGTCCAGATCCATTTTTTAATCATGCCTTCCCAATTTGAGGCTTTTAAGTCCCTAAAAGCTTCAGGTTCTGATGAGGTGAGGAAATTTCTTCCCCACATCTTCTTTGGAATACCACTTGGCCTTGTCGGGCAATTGACCTTTCAACCCAATCAACCACTAGTCTTGCACTCCTTGTGTTGTCCTCTCTTTTTGCTGCAATACCACATCTCTTTAAATCCAGCTAACTATCTAGAGTAAGATCATCAGTGGATGGCAACAATAACCCTTCTTCTTCATCATCTAGCATAGATGGCTCAAATAGACGTAAGTTTTCAACATTAACAATTGAATATTTTCTCATATAAAGAGGTAAATCCAGCCTAAATGCATTCTTGCCCACTTGTTCCAGAATTTCAAATGGGCGATATGTAAGAGGTTTGAGTTTCGTAGCTTTATCTTGGAGTCTCTTTCTACTCAAGTACAACCATACCTTGTCACCAACAAGGAAAGAATGCTCACTTCTATGCTAACCATGCCTTACTTTGTACTTGGCCTATGATTCCTTCAACCTCTTGTGCACCTGGAGTTGTATCTGCTGAATCTTCTTAACGAACCTCTCAGCTTTGTGGGCTTCTAGATCCACTCTCCCAATGTCTCTACATGGTAGTCTCATGCAATGTCCCTTTTTGGGACAAAAACCGAAGATATGTGTTTGGCCACAAACCCCAAGTATCAAATCTAAAAATAAACACACCACAATTGAAATATAATCTGATTTTTATGGCAGCAGATGAAATAACCTTTGAAACCCTAGAGGGAACTGAGTAAGGGCTTAGAATTCACCAAATAATCATGCACAACCGCTGATAGATACTTCTAAATAATTATTTCAATCATGGCAACCAAAATCCATTCCACTTGCAACAATTAAATGGATAAAATCAGTGAAGTCACACTGCTGTAATTAAATAAATGACATTTGCACGGCAGCCATAAACCAATGCTGAAATCAATAGATAAACACCACCAAAAATCATAAAAATATAGATACCGACTTTATAAAATATGCCAAATCAGAGTATGAAATTAGATTTGCAATTTGTGCCCTAGAAGGCACTCAAATACCATCAAACCCTAGTCACTCCAACTAGGAATGGCTCTAAATTGCATGCAAATATTTGTAGATCTCTTTCCTTATTCTCCAATGTCCCAAATCTGCAAAAAGGTCTTCAATATGACTTTGTTTCAACCAAGGATGGAAGGTTTTCGTCCTCCAACCAACCACAAGAAGGGTTTTCGTCCTTCTTGGAAAGCCACACAATTGGATTTTCGCTGAAAAGTGGAAGGACAATGAGCAAACAACCCAAAGGTCCAATTCAAATAAAATGCGCTAAAATAGATGATTCCAAATGAAGTCCTTAATCTTTTTTTATATCCTCATCTTGGCGCCAAAGGCCAAAAAGGCAAGGTTGACCCATATAAAGCATATTTAATCTTTTAATTTGCTTTGATAATGCACCAAACCCAGCCGACCCCTTATGATGGGAATTACAGAGATAAAAACATAAATATGAATGAGAAAAATAGAAATATAACCCACAATCTTCCCTTGCACATCCATTGTTTGCCTTCGGAAAGAGGAAAGGCAAGGAATCTTTTATTTTGGATTAATTTGAAAAAAGTAGACATTACAACCCTTCCTTCCCGAAATTGCTTGTCCTTAAGCAATTGTAAGTACCTAGACCCCAAACGAATCTCAATTACTTCTTCTTTGATGTACCTACACATGAAACAAACATATCCAAGAAAACAAGAGTTTTTAACAACACTTTTAAACTCTCCTTATCATGCCTTAGGGACATGATAGTTAGCTCTCTTCCGTTGCTTGACACCATTTCATAATTTCCATACAAATGATGGCTTCACAACACTTCAGTAATGCTGTCCCAAAAACAGCTGTAATCATGCATTTTTCTTTCGAAAATTAGAATGTTCAAGTCTGAAAACAATACATTATAATCTGATTTATTCCCTCCTTTCAATTGAGATCTTCTTTCCTCATCATTCCATGACGGAATGCTCTTAAAAAATGAAAACACACTGCTGTTCATGGATGCTAGTGGCAGCCCCGAATCTGATTTTTGCAATCTCAACCCTATAACCATGGCATAATAACTACCAAACTGAAATCTCACGAAGAAAGGAAACTCCATGAGTAATGTAGGGACTGAAATTTGATTTACATATGCTGAGAAACTAGGACCAACATGCCTACAATTGAAATCAGCAGACATCCGTAAACTTAAGAAAATCAGCCTTCTTAACACTCCTATGAATTCTGATTTCATCATTTTTCAAGTGGAAACCAAACTCGTGAATTTTGAGGGTAATTTCTTCTAAAATTTGGAGCTCTAGACATCCACAAACATTGTGTGACTCAGCTGAATTGAAAACAAGGTAGTCAAAACAAAATTCATACCTCATCATGGAGTCATGAAACTGAAATTAGAATCATCATTCTCCTTTTTGACGATCCTATGAACAGTTGCAAAGTCATTATAATTGCTTCTCCTTTCCCATACTTCTTTTGGTTCTTTCATGTAACCATGGGTTTGCAATTCATAGAGAAGAAAATTAGAATTCCCATCAAGCTTATGTTGTCTTAAACATATCATGCTAGAATTTTCCTTCCTCTAATTACTTCCCTTCCATAAGCAAAGTGAAGAATCAAAACTGAAATCTTGATCTTCACCCGTTTTGTGTGTTATGAGATAGCCCGGATGATCAGCTAATAGGGCATCATGAATGACCTCAAGACCCTGTTCGTCACCCTTTGATTTGAAGACCAAATAGACTCCAGTCTTGTGGAGAATGACCCCATCCATTATTTTGCACCTTTCTTCCACACTTTCATCATCCAAAACCACATTGGCAAACTTATACTCAGTTGTAGTTAAAGGCTTCTCATCAGCTGTAATCTTAGATAAAGAGCCAAAATGTGACTTCCATGACCAAGTATCTTCTACCCAACACTTAACTTGAGGTGTGTCTGGAAGCATACCTTGTAATGTAACCTTCTTATCCTTGTTTGAGAAGCTTATTTCTATGTTTTGATGATTGAAGTTGATCTCTCCCAATGAATGCAACCGTTGGGCCCCAAACACGATATTCATATCAACCATGCTAATTAAATAGAAATCAGCACATACCTTATATTGTTCCAATGTGACATGGAGTTGGAAATACTTCTTTGCATAGGACACAGATTTACCATCCACTATCTTCACCGTGCATCCCTTGAAGTCTTCAACTTTCAATCCCAATTTTGCCTCCAAACATTCAGTAATGAAATTATGAGTGACTTCACCATTGATCAAAACTGTGGCTCCTTGTCCATGGGGGGTAGAGTCCTTCACAACTTTATTAGAATTCATAAAAGTTTCAAAACAATCTTCATCATATTTCTTTCTAACCATGTGCATGGAGAAACAATATCAAGGACTTCCTCTTCCTTGCGATTCAAGAGATCAACCAGAACTACATACCTTTGCAAGGAAATATCGAAATGCCATATGTCATCCCACAGGTTCTTCACATCATCACCAAAACATGACATGTGATTCTTAACAACAAATTGCAATCATCAAGGTCTTGGGCTATTGGTGAGTTATAAGTAGTTTGTAATCATCAACCCAAGTTTCATTCCCATTGAGTTCATTTAATGCTTTCAATAAGTGGCCATTGGGACACCTTGAGGTAGGGGTCAAACTTCTTCATATGGACCAAGCAAAACATAGTGTGGTGCTCCGAATGCGGATCACTCGGTAGACATTAAGGACCCAAGCCCACCTCCATGTCCCACTTAGAGAAAGTGCTCCACCACTCCAATTCATAGCTCTGGTATAATAAAAGTGTTTACCATCCAAAGTTTGAACTCAAGGTCTTGGGCTATTGGTGAGTTACAAGTAGTTTGTAATGATCAATCCAAGTTCCATTCCCATTGAGTTCATAGGACGCTTTTAATAGGTGGCCATGTGAACACCTTGAGGTAGGGGTCGAACTTCTTTATATGGACCAAGTGAAACATAGCAGGGTGCTCCGAATGCGGATCGCTCTACGGATATTAAGGACCCAAGCCCACCCCATGTCCCACTTAGAGAAAGTGCTCCTCCAACTACTCCAGTTCATAGCTCAGGTATATTAAAAGCGTTTATTTGCTATAGGTCAAGTTGTTGAGTATTGAGATGATTGACTGAGGAATATTTCTGTATGTATCAACTTAGGGTTTTTCAACCAAAACTAAATCGATTATCCCCATTTCGTTTCTTGCCTTTTGCACTTAATATATGGGCCCTCCTTTATTGGCTTTTCTCCCATATCTCAATCCCTAGGGATCGAAATTTGGTTCTGTGTTCGTTGTTTGGCGAGTTCGTGTTTTTTGGTGATTTCGTCGCTCTTTCATACCCATTCCCGACTCACTGTCTTGCTAATTGCTGGGGCTTTGTCCCTTCAACACTCTTTGTAAAATACGACCCTGTTTTCTCTGCCCTTCGTGGTTTCATGTTTTCTTGGTCACCCTGCTGCTACAATTTGATTCCTGATATTTGTCCTGCCGAGACCTCTGGGTTTTGTATCTCTTTGGTGCCTCGACACCCTCTATTGGCCTTCGTGGTCAAAGGATCGAGTTTCTTCTAAATGGACCCCTCTAAAACCCATAGTTTTGAGAAAGGGGAATCCTCTTGCATGTCATTTTGAGATGCAATACGTGGATCTCATGACCAACCTTTTTCATCCACCACTGGTATGAATCGTCCATTCCGCATAGTAAAAGAAGACCCTAAGAAAACTCCAACAGGCTGCATGAAAGCTACGGATGGTACCACGGTTATAAAAATTGCGATGTTCGACGTTCAAGCTAATATTTGAGAACTGGAAGACAAAGCTCTCATTGTTTGTTTTTTGGGTTTTAAACCATCACTGTCTGTGTTCAAAGAGTGGGCCCGGAAAACATGGAATATCCCAAGTAAGTACACTGTTTCTGTCTATCCTAATAGTTACTTCTTGGTATAATAAAAACGTTTAGCATCCAAAGATTGAACTCAAGATCTTGGGCTATTGGTGAGTTACAAGTAGTTTGTAATCATCAATCCAAGTTCCATTCCCATTGAGTTCATTAGACGCTTTCAATAGGTGGCCATGTGAACACCTTGAGGTAGGGGTCGAACTTCTCTATATGGACCAAGCGAAACATAGTGGGGTGCTCCGAATGCGGATCGCTCGATGGATATTAAGGACCCAAGCCCACCCCGTGTCCCACTTAGAGAAAGTGCTCCTCCAACTACTCCAGTTCATAGCTCTGGTATATTAAAAGCGTTTATTTGCTATAGGTCAAGTTGCTGAGTATTGAGATGATTGACTAAGGAATATTTTTGTATGTATCGACTTAGGGTTTTTCAACCAGAACTAAATCGATTATCCCCATTTCGTTTTCCTTCCTTTCGCACTTAATATATGGGCCCTCCTTTATTGGCTTTTCTCCCATATCTCGATCCCTAGGGATCGAGATTGGGCTCTGTGTTCGTTGTTTGGCGAGTTCGTGTTTTTTGGTGATTTCGTCGTTGCTTCAGACCCATTCCTGACTCATTGTCTTGTTAATCGCCGGGGCTTTGTCCGTTCAACACTCTCTGTAAAATACGACCCGGTTTTCTCTGCCCTTCGTGGTTTCATGTTTTCTTGGTCACCCTGCTGCTGCGGTTTGATTACTAGATATCTGTGTCCTGTTGAGACCTCTGGGTTTTGTATCTCTTTGGTGCCTCGACACCCTCTATTGGCCTTCGTGGTCAAAGGATCGAGTTTCTTCTTGTTATAAAAATTGCAACATTCGACGTTCAAGTTAATATTCTAGAACTGGAAGACAAAGCTCTCATTGTTTGGTTTTTGGGTTTTAAACTGTCACTGTCTGCGTTCAAGGAGTGGGCCTGGAAAACATGGAATATCCCAGGTAAGTACAATGTTTCTGTCTATCCTAATAGTTACTTCTTGGTTGTGTTTGCGAGTAATGCTGAAAAGGAATACATCTTCCAAGGGGGCCCATGGTTTTTTGGTAGAGCAGGTTTGTTCATGAAACCATGACAACCTCTATTCAAAGCTAAACAAGAACTCCCATTTGTGGTTCTAGTCTGGATCCGGTTTTTCGGATTACCTGCGGAATTTTGGAATCTAGTGGTTTTCCAGGATATTGGTAATTCTATTGGCAAATTTGTAAGAGCAGTGGAATCTTCAATGAGAATGGAACAAATGATCTATGCTCAGATGTGTGTATATATGGATATGAATCAACCGCTGCCTGCAAAAATTCTACTGGAAGTTGGGGAGGAAAAATGGGAACAACAAATTGATTATGAGAATATTCCTTTCAGATGCTGTCTTTGTCATGAATATGGTCACCTTGTTTAAGATTGCCTGGTGTGGATCAAAGAACCAATTAAGGAGACACATAGTTTTGAGGACTTAGAGATCCCGCCAAAAAGAAAGGTAATTAAAGAAAAAAACACAAGCGAGGTTTAGTAGAATAATACAAATAGATTTCCAGCTCTACAATTGGAAGAAACAGAGGAAGATATGGAAGAAGTGCAGGAAACCCAAGTCCCAGAAACTCAAATTGCTCAGCCACCCCTACAGGTTCAGGAGAATCTTCAACTCCAGCCAGTATTTAAAGCATTTGTGGTGCACCAAACATATACGAGAGAAATGAAAAGTTATCAAAGGAGACATAAGCTTATAGAGGAACAAAGGAAGGAAGAAGGGGGAAATGATCAAAGTCATATCTTACTGTTATTGCCTTCCTCGGCAGATACTCCCCCTATTGGGAATCACCTTCAGGAGAATAGCCCCTCAGGAATTTAACAAGAAAAGCAAAAAAAAACTACGAATGGATTCTACTCTGAGAGGAGGAAGGAAAACTAAGCAACTTCGTATCCAGAAAGTGGGCCAATAATTAATAGGAAGTGGTAAAGTTGGGGATTTGGCTTCAATCTTTGAACAAACCCCATAATGAAGTTGATCACTTGGAATGTTCGAGGGCTAAAAGGCATCCCTTCTAAAGAAAATGAGGTTAAGCGTATTTTGCAGCAACATCACCCTCATATGCTATTCCTTAAGCTCACAAGGAGCATCTGGAGGCATCACATGCATATGGAATCCTCAGCAAGTTCACTATATAGATAGTAGAGGATTCACCAGGGTGTTCTCTATTTGGTGGTTAGATATGTTCCTTAAAACCAAATTACTTTAATATTGAACATTTATGCCCCGCTACAGGTGGAAGCAAAAAAAAGCCTAGTGGAAAATTATTCAGAATATTGCAGCCGTACATCTTGGAATACCTGTCATTATAGGGGGAGACTTCAATACAGTCCTCTTCTCTCATGAGAAACAGGGAGGGGAACTCTACTCTGGATGCCTCTGCTGTTAATATGGACTTTTTTCAAAGGATGAATTTGGTTGATATTCAAACCCAAAACGGACTAATGACATGGTCTAATCGAAGAGTAGGTGAGAATTGTATACTGGAACGATTGGATAGATTTCTGATTTATGAAGAATTATTAGAAAGTAACATTATATTGACTGCTAATGTTCCTAGACAACTTAGGATCTGATCATTGGCCGGTGTTGTTGGAATTGCGCAAATCACAACCGTTCAGAGCTCCACTTAGATTTCAATTGATGTGGCTGAGAGATGAACATCTCTCTTCCTTAATTGAGAAATGGTGGAAGGAGGGCCAGCCCAAACATGGCACCAAAATGTTTTGCTTTACTAGAAGAATGCAACATCTCACTAACCAACTCAAGAAGTGGAATGCCTCTGACTATGGAAATGTCCATGGGAAAAAACGGGAAGTTTTGGAAGCCTTACAGGAGGTGTCCCAACAAGCAAGGCTGCAAGGGTACTCAAAGGAACTGCAATCTAAGGAAATCCTCCTCAAGCAAAAATTAACGGAATGGGAATTAAGCGAAGAAATTTTCTGGAAACTTAGAAGGCTAGAATTAAGTGGCTGAAAGAGGGAGATAAAAACACCTCTTTCTTCTACAAATCTCTCTTAGCTCATCGTTCTTATAATCACATTGTTTACCTAGATAAAGAGGATGGTACCTGGGCAAATACACAAGAAGAAATTCAACACTTTGCCATAGAGTACTTTTTTGGGATCTTTACTGCAACTAATCTGGATAAGTATGCCCAACAACAATTGCTTAATATTATTCCTACTCTGGTTAGTGAGGCAGAAAATACTTTCCTTTTGAGGCCGGTTTTAGAAAATGAACTTCAAACTGTTGTATGGGCCATGAAAAAGGGGAAAACACAGGGACTTGATGGTTTTCCGATAGAATTCTATCAGGAATTCTGGGACATTATTAAAAAATATCTTCTGGAAGTGGTGGAAGAATGCAGGACAAGAGAAGGCTATTCGTAAGGTCATAAACCACACCTATATTGCTTTGGTTCCTATAGTTGAAAGGTTGAAACCTATCACTGACAATGTAATATCTCTAGATTAAGGTGGATTTGTACCTCCTAGATAACTTTTTGATGATATTGTTCTGGCTCAGAAAGTCCTCCATTCCGTGGACAATCAGAAGAAACTATGTTTTTAAGGCTTGATTGGTCTAAAGATTATGATAAGGTAAGCTGGTCTCTCCTTATGGACATCCTCTTGCGCTTTGGATTTTACCCCCCTATGGGTTCAATGGATACAAGCATGCATTTCATCGGTTTCCTACTCTATTTTGGTCAATGGATTACTCCTACAACTAGATTTTCTGCAACCCAAGGTATAAAACAGGGAGATCCTTTATCTCCATTCCTGTTCATTATAGTTGCAAAATCTGATTCGTGGGATGGTACCCACCCTTGATTGAAAAGTACCTGGATCTTATAAATATTATGAATACTCTTCAAGGACAAGGAAAGCAAAAGGTGAGCCATTATATAAAGCCAACATATCAACGGAGTGAATGGACCTCTCCATTGTTGTGGCAGATCAACTTGACTAATGATTAAGTTCATTTTTTTCAAACACTCTTGCAAAACGGGATCCTTCGTTTCACTTCTGAACTAGATACCCTGGCATGGGGAAAAGAGTCGAACGCAAAGTACTTAGTAGCTGATGGCTATAACACTTTGGTAGCTCATCAGCCACATCCTTGGAAGGATATTTTTGGGGATCTTTGGAACCTGCCTTATGGCCTAAGGTGAGATTCTTTATCTGGATTTTAATCTATAAAAGGGTTCTTACTGGAGATAATTTGATGAAAAGAGGGATGGTTGGACCCTTTTGGTGTCCTTTATGCAAAGATGTCGAGGAGACCTTGAGTCATCTCTTTTTCAATGCCCTTTCACTTCTTCTCTATGGTATACAGTGGATGATTGTCTATCTGTTACTTAGAACTACTCTATGAATCTTGTGGATACTATTAGAGGCTGGAAACATTCAGTTAAGGATACCCAGGATTTCACCAAAGCAATATGGATCGCTACTTCTCTTATTTTGTGGAATGTATGGAAAGAAAGAAACAGACGCATTTTTAAATCTAAAAGTAGAGACATCTGGTATGTTATGGAACTGACTAGAAGTACTATTGGAGAAACTATAGTGCACAATCTGAAAATTTCCACCCCACCACTTGGGAAGTGGGAAGTTTTGTTACAAAAACTCAATCTGGGTAATAGGCAACTACAGACAAAGCAGTCTACTAAACAAAGGATGCCTTTAGGTCTCAGAACATGGAAACCACCCCCATTCGGATTCGTAAAATTAAATGTTGATGGAGCAGCTAGAGGTAATCTGGGTCCAACTAGTATGAGAGGGATAGCCCATGACTCACTGGGAACTCCACTCTTTTTCTTTGCTCATCAGTTGGGACACTGCACCAATAATGTGGCTGAAATCACGGCTATCCAACATGCTCTTCTGGAGGCAACTAAATTGGGGTGTCCTAGTATTATAATGGAATCTGACTCCTAGGTTATTGTTAACCTTTTACAAGCTCCAAAGCAACATCCATCCAATAATTGGCTCATTGCCAGAATTCAGGGTAATATTAATGTCATAGCTAGACAATTTCAAACAATCACATATCATCATGTGCTTAGGGGTGAGATTAAGATGGCATACACTTTGGCAAATTGGGTGTTAGATCATTTTTTTTTTATCAACTTTGGCCCTGTACCTTGGACCTGGTCCCTGGAGAAATGAGAACAGATTGAGCAGATCCTTTGTTTGAAATTGCATGATGGATAAATTGCAGATATGCTATTTCTCTTCTCTTATTTGTTATTGGAAATCTAAGGATATTTCCTCGAGTATGAGTAAAATTGCTTGGTATTGTAATTTGTACTTTATACTTATATTAATATAAATGTGGTAGTTAAAAAAAAACAAATTGCCCATAATGACACAAGTATGACAACGATACAAGAGGAGATAAAATGTGATTTCCATCATACCTTGGGCTGCCAACAAGGATCTCACCATCTTTTTGATGGTACTCGTTTGAACATCTTCAGAAATCCCCCCAAGGTAATAAACTCCCTCGACTTGCCCCTTGTTCACTGCTGTTAGGAATTTTCCAGTGAACTGAAAATAATCATGCGGAACCAGAAGTGCCTTTTTACCATTAACATACCCTTTTGTAATGCCCATCCTTTTTGCCCTCATGCAAATCTGATTTTCGTTCAACTATTTGCCACATGCACTCATTAGATACCTATGGAACTTCATTAAATATTAAAGAATTATTACCTTGGGATTCATGCCCCATGATTTCATTTTCCTTTCTAGGCTCATACTCCCCATTTTCATCAAAACTTGGATGTCTTCAAGCTGCTGTTTTGAAAATCAGTCGATAGATCTAATTTGGCAAGAGGGTTGGGGGTTCTAAGACTCCCAAGGGTTTCTCCCTCTTAGTAATCAGCTGCTGCAATCTATCTTCCTCCTTCGTATACTTAGGGGAGTAGGCATGCCCATCAACTCTTTCCATCTTGATTTCGCCCATGCCTTGTTGGCACCTGCATGGAGTCTCTTCCTAGGCCACGAACACCTTCAACTTGACTCTTGGGAGTTGCTGTCCTAAACAAACCAACATGCTGATTGTTATCATGTCTCTTGGAAAAATGGTTTCGAACCATTCCTTTTTCTTCCCTTGCATGTTCACGATCCTTCTTTCCAATCTTGGAATCCACACATAGTGAAATATTAGTAGTATTAATCAAACAATAATCAACAATTACCTCATACTGATGCCTATTTGGAACAATGATGGAAGTAAGCGCTGAATCTTCATCCTTCATGGCTACATTTCTCCCAAAGTGCAAATTTGATTTTTCCCTGACATGCACGTGACTGTTGGAGCTCACAAACTTGTCATGAAGATTTGAGAACCCTCTCCCTTCAAGCTCTTCTATATGCATGGCGTCCATACTCATGAGTGTGGGGTCCCTAGGGAGGGTTGACCCCTTCCCTGTTGCTTGGAGTTTTGATCTTGTGCCAATCCCTACTTTTTCTGTCTCCAACTTCACGAACTCTGCAAAAGGTAGGGCATCACAAATCTTTTCCGGAAGAGCTCTATACTCTTCATACCATGTACTGATGTTGCTTCCTTTGGATGACGGAGAATTCATGACTTTCTTTGAAGAGATCCTTCCACCATTGGAGCCTTGAACGGTATGGATCAAGTTGGCCCTTGTGTTGTCCAGTCTTTCTTGCCGTAGGGCAAGCCTTTCAATCCTAGCATTGCTGAAAAATCTATCCATCTCTTTTGATCTTCAAACCTTTAGGCCGGGAAGACCGAAGCTCTGATACCATTGTAATGTCCCTTTTTGGGATAAAACCCAAAGATATGGGTTTGGCCACAAACCCCAAGGATCAGATCTAAAAATACACACACCACAATTGAAATATAATCCGATTTTTATGACAGCAGATGAAATAACCCTCCAAACTCTAGAGCAAATTAAGTAAGGGCTTAGAATTCACCAAATAATCATGCACAACTGATAGATACTTCTAATTAATTATTTCAATCACGGCAACCAAAATCCATTCCACTTGCAACAATTAAATGCATAAAATCAACAAAGTCACACTGCTGTCATTAAATAAATAACAGCTGCAGGGCAGCTCTAAGCCAACGTTGGAATCAATAGATAAACACCACCAAAAATCATAAAAATATAGATACCGACCTTATAAAATATGCCAAATCAGAAAATGAAATTAGATTTGCAATTTGTGTCTTAGAAGGCACTCAAATACCATCAAACCCTAGTTCCTCCAACTAGGAATGACTCTAAATTGCATGCAAATATTTGTAGATCTCTTTCCTTATCCTCCAATGTCCCAAATTTGCAAAAAGGTCTTGAATATTACTTTGCTTCAACCAAGGATGGAGGGTTTTCGTCCTCCAACCAACCACAAGAAGGGTTTTCTTCCTTCTTGGAAAGCCACACAATTGGATTTTTGCCCAAAAGTGTCAAGGCAATGAGCAAACAGCCCAAAGGTCCAATTTAGATAAAATGCGCCAAAATAGATGATTCCAAGTGAAGTCCTTAATCTCTTTTTATATCCTTATAATGAGAATTACAAAGATAAAAGCATAAATATGAATGAGAAAAATGGAAATATATCCCACGATCTTCCCTTGTTCATCCATTGCTTGCCTTCGGAAAGAGGAAAGGCAAGGAATCCTTTATCTTGGATTAATTCGAAAAAAGGGTACATAACATCTCAAAACAACATCAAATGCACTCTCAAGCAAATAACCAAAACAAGTCTCAAAATGAGTCTTATTAGTAGAAGCAAGAACTGTCTTGTTATAAGAATGCTGAATATACACCAAATTCTCATCCCAACTCTTAGAATGTTTCCTGTTATAACCCCACAAGAGTTGAACCAATTGTAATGGTTCCCAAATAGACATATTCTTACTTAGATGGATTTCCTGCAATTCCCACGAGGGCCAAATCTGATGAATCCAAAAAGCCAAAAAACTCAATTACTATCAAACTGAAATTCATAATCAAATTAGGCCACAAACTGAATATTTTCAAGAAGACCCTAGTTCGCTGCCTTGGGCTAGCGATTTAGCAAAAATAGTTTTTTCCACATCAAAATACCTCTAAAAAAATATGAAAATTTGTTTGCAAATAGATAATGAATAATCAAAATAGGATCTTCAATCAGATTTGAAAAAATATTAATTCTGGAATTTATTAGGGCAAAAACGCAGCAAAAGTTGTAAATTCAATAACTTGCAAAATACTCCACATTTTTGGTCAAATGATAGCTCATACCGAAGTTTGAAAATAGGCTTTCTAAAGAACCCATAATTATAAATTTTCAATGGCGGGAAGACATCTAAAACGGATCTGCAATTTTGGAACAATGTAGATAAACCCTAGCTGTAAGTGAAAGCTAGAAATACAATTTCGCCCCACTTAGGAAAGGCCCCAAAACTCCTTAAAACTGATCAAACTCTTCAGATCTGATCTCCCCTTGAATTTAGCTTGAAATTGATGCTGTTGCAATGCAAAAACTGAAAATGAAAGTTTTAACAATCGACAACAATAAGCCTTCAACTGGTTGAAAACTATTAGAAAACACATATAACTCTTTGAACCTCAATGGAAACCCCTGTATGGAGAATCCTCACAACATAGGAGAAGAGTTTTCGTTCTCCTTCTAGATCTGAAGAGAGTTTTCGTCCTCGAGAAATAATCTCCAAGGGTTTTCGTTTTTAGAAATTATTTTGCAAAGCTCTCAAGCTCAGATAAAAATCAGGTTTTGTATAAACATAAGAGATGCTTTACAAAGCCAAGTACACTTGCTTTTATAAGCAATCTTGGCTTAGTAGTAACCTACAACCACCAATCAAATATCTTTGCCCACATTTAATTCTTTTTGACATTGTATTTGTCCACTGTAATGTCTCCAAATGGACATATTCTGACCCTAGATTGATTTTCTACAAATCCCAAATAAATTACAAGTTGGAACTTATTGTTTTTATGACAACAATGCAAACAACCCAAAATTCTTTGCCAAAACCCTATGAGATTTACCTATGGGTGTAAAATTGTCTCAAAACACTTTAAAAAATTATGAAAGTAAATCTGTAGCTAGCACTTGAATTATCAAGTTTGGAAATACTTATATTTTTGCAAAATATTAAAAATCTGATTTTTAATTGCAGAAATACAACAGAAATTTAAAAAATTCATAACTCAGAAAATACACTACAATTTTTGACAAATGATATCTCAAATTGAAGATAAAATCACAAGCTTTGCAATGATACCAAAATCATAATTTTCCGATGGGTGGAAGGCACCCAAAATAGGCTCGTAAATCTAGAAATGTGTAGATGAAACCCTAGTTGTACTCAAAATCAACAAGAACCATTCGCCCCTCTTGGAAAGCCCTCAAACAAGCCTCAAAATTGATCACAACACCTCAGATCTGATTCTCCTTCAATTTGACCTTGAACAAAGATTTCACATGTAGAAAAACCCTTAAAACAACAACCAATATTCTTCTCCAAACCCCTACTCAGATCTGCAAAGTACAACTCTCAACATTGTTGGAAAAACAATGGAAAATGCAAATAAATCCTTGATCTTCGATGGAAACCCCTAAATGGAGAATCCACTCAAAAGAAAGAAGAGTTTTTGTACCTCTTTCTCTAATTCCTTAAGAGGGTTTTCGTCCTCTAGAGATAACTTCAAGGGGTTTTGTCCTTTAAAGTTGATTTGCAAAGCTTACAAAGCTCAGACAAAAATCATTTTTTTTTATAAAATAGAAGAGATGTTTTACAAAGCCAAGTACACTTAGTTTTATAAGCAATCTTGGTTTAGTAGCCACCCACAACCACCAATCAAATACCTTTGCCCACATTTAATTATTTTTTGGCATTGTATTATCCCCAACATGGGTCGCATTTTTCCCCTAAGGGAAATAGAAACATAAAGTGACCTTTTCCCTTTTTTTTTTTTTTTTTTCTAATTTCACATTTAATTATTTTTTGGCATTGTATTATCCCCAACATGGGTCGCATTTTTCCCCTAAGGGAAATAAAAACATAAAGCGACCTTTTCCCTTTTTTTTCTAAAGTGACATTTTCTCTTTTATTTTTATCAAGTCAATAAATTAATATAAGTGTTTTTTATGCACTTTATAATAATTTATCAAGACTATGGTTTCCCTTTTTATCACCCCTTAGCTGTCGGGAAACAAAATCGGGCTAAGGGTCTTCGACATGTTATTTTGGAGAAAGGGAAATTTTACCAATGTCCGGTTTACTACTTGGGTCTGCCCATTGGTTTGTGGGTGAAAAGCTATAGATCTCTATTGCATGGTATCCATCTTTTCCCACAAAGTAGACCAAAACTTTCCAATGAACCATGAGTCCCTATATGAAATAATAGAGTTGGGAGAACCAAAACGAATCCACACATTAGCAAAGAATAAATCAGCCGCATCACCGGCTTTTAGAGTTTTCTTGCAGGGAGTAAGAATACACATTTTACCAAACTGGTCCACAGCCACAAAAATATAATCATATCCTCTTTTGTGAAAAGGCAAACCCCCCACAAAATCCATGGACATGCTTTCCCATGGATTGGATGGAGCCGGTAATGGCATATATAAACCCAACTTTCTGTTACTAGGCTTGTTTGTTCTCCATAAAACACATCCTCTTATAAACTTCGCAACTTTTGCTTGCATATTTGGCCAATAATTGTACCTCTGTAAGTGTGCAATAGTCTTTGTAACATTGAAGTGACCAACAACCTTAGAAGTGTGTGCTTCTCTCATCAACTTTACTCTTTCCCCCCTTAGGTACACAGTTTCTCATTCTTGTAGAGCAACCCATCCTAAAAGTAATATTCTCCTTTAAGCCCAAAGCCCTTACTTGGAGGCTTCTGTTGGAATATCTCTTCAAAATTCAGATCCTGATCATAACCTTATTTATATGCTTCACATGCAAAAGGTTCAAGAAGAGTTAATGTGCCTATAGCTGAAAGCAAAGGAGGCCTAACAAACATATAAGCTAATTTGTTAGTCACCACCTTTCCTATATTTTATTATCAGATGAAATTGCTGCAAAAAACCCATCCATTTATAGTGTCTATCTTGTTGAAGTTTATTTTGATGTTTGCAAACTTTGAAAAGGTTGACGATTGTTGTGTACGATAGTTTCCTTACCCATCAGATAGTGCTTCCATTTCTTGACTGCTTGAACAAGAGCATACAACGCCTTATCGTATGTACAATATTTTAGAATTGAACCATAAAACAATTCAAAATGGTAACATATGGGCCTAGCTCCTTGAAGTAGGACAGACCCCATAGCATAATCACTAGCATATGTTTCTAATTCAAAAGGAAGCTGCAAGTTAGACAAAGCTAAAACTGGAGCATGAGTAATCTTGTGTTTAAATGTCTAAAATGTATCTTGTTGCTTCTTACCCTAAACAAAAACCTCACCACTTGCCGTCATAAAATATAGAGGCGTTGCCATAGAGGAGAAGTTCTTGATAAACTTTCTCAAATACTGAACTACACCGATAAAACTTCATGTCTCGGTCAAACTAGAAGGTACAGGCCAATTCAAAATGGCCTTTGTCTTAGCTAGATCAATTCTCAATTCTCCATCTCCAACCACGTGCCCCAAGAAGACAATTGTCTGTTGAGAAAACTTACGTTTCTTCTCATTCAACACTAACTGGTTTTCCTTTAAAACTTGCAAAACTTGGTGGAAATGGTTAATATGCTCGTCAGAAGTTTTCCTAAAACAAAAATCAAAGAACCATAACGAGAAGTGCTAGGATGTATTATACCTTGCTTAATCAAAGATAGTAACTACTCTTTTACCTCATTGGCATCCTTCAAGAACTGGCTGTACAAACCAAGCTTTGGAAGCGGACTATCGGGTATCAAATGTATCTCATGCTCAATAGGCCTAACCGGGGGCAGCCCCATAGGCTCTTGGAAGACTTCCTTGAGCTGTTGTACCAACTCTCGCATCTGCTTTTGTTCTTTGTTAGTAAACATGCTACAAGTGGTTTTAGATGCAACAACTTTCTGTTTCCTAAAAATCTCTCAAAAGGAGCAAGGCAAATTTCCCAGTAACATTAATAAGCTTCTTAACTTCTGAGGCACTTACCAATGAGATCTTCGAATCTCTCTTGTAGGTTGAAATGATGTAGCTCTTACCATTCTCCACCAATTGGTACTGGTTGGCTCTCCTTGTGAAGATAGCATCCTTGATATACAAGTATGGGTGCCAAACACTACACCGCACACATTAAGAGGAACAACATCCACGGTAACTTCATCAATGAAATGTTTATTAACACCAAACGTGATTTTGCATTGCTTGGTAACCTTGATGTCTACGCCCTTCTTCACCCAACCCAACGAGTAAGGGCTTGGATGATGGTAAATCTATATTTTCAGCTTATCATATAACTCTTTTTTTGTCAAATTCACTTGCGAACCAGTATCAAAAAGAGCATCCACTCTGGTTTTCTTCAACTGAATTTTAATAGGAAAGAGCTTAGCAAGTTCATTTTCTTGAACACCATTACTACTACCCAAATATACCTCTGTGTTAATAGAGGTACAACAAATTGTCTCAACTACCTCATTGCTGCAATCTACTTTATCTCCTTGGAGGGTAGCCTTTTCCTTCTTGTTCTTGAAGGGGTCTAATTCTGGGTGGAGCTTCCAACATTTATCCTCGGAATGAGTGTCAACATCACAATGAACTTTAGTATTATTTTTAGAAATGGAAGTAGCATTCTTCTTACATTTCCCTTTCTCTTTTTCCTTTTGCTTGGTGTCCCTTTGTTTGTTTGAAGCACTTTGAGAGGTAGATGAACTCTTCTTCTTGTCCATTTCTAGGTAGCGGGCTTGAGAGCAAGCCTCATCTACATTCACCAGCCTGGCCAAGAGAACTGGTCTTCTCAAGTGGATATGGAGTCCACCAATGTATTTCATCAAGAGATCCCAGTCTGCTACATCTTTGCCAATTTGGACAGCCTTCTTCTGGAACTCGTTGGTGTACTCTTGCACATTTTGGCCTTGCTTTTGCCTGAGATACAGCAAATACATGGACCTCTCTTCCTCATAGCAAATAGGATAGAAGTGCTTCTTAATTAACATCTTAAATTCATCCCACTTAGAAATAGGAGGAAGCTTCTTACAACCAAGTGTGAACATAACTTTCAAACCAAGTTAGAGCATGATTGGTTAATTTTAACCTTGGCAAAAGAAATCTGCTGACTCTCATTAATCTGATGCAAACTGAAATATACCTCTGATTGGGCTAGCGAATGGTGTAGCTTCTCGTCATTTACATCTCCCGTCATATGGCTGAATCTCTATCTTCGCCTTAGCTTTGAATAGAGGGGCAAGGTTGGCACGAGGTTGTTCTTCCTCATATTCAGGAGTGTCCTCCCTATGATCACCTAGTGCCCCCTTGGGGACACCAAGCTTCTCCATGAACAGTCCCATGATAGACTCCAACTTTCCCATAGACAAGGAAATGATGCCCATATTCTTTGACAGATTTGCCACATCTACCTCTAGCTTGTAGAAACGTTCCTCTTCTGTTCCACATCTATTTTCATCACCACTACGAGCCATGTTTCTGATTTCTTGCTTCCACTATCTTGTGGAAATATCTATTTCGAAAGCTATAAGGATACCTTCACCGCTTTCACTACCTTTCCAGGTAAGGGGTATGTAATTGCAATGTCCACACAAGTTAAGCACACAAAGACAATTTGATTCTAATTGCTCTGATATAAATCTGATTTGTAAACTGACTATACACTGCTATAACAGGTATCCTATGAATAGTGATAATGAATGTCCTTTCTTTGAGAGTTCAAGTTTTAATATGAAAATGCAACTTCAACACACAACTAACTGGAAATCAGCAAACAAGAGACAAGGAATTATCTTGGACAAACTGAATTGGGAAAAACTCCAGTGGGCGAGCAATTGCCCCCTTCTACTATGCAGTTCTCTCAAAAAAAATACAAGCTTATGAGCAATTGCCCCCTCCCACTATGCAATTCTCTCAAAAAAATACAAGCTTACTACCTCTGTGTGGCCTTCATGAAAGGTTCAAACCTCTCGTACGTGCATTTACTTGTTTATAACCCTCAGACTTGGATTCACCCAAAACCACTATGCTGGACGTGTTCTTCCACTTGTATTTAATGCTGCTCTTCTCAAGAAGGAAGGTTAACAAATCATTTAGAGAAGTGCAAAGGTTTGCAACCGTTCACATTCACGTTTTTGGGTAATTGCCGCATAAGTGGTGCTAAAACTTCCTTCTCAGAACAAAACTTTCTGGCCTCGCCATTAGAAGCTGTCCGGATCATCTTCAGACTGATTCAACCATTTTTACATTACAGTTTACATGAGAAAGGGGATATTACAAGTTAAGCTAGAGAATTACATAAATTGGGCACTTCCAAATCCATTTTTGAATCGTTTGACCTCTTCTAATAACGTGGGACATTCAAGATGCCCACCGTGGAGGAGAATTCAACTATTTCATATAAAAAATATCAGCGGTTTCACTATCCGGTCGTTTCCATTCATGGCTATAGTGGTCATCTTGAGGTCATGGGCCATGCTCCACGCAATCTTCTTGACTCAGACGATGATGAGCCGATGAAATCAACCTTATGATTAACACTTCCGATCTCCCTGATGCTATTATCTCATCGCTACCTTGCTCTCACAAGAGGGCTTCCTATCAAGTTCATATCACTACTACTCGCACTAAGTGTCCATTTGTATAATTCAGCCTTAGACTATCATTGAATCCTGTGCTATTGATGTTACCATGATTGAATATGATGACGGTTATACCCTAGATGAACCTTTCTTAGTGGGTTATGCCTAGGCTAAGAATGTAGAGATCCTTCGATATTAGGAGTCACTGCAATCTAATTTCAACCCTAGCATCAACACTATTAGTGTCTACTCACTAAACGTGTATTCTGATTTTAACTCTAAAGAAGATGATTTGATGGATGATTCCCCTCTGATTAGTGATTCAGTGCACGAGTCACAACTTGCTCCTTCGGTTAGCTCTCCTCCCATTACACCTCTTGTGACATCTCCTCTTAATGATTTGATATCAGGACTCACTGCAATCTAATTTCAACCATACCATCAACACTATCAGTGTCTTCTCACTAAACATGTATTCTGATTTTGACCTTGAATAAGATGATCTGATGGATGATTCTCCTCTGATTAGCGAGCCGGTGCTTGAGTCACAACTTGTTCCTTTGGTTAGCTCTCCTCCCACTACCTCTTGTGACATCTCCTCTTAATTTGCCACCGACCTACCTTCTATGAGATCACCTCTGGCTCTTCTTGCCATTATGTTGCGTGACCCACCCAAGGTTGAGCCATACTGCACATGGCATGAGACTTCAAGGAATGGTGTTTCGGATTGTAGAGCCTATTGATGACATATGAAGAAGCTCAAAGTGGAGGTTAGATGAGATCAACAAAAGGAACATGACCTTCCTCTTTTGCATCACTTTATTGCTCTCATCATGGCTTTTGTTCTTATACCGATGACACTCGTCGAGTTATCCACTACAAGCGTCGAGTTCAAGAATCTTCTTGTGCACCTAAGTGAAGGGTTTGCTCTCTTCACACTTCTCCTACACACCCCTCCTTTGATGATATCTGTTGTGAAGTCCTCGTGCAAACCTCTAAAAGGTTCGACGATTCTCTATTTCCCACACGATTTGAATTCAATTGTGGCATTAACACCATTTAGGATAACTTTAAAGATATCATGGTTCATACTTGACATCAAATTCGGCACCAAGTAACCAACATTATAACAGACGCATGTTGATCTTTTGCATGCCATCATTGATTCACTTGACATGACTCTTCTCTCTATTTTTCATCTCTCTTGGGTTTGTATTTCCCTCTTGCGTTTATCCTCTTTGTTTGGATTTTTCCTTCCTGCTTGGGTTTATCCTTCCCACTTGTGTCTTTACGGCCATTGTCTCCTAACTTGAATACTTTGGTAATCTCTCTATCACCCTCCTGCTTGGTTTTCTCTCTAATTGCTTGGGTTGGCCTTCTAATTCACTACCTAACACTAATGCGTCCAAAAATTGAAATGCGCTCCCAAACCCACTTAGATACCGACACGATCTACATTTTGACTCTAGGGAAAAATTTTACTAGCTAAATTGCCCCAACACACATTTTTCTACTTTTCTCCTAGCTACCCTCTTCTAAATTAAATACAAAACCTACGTCGGGATTTGCACAGCCGCGTGCTTCGTCTCGTCCGCCTCGACTGTCTCCTCGTACTCTTGCCATCGTCACTAAAATCACCCAACTTGGACAATCTTAAAGCTCAAAATCTCTTAATCTCAAATAACACAGTGACAAATGACTTAGTCTTTTTACTATTTATAGAATTTTCTACTCTTGATTTCAACACATTTCTCCCCAATTTTCAAACCTTCATATCTTCTTAAGGCAAAACCCTAAAAATATTCCGTAAATTGTGCAATGATCGTGTTGACGAGCCAATCATTTTGACACATTAAATGTAACTCTAGAAAACTTTGCTAAAAATCCTCATCTATCACCCCTCTTCTTTATTTCTACAAACTATTCCATCCCTCCCATGGCCTCCTAAATAGGTGATTTGTGCCTCATTTAATTAATTTTATTTCTTTCCAGTCTTGTCTCTTCAAGATTACAAACAACCATTGTGCCCATCACAAGCAAGGCCGAGCGATGCCAAAAGGTAAATGGCAGGTATATTTCATTTGGGGGAGAGTATTATGTCTTTCCTACACTTACATTATTACTTCATTTCTATCATCTACTTTTGATTTTAGGTGTTGCATCAGTCTTTTTTCGAAGACCATCTCGTGTTTCACTATGGTGACACATGATGATCTTCGGTTGGGGCATATGTATACACCTCATTTTTTATGCTTGCTAAAATTTTCTCGTGCAGGGACTTTTGATGCGTTATCCTCCTGAGTGGGTGTCTCAAAGGGCTTGTCGTGGTTGGGGGTGATCAGACTTGGTCACATGGGCTAGACCACAACATCTGGAGAGATATCATTATGTCGTCCTTTATACTGTAGTTACCCTATCCTCGCTTTGTTTCCTCTCTTGTTGACATGTTTCCATCATTATGTCCACTTGTTTTCACTCATTTGTAGGCTTCTTATCGCTTTCGGTCTTCTTAGACCACCTTCATATTTCCATTATGTCTTCAGCCTCCATTCATCATTGTTTTGCATCATTGACGTTAGGATTCTCCCCAAAGCCGACACGATCAACCATGGTTGATTGCATTGGGGTTTGTTTTCTCTGTTGCTGACGAAATCGACCACGTTTGATTATGTCAGGCATATTTCATATATATATATATCTTGCCTTTTTCATTTTAGCATCAATCAATTAAATCATCACATCTGATTTGCCCAATTATTCATGTCTACTTATTAGATTTTAGGTTTTGGAGCTTGCTCTTTTGCATTTGGGTCACCAAACTAGGATTGGAAATCTACTTGAGCCTTCCCTTTTCCACCCATAGCCATTCTCTGTCAGTGTTGTTTTTTTGGGTAGGATCAATGCATCAACGATCACACTACAGGTAAGTAAGTATCTCTAGCCCTTATTTGTCATGTATTTCATGTTTATTGTTATGTGGATGGTTGATCATTCATTGTTATAGATTAGGGTGGATATATGTTTGCTTTAGTCTATTGCTTTGTCTTGTTTATGTTATGCCCCTCGGCTTGATCCACATTTTGACCTATCTATATTGAATCCTAGTAGGATATGCCTCTTTACTATAGCTATAATGTATGACAGGTAAAAGAGAGGTTCCTAGCCAGGTTCTCAAATGTAGGGATCCAATTTAAGACCGGCCACACTGTGTAGGTACAAAGGTGATCTAGGACTGCTAAAGTCGTAAATCTAGAGGATAATAGTCCTAATCCTAGGATAGCTATATGTTTCCAAGGTCTGTAACCAAGATAAAGATAGGTATCCTACTAGGATTCTGAAGTAGAAGTGAGATAACCAATGGGTGGATCTACAACAAAACTCTTTCAGTTATTAAGTTGAGTTTGCATTTCTGGTTTTAATTGAATCTGCAGGGTAAGAGATTGAGCTTTGCTAGTCTCATTTTTATGAGTTGATGTTTCTTGCATTCAGATCTTTAGATGTGCTCTGTAATCATAGTTACCAGGTTTGGCCGGATTTGTATGAAATCCGGTTCGAACCGTATTTTTTTAAGCAACCGAATAAATCCGGTTCGGTTCGGCCTTGTTTTTGCAGGATTTTTTTTTTTTCCTTTTTTGGCATATTTTTTTTTTTTGGTGAAAAAATCGCAAGAATGGAAAAAAAATTGCCATTTTTGGAAAGGGGCCGGGAAGATGTAGCAGCAAAAACTTGCATGTGCCATAACTTTCATTCTGTGGCTCCGTTTTAGGTGTCGTCTTCTCGAAAATAATATATTTTCTTGAGCTCTACGCATTGATGGCAATATTTTTCTTATTTTCATAAAATCCATTTTTGTACCTTTTTGGACCAAGCAACTTCTTGCAATCTTTTGAAAGAATCATTATGATGATGATGATTATGGTAGATGGATGCTTTTTTGTATGATTTGTCTATATATAATGATATAAGTATACAATAATATAAATTTATAATTATATAAGTATATATATTCCGAACCGGATTTTTCCGTATTTTTTCGGATTTTTTCGAGAACTCCGAATTTTCGGAATTTTTTGCCCTTCCGAATTTAATCAAATTTCCGAACCTGGTAACTATGTCTGTAATCTTACATACTTGAGTGGTTTTGAGATGTAAGCAAATGGATTGTGTAGAGATGTGATTCTCGGTGTTTAAATTTCCTTTGATTGATTGCCTGGAGTTTATGCAAAAATAAGTTAAAGCTATTTCTTGTATCCTTTGGTTTGTGTGTGGTTTGATTTAGATCAAGGTGTTTGCTATGCTTAAAAATTGAGAGAGAGAATTTAGTTTCTTTTCTGCCTTACCCTTGCCTCCTTTTTGAGTTTTTTTTTTTATGAGATCCAAATCACTTAGAACAATTGTAAATACCGGTAGGTTGAGCTTAATTTAGATTAGGATAATTCATATCGAAATCTAAGATTTAATAGGTGATTTTTCCAAACACACCAGTCCCTCTGGAGGTTAACACTTAGTTTCCCAACTGAAGCTATACATCCAGAGTATTCCAAACCTTGAATCCTATTTCCAGCAGGGGTTCTATAATGAGTAGGGTTAAGTCGCTGTCTTCCTTTGAAGCCTGTGTTACAAACATGCATCAACAAATATGTAACTACTTTTGATTAATAAAACACGACCACACGAGTATGTCATTGTGCCTTCCATGTGTCTTCATTCTCTCTCGAGTTCTTACCAATACAATCATCCTTTGGCTGATTTAGGTGGGAGGGGGTAGGATGAGAAGGAGAGTGAGATTTGTTGTAGGGGTAGGGTGGACATGGGAGTTCAGGGGAAGCTTCGGGGGGAATGGATTACCAAAACGAATAACTACTTCTAATGCTGTTAATTTTTTGTGACTGAAGTGGATTCGGACTTAGATATGCCTTTTCTCTATAAGACCGTACCCGACAAAAGCCCAAGTTCATTCCATGGTCATTGTAGATCAATTTCAGCAGGTAAGAGGGAGACCCACCATTGCTTAGATTGATGGCTTCAAAATCAGATTTTGCTTTAAATTCCATCCTTGATATATTGGTATATAAAGTTCTTTTGTCTAGCTCGAGGGATGCATGCATTCCAGACATGGACCACTTGTTCTACTCTCTTAATATTGTAACTCATTCATACTTCCAATTTAATATCATATGTTAGGGTTTGATTTGAGTCTCCCAAAGACATTTTAAATTTATGTTTTACAGTTAATATCCATACAACTAAGTGATAACAAGTGAACAAAATTTTATTTTTAGACACTTCACATGAAACATCATAATCACTCCATTTTTGGGACAAAAGCTATGGACATTGCAATTCTGAAGTAATATCCGGTTTAGACTCATCACAAGCTCCAATAATAATTAACTTGAAACATTAGAAGTCAATATTGAATGCCCTAGCAATGCTTTTAAACACTAGTAAAGATCTATCTAACAATTGAAAAATAACCAGTTCTTGAAGGTCAATTACATCTAGGTAATTATGCCTACCCAATAAAAACAATTATACCTCTAGGGAAACTTTACTACCTAGGCATACTAAGAAATGAAATGATGGTCAACTCGAATCCCTTCTAACTAGAAAAGTGTTGGTTGGGACTTGTCTCTCCACTTGAAGCAATAAAAGGGATTTCAGTGCATTACGTGTCTCCTTGATTAGCAAGAAGGCCTATAGTATTCCTTAGACCACTTAGAGCCAGAAAAAAATCCCGTAGAAGTGAATCAACTCTCTTAGAAAAAGTAAGTGAAAGCATGGTTGGCGAGTAAAGCAAGCAAGAGGCGCAAGATGAGCTTTGAGTTGATATTTGTTATAATGAACTTCTACTATCTTTGAGAAGATTTTAGTTTCTAAGAAGTGGAAATTGAAGAGCATTTTATTTTGAGGTGCCTTGTCTACCAAGAGACTTGGGGGAGATGTTACTATTTTTACAGATTCAGGAGGTTCCCTAAATACCTTCCGATATTCCTGACCAAATGTGTTCTGCCCATTACCTAGGGTAGGTTGTCATTTTCAGACAAGCTCTACATGTGATTCCCAAGGCTACCAGGCTGAGTGCAAGGACTTTGAAGGTGTAATGTGTATTTTGGATGTTTTAGTTTCATTATCATATATAGAGGATATGTTGGTGAGATGGTGTTTGCTATATTTATGTGCTCCGTCTCCCACATGGCTTCCCAGTTTATGTATTCTCCCATTAAGCACAGTGGAGGGACAACTCTCCAGCATAAGGGCCATCTAGCTCTTCTCCGCCCATAGTCTAGGCTATGAAAACGTGCACATCACTACCTCTAGGTTCGTTGGCAAAGGGTTTTAGGAGAGATTCTGGGGGGGATACCCTGCTTGCTCTTAAGATTCTTCAGTTAGACCACCTCATCTCAGGTCATTCTCCTATGGACTCATTAGATCTTTTACCGGTCCTTACATGATGATGGATAATGGAGTTGTTGGTCTTTCTTTATTTATGACATTGCCACAAACTATAGCCGTGGTCTCCATCTTGGGTCTACAATAACTCCCTTCTTGTGCTAACTATGGGACCATCCTTTCATACAATGATTTGTACTTGGATCAGATTGCTATAACTTTTCTGACATGTCTAGGGTCTACCCTTTCGGGTTCACTCCTTTTAGTTATAGGTTTTTTCATTAGCTTAGTATTATTTACTTTTTTAGTTGCTGAAGCCCTTTTAACACTCCTACTTGCTATTGTAACTTATGCTTTTGAGTCTTACTGACCTAATTTGGTCATTCACGGACATTGTTATAATTATTTTTCAGGTTTCAGTTAATAGCATTTTATTTTGTGCTTTGTTCTGAAATGTATACTTCTGTTTTGGAATAGCTCCCAGCCTGTGATTTTGTCTAACTCAGAGGTTGAAGATGATTACACTGTCATTAATTAATACAATCCTGTTGACTTTTATCAAAAGCTAAGAGCATTATATGTTTCCTTACATGTGCAAATTTTTGAAAGCTGATTGTTACTAGCAGCTCAGGATCACTGTTTGCTGATATCTAAATAGTTGATATTTTCCTTTATGGTGTGACCAAGTAGTGTGGATTCCGATTAAGTTATTACAAGGAGCTCTAAAATATAGGCGAAATTCCAAAGCAGGTGTGTTGTCAATTGTTCAATATATGCCACTCCAGTTCATAAATTCCTATGTGGCATATGAAATACAAGTCTCTGTTGTGTATCAGAACTATTTTTAATCCCGAGGCTCATATTTTGGACTGCTTTCTTATCATTTGTCCACTACTATCTTACATAGGAGTCTAAGGTCAAGGATGTGACGTCGGCAATAAAATTCAGTACAAGTATCTTCATTGATCACACTGCTATTAGCTGCCGATTCTAATGGCCAAACAATCCTCATATAAGACAGTTTTAAACCTTAATGTATTAGAAGAGATTTTACTCATCTTGGGCTTCTATCAGGGATTACTTTCTTAATGTTTGTCCTTTATTTTTAAATCATGCAAGTCTGAGGTGAATGTTGTGATGTTTGTGACATTCATCAGTGTTAGAGTGTCATACTACTACGTAGCAGCTGTTATACTTTTGACACTCCTACTTTCTATCGAAACTTATATTTTTGAGTCTTACTGACCTACTTTGGTCTTTCATGAACATTATTATAATTGTTTTTCAGGTTTCAGTTAATAACATTTGATTTTGTGCTTAATTCTGAAATGTATAAAACTGTTCTGGAATAGCTCCCAGCCTCTGATGTTGTCTGACTCGGAGGTTGAAGATGGTGTAGTTAATCTTTCTCAGATATTAATACAAACTACTTTCAGAATTTAATTTAAAAAAAACTAACAGCAATAGACATTTTCTTATGGGTGCACTTTTTTGCAAAGTTGATTGTATTGATAGCTCAGGATCACTGTTTTTAATCCCGAGGCTCATAAATTCCTATGGGTGCATATGAAACAGAAGTCCCTGTTGTGTATCAGAACTGTTTTAAATCCCGAGGTTCCTACCGTGGATTTCTTTCTCATTGTTTATGCTTACATGAGTCATAGGTCGAGGATGTGACATTGATGGCATATGTCAGTATAAGTATCTTCAGTGATCACACTGCTAGTAGCTGCCCATCCTAATGTCTTTACAATCCTCATATAAGACAGTTGTAAACCTTCATGTTTTAGAAGAGTTTTTTCTCAGCTTGGTTTCTATCAGGGATTGCTTTCTTACTGTTTGTCCTTAAATTTTAATTTTAAATCTTACTAGCCTGAGGCGAATGTTGTGATGTTTATGACATTCATCAGTGTTAGATTGTCTTACAAGTAGCAGCTATTATTTTGTAATGGATGGAAAATCCTAAATATAACAACTGTAAACCTATCTTCTCCGTTTTCTGAAACCAGAAAACTTGGAGATGCATTGTTTACAAAGTTACTATTAGTTTGAGTCTCAAGCCAGTCCTTGTCGGCCAGAACAAACCAACAAAGTTTGCACTTTTGCGTGTCCTTTTACAACAGAAATGACTATAGTGATTGTAAAAGAAAAGTATTTAAGATGGGTTAGACAATTTGACTGGAGCTCTACGTTTTTTTTATTTTTTATTTTTATCGTTAAACGCTTTTGACTGGAGCTATGAACCGGAGGGTTGATGGGGCCCCACCTGTTACAACCAATGTCCTGAGACCAGATATTACAATTAACCCAACACAAACCGCGATCACTAAGCCCGCACTGACGATACAATTTTCCGCCACCACTGTTTTTAGGGCCACCAGCCGCCGCGAACGCCAATGCCGGCGATGCATAGTCCGCCACCCGCCGAGAATAACCGCCAGCCATAACCACCGGTGATGCAACACCCGCCACCACCGATAAACCACCCTGAAGGGATCGCGCCCAGCGGGATTTGAACCCGGGTGGATCCGGACACAACCATCCGTCTTAACCGATCCACCCAAACCCCATTGGCGGAGATCTATGTTTTTAACCACAACCTACATCAGTAATTAGAAGTGTGACAGAATTATTGTTGTAGATTCTTTCCCTTTTCTTGTTCTTTCTACTAGCCAAGAGGAAGAACTTTATTAGATGGCAGTCTACTCATTGTGAAGAAAGCAATTCCCCATTAAGCATTGTGATCCACCCAAGTTATCCAGCTATATCTGGATCTTCAACTTGATATCAGGTCTGTATAGCACAATGTTACAACCAGTATCAAAGATGTAACAATCACCAAATGATGAAGAGATATTTGAAATTTGTGTGCCAATATTGCTGTGTGATTTCATTCGATGGGGTAGAAGGAAGTCCCAATTCTGAGAACCTGTAAGCCCTCTGTGACATTAGTCAGTAATGGATATACTCTACTCAAAAGATCCATAGTAGCAGACACAATAAATTTTTGGGGCATCACTTCAGTTTCTACGTCATTGACTCGAGACTCGGGGCTACTTTGACTGTAGAATCTGCCTGATTTTGATTGAGGGCATTTGTGGCAAACAAGAATTATATAGGTCACATCTTTTCTCTGGCATTTTCTTTCGCCTTGTTATACAAAGGAAGTTAGACATTTGAGATGGAATCCAAATTCAAAAGTTATGGTACTCAGTCCAGTTCTGCCCTCGTCTTGAGGATGGTTCCAAAACCTCAGGAACAGTGCTACACTGGTCTTTTTGTACCAGTGAAAAGTTCTTTGCATCTAGAGAGAAGTGTTTGATTCTATATCTAGTATGTACGGATCAGGCATCATGGATGTAAACCAACATCTAATGGAAATTTCAAACTGGCTATCATATCTTCTGTAAGTCTTGTGATAGGCCAGCAAGTGAGGAATCCTCTTTTTTGACCTAAGGCATAATATCTTTTGAATTCATGACAGATAAGTCGTCCAAGTTTGTCTAGAAGCTAACAAAAGCTTTAAAGCCTTATGGGGTCTGGATGGTATCACTTACAAAACAGTGGGAGGTGAAACGACAGTCACAAAAACTTTCAAGCCCATTGACTAAACACAATTAAGTTTTGATAATACTCATTTGGCCCTTGTGCAACTGTATAGTCTCCACTCTTACGAATTCCGATAGAAATGAGAAGCATGCCTTGTTCAAGCTCTGAGTGCAGTAGACTTTCCATCCATGGATCTTCCAACTCTATTAAAGACATAAGTTTGTGATAGGCTCTGGAGTAACTCTCCCAACAGAGTATGCAACATGAATAAATGTCGATAAATTACTGCAGACATTGCAATATTTAACATGATCAATCACCACATTTAGTTTAGAATCTAGAAGTATTACCTTGTAAGGTGTGGATGTGTTTCCAGGTTTAGATTGATGCCCTGCTGCCCTGCTTACAAATGACCTCTGCCCTGCCTGACTAGCTCTAAGGGTAAAAGTATCCCCCGGTAAAGCAGTTAATGAGATTTAGCCAGCAGGACATGGTCCACTACCAAGGGTTGAAGAATCATTGTGAGGTCTGGGGGATGATTGGGCTAAAGCTTCATCCATGCAAAAGTTAAAACTGCAGACACAGACATCAGCATAACCTAGTAGAGCCAAAAACTTGTAAATGAATTGATTTACACCATTTGTCTTATTATTTAGTTTGTAGGACTAGGAACTAACTTTGTTAAAGAAGATAGGACTCCAAGTGGAAAATTTTATGGGCAATGTGCAAAAACGTAGCCATTTTACTATTTCTAGATTTGCTAGGATGACTTTCTATGAGAAGATTGCTTTGGAATACTTTCTTGGTAGCCTTTGGATTTAGAATGATGTGGAAGGGGAATAAAATACTGTAAACGGAATGTCCAGATTGGACATTGTCATGGCCTTCAGATTGCTCATAATATTGAACATATCCTTGTACTTTAAAGATTGCATTCTCAGGTAAAAAAGACTATCTATTGATTGCTTGTGTCATATGCTTGAACATATGGTTAAAAGTTAAAACAAGTGAAAATGCTATTAGAGAAAGGTGAAAAAAGCTATCTTGCAAGTCATTGACAATCATTTATAAAATGTTGTACACAGGTCTCCAATACAGAATGCTCCTCTGATTGTTTCTATTTTGAAAAAAAAATTCACAAGCAGCTAAAAGAACTTATATTAGCTTGTGCTTTTTCACAAAACAGTGTGTTGAATTATAGAGTTTGCATAGACGAAGAATCATTCCCGTAACGTGTTTTTTCAATCCTTCGAATGTATTAGATGTCTAGCAATTTTCTAAACTCTACTGATATTTGACTCTATTGGTGTCATGGATGCAGTTTGTGATCCTAAAAGCCTTCTGTTCTTATACGGGATGCAGCTGGACTACAGTGATGCTCTAATTGGTGGGGGTTTCTCATTCACAAATCCAAATGCGACCTCAACATGTGGCTGTGGAAAATCGTTCGCTGCTTGACCATTGCAAATTCTTATGTATTTATGTTCTAGTTTGTGTAAAAAGAAATAGGTTACACAAGTGGGGAAAAATGATTTCCAATTTCAGATTAAACTGTTGGAGTAACCATCCTTGTACAAGATTGGTTTTCCAAATTCATCTGAATATGTATTATGGCTGCATTGATATCTGTTGTCTCTTGAAATACTATTGATTTTCTCCTCTTATTGTTTTATCTATATAATATTTTGTTTTTGGGTAAAATTGTAATCATTTTAATCAGACTTGAATGATTACAGTGAGAGATTGAGGTATATGTTAAACTGTTTCATCTATACTTGCATCATTGCTTGAGCACACCAGACGTGTAAGACGAAAGATTACAGTGTGAGGTTGAGGTATACGTTGAACTGTTTTATCTATATTTACATTATTGCTTGAGTGCACTATAAGTGTTAGACGGTTTTGCTCAAAGCATATAGTATATGCTCGAGAATCTATATCTAATCTAATCTTGGTTATTGATTTCATCTTTGCTTACGAGTGTAGTGTTTCTCTATACATTTAAGCATTTGACACTAGCATCTTTAACTAGGGAAATATTGAGATTTTATATCACTTAAGAGCAATCTGCCCAGGCATTTTCAATATTTGCATCATATCAGGGCAAAAGGGAGAAATCACCACAGAAATTCCACATCATATTTCTCTTTATACACGATACGTGTGACTGACTGGTAAAGCTAAAGCACACATCTTTAGAGGATAGAAGACAAAATGGCCTCCAATGTTAGAAATAAGTGCTTAAATGATAGTGTGACATATCTATGAGTAGCTTTATGGCCAATTGAATCATAATCTGTTCCATGGCAGCTGGTTCCCATATGTTGGTAGACATTGGAGAACTTAAGACCATAAACCCTCTTACTTATACTCCACCCATTCCAACTGTTTTTAAATGAGAGAGTTGTGAATTTCTTCAAACACTGGGATGGTGAGAGGATTGTGGTGGGCAACTTTCAACAGTCTTTTGCTGAATGTTCCACGATGTCTAGCCATTCATTGACAGCTTTGAACTATCTTCAGACTAGTCCACTATCATATTCATTTCCTTGGTTTGTATGGTGCATTCCGGTAAACTTTCAATAAGATGCAGCCTGTCTTTGGTATTAAGTATCAAACCCATTCAGATGACTGCCAATATGCTTTTCCATTGCACTGTACATCGTCAAAGTGTTAGCACGGTCTGCAACAAAATAGGTATTTAATTGAGCTGTTTGATTAGGATGATCTAATAGGGAAAGGAGTTGGCAGTGGAACATATCTGGGTATGTTAAGTTATAATTCTAGAAATTCCTAGAATATGCTTCAAGGTCGAGTCATTCCAGCTGTTATTGGAAATGCTGTGATATAGTTCTTGATTTGCATTATATGACTACAGCAACTGTTAGGCTATAACCTGCTCATTTTTACTAATATTGTCCATTGTGAAATGAAGTCCAGAGTTGTCCGTGCCAGCGTTGAAGATAGAGATTTATAGGCTCAGGACCTTGACCTTAATTAATGACAGTAGCGAAGCTCTTTGATTGCTTGATTTTGTTATCAGTGCTTGCCGCTCTGAGGTTTGAATTAGACTCCACAGCATTGTTTGCGATCTTTGGATGATCATTCAAGCATGTTATGGTTAGAAGCCTTGCTCCTTTCATGCTCAATATTGATACAGTGACCTGGATTAAATTGCTGTGTTCGTAAACTATTGGCAGAACACAATCTGCAAAATATAAAATGGCAGAACGAGAAAGGCAGAAAAGATGGGGGCACATGCTAATTCAGCTGTAAAACTCACAAGAGTCCTTACGGTGGTGACTCTAATTGGGAAATGAGAACGAAAAAAGATATATCATTTAGGGTTTTCCCTCATTATGTATTCAATGAGAAAGGGAACCTTAATTAGCTCATCTTCATTAATTTTTAAGTACTTGAAACATAGCACAAACAATAATACTAAGACCATGGAGTTTAGGGACAAAACATCATATAAACATAAAACTAAGAATATGCTGTGCTCAGGGAAACAATATGACCTTAAAAAACTATATGCAGTGCTAGCAAGAGCTCTCTAGTTAAGCACGCTCATCCTAAAATAGCACCAATATGGGTGACCTTGTGGAAGCAGGGTACACAAAATTTTGAGCTTTGCTTTTATATACAAGTAGCACACTTGTTGGGAATTGAACATACACAAAATTTTGAACTTAGCTTTTATATACAAGTAGCACACTTGTTGAGAGTTGAACATGTGATTACTAGTCACAAAATTTAGGTCAAACTGACACCAAAAATTACACCCTAACAAAAGCTATTTACTAACTCCTCAAGCACCTTGATATTTTTGGCACACTTTTCAAAGTCGCAACAAGTTTGGATGCTTGCCTAAGAAATCTCCAATTTTCCAATGTTGCAGCCTCCGTGGCAGACCCCTTCCTTTTGATATTCATTTTTTAAATGTGTCTATTTTGAAGAAATTAAAGCTCCTCCCCGAGTATGCCTTTGAGCTTGAAGACCAACTTTACTTCCTCGTTGTGGCAAGTATTTCTATTTGTGGAACTATACGGGCTCCTATCTTCTTCATCAAACGTGACACACTAAAAATTTCATGAATTCCCCCCCCTCCTGCGGATATCCAATGCACAGGTCACTTCTCTAACTTGGCCCGAACCTTTATGGTCCATAGTACTTGGGTTGAAGCTTCTCTTTTTCCTTATCTTTTAATTTTATTTTCTTATATGGTTGCAATTGAAAGAACACCATAACCCTGACTTCAAATCTATACTCTCTCTTATGTTGGTTTGCTTGCCGCTTCATTATGTTCACACACATTGCTAAGCGGCCCTTCAATTATGTAAGTATGCTCTATATATTCTCCAATTCGCTGCACAAGTATCTTGTCCTTCTAAATTGTCCATTCCACAGGTGATAGAGGCTTTGTGACCATACAACACCTTAAATGGGGTCATCTTTATGGTTTGAGTATTGTGTCGTACAAGTACTTGCCCAGATTACAATTCCACCCGATTGCTTTGCATATATCCATAGTGATACATGAGCATTTGAGTTCATTGACAATTTTGCATCACCAAAAAAAGTTGGAAGAAAAGCGTCTACGATTTTGTGTAGCTTTGGGTAATATTGCACCGTCTTTGTGTACTATGTTGCTTGGAATAAAGAAGACAAGGTGTGCAGACTTTGAGGTTTTATGCAAACTATGGAGTTGTGATTTAAAGAGATTTTGCATGGGGAAAATGTGTAAATTGCATGCAGGCATTTTGAAGTTTTGCACCATGCAAATGTTTCATTTTCGCACCATGTGGATCCTATGTACTTTTATGGGCATGTCAACATTGAACCATTTGTGATTGAACACCTGGGCCGTGCTCTGTTTTTTCTACTTGTCTGAGTGACTTGGTATATTTTGAGCAGACAAAAATGCCCCCACGAGCAATTCCTTGCTAACCGCATATGCTAAATCGACGGTGATCTGATTGAGTTGAGGAATCTTTGCAATTATATCTTTATTTGCAAATGTATCTTTATTTCTCATGACAATTTCTATAAAAAGAGGGAGCAATGGACATGAGAGGCATGTTGAAGAAGGTTAAGAATGGCAAAAGAGCATCTTGAGAGAACCAAAGATCAAAAGAAAGCTTAGAATTGGGACTCTTAGTGAATTGGTCATAAAGTGCCATTTCAGGAAGCCAAATTTGGTTCCAAGTCTTACGAGATAGAAAGTGCGTCTAGGTTGGGTCCTAGATGGTTGAATTTCTCTTTGGGAATTCTTGCAATTTGTTCATTGGAAGGTTGTAATGAGATTATAATATTTGATGCGTGGGTGTAATTTTTTCCTCGTCGGTTAAAGAAGCGACTTCTATTGTTTCTTACAAGATGCACAATGATTTTTCTTGTGGGAGGTCATTTATCTGAAAATCTATGAATTATGTGGTCGAAGTCATCTCTTCATTGAGACCCCAAACTACAAATGCATCATCTTGGTATTAGAGGAGTATTTTATTTGTGTAGGTGAGAAATTTTCAATTTGCTTTTTCCATATTTGTGAGTGTGGGTAAAAAATAGTTGGCTTCTTTTGGTGCTTAGGTTGTTAGGTAGAAGGTGTAGGTTCTCGTATTTTGTGATTGTTGAGTGTGAGGAAAGTTTTAGATGGCACATGGTGGTATTCCTATGAGAGGAAGGGGAATTAGACCACATGCAGTGGTTGTGTTAGCTTGTTTGAATTAGAGACTTGAAGCTATGGAAATGACACATAGAGGACGAGTTGGTAATGATGGAGACTCTAGCAATTATGTAATGGAGGATGGAAATGAAGAAGTAGAAGAAGACCCCAAAGACATGTATCTACGAGTTATTTCAAGAATCAAAAGGAGATCATGCATGGATATTCCAAACTATTCAAGAAACCAATGTCCTTTGGATTTGATTGATTGGATCGTGAATTGGAAAAGTATTTTGACTGAAGATTTATTTTTCTTGTACAACACTAAAGGGACATGCATCTTTATGGTGTGATCACGTTCAAAATGATTGTAAAGAATAGGAAAAGAGAAGATTAATGCACGGAAAAGAAAGGTTCAAAAGGAAAAGAGATGATTTAAACATGGGAAATAATGGTTTCCAAGTTGAAGGCGGAGTTTTTGCCCGTGGATTATCAATTGAACTTATTCAAGAAGTTGCATACCTTAAGACAAAAAGACATGGATTAAGAACTACAATGAAGAGCTCTATTACCTAACAATTCACACCAGTCATATGGAGGGTGGCACAATGGTGGTGTCAGGGTATGTTAATGGATTTCATGTTTTCATTCAAGATGAGTTTGAAATGGTTAGACTAAGGTCAATTGAGGAACCCTATTAGTATGGGTTGAAGGCAGAAGAAAGTCCAAATACAAAAAAATAGCGCATGAGGAAAATGAAAGTTCCCACGCAAAGGTGAAGGATTGCATAGATATAAGTTAGATCATGTGTAAGAGAGTGGGTGAGTTCTTTGCATGATCAGAGTCATTCACAAAGAGGAGTAGATCTTCTTTTAGAGGAATATGACGTGGAAGAGGTAGAGGATTAATGGAACGTGCTTCTGTTGTGGAGAAGTTGGGCATTGTGCATTCAAGCATATGTAAGCACAACATAATGGTGAATAGAGGAGGAATGATGTTAGCAACCATGTCGAACATGCATATACAAAGAGTATTGCGTCAAGTAGTTGTGCAAAAGAGTCGGAATACTAGAAGCTCTCATGATGAAGAGAATGCTCTTAAAACCAACTAAAGTGGATAATGCACTCACATAGAGGACAAATATAGTCAAAACCATTTGCAAGTCGGAGGGTAAGTGATGCAAAGTCATTATTAACAATAGTAACATTGATAATCTCGTTTCTAATGAGGTGGTTGAAAAGCTTGGTCCGAAGACGATTACACATTTGAGGTCGTATAAAGTGTCCTGGTTATTGGAGGGACATCAATTGCTTGTGTATGAACTATGTAAATTGTGCTTTTAAGATTGACATATATGAAGTCATGTGTGATATAATCCCCATGGAAGTATGCCATGTCTTATTTGGTCGACCTTGGAAGTTTGATAGAAAGGTGCAAACACGATGACGACGAAAATACTTACACCTTAATGAAGGATGAACGACGGTTTGCTTTGAATCTTTTGAAGGGTGTGATGTTGAATTAGAGGTGTCCGAAGGTGTTATTGATTTTAGGAAAACAATTCCTAAACAAGATGAAGGAGAAGAGTGAATGAAGACACATTGATGTAAATGAAACTTTGCGTGAAGTGGAGAAAACACTAGGTGAGTTTGTAAACATCATGTTGAAGTTGAAGGGTATTTCGAATGGATTAACACATATGCATGATATTATTCATTAGATGGATTTGATTATGGGGTCTAGTTTATCAAACAAGGCTACATATAGGTTGATGCCTATGGAGGATGAAGAAGTAAAGAAGTAACTTCAATATTTTTTTTGAGAAGGGTTGATCAAGAGTCCCCTTAGCCCGTGCACAATACCTACAATATTGGCATCGAAGAAAGGAGGTGAGTAGAGGATTTGCACTGCTCTAGAACCATCAATAAGATTACCATCAAGTATAAGTTTTTTCATTGTCGTACAATGGGTGATTTGGTGGGTTATTTATGTGGAAACACTACTTCTCAAAAATTAACTTGAAAAGGTGACATCCCCAGATTAGGATATGCAAAGGTGATGTGTGGAAAACTCATTTTAAGACATATGTTGGATTAATGAGTGGTTAGTCATGCCATATGAGCTTACTAATTCACCAAGCATGTTCATGAGGCTCATAAATGAAGTGTTGAAGCCTTTTCTAGGCATGTTTTTATTATGGTATCTAGATGGCATTTTGACTTTTTAGCAAGACGTAGGAAGAGCACTTGGTGGTGGAAGGAAGAGCACTTGGTGGTGGTGCGAAGAGAAGTTGTTGGTAAACTTGAAGAAGTGCTACTTCACGATAGGGTTAGTATTCTTGGGATTTGTGATATCAAGCAAGGTTGAAGATGGATCTTGAGAAGGTGTGAGCTATAGTGGAATGATCGCCACATGAGTACATTCAAAGTGTGAAGTTTCCTTAGTTTGACGAGTTTTTACAGAAAGTTCATGAGACTTTAACAAAAATTTTGCACTGATCACATAAGTGATGTGAGGGAAAAAGGGTTTTACGTGGACATTAGATGCAGATCATGGTTGTTAGAAATTGAAGAAAGTCATAAAATAGCCAATGTTGGCTTTGCTTGATTTCAACAAGGTATTTCAGGTTGATTGTGACATAAGTGAAACAACCATTACATCTATAACGAGGCAAGATCATAGGGCCATTGCCTATTTCAGTGAAAAATGTTAGTGTATTCAATTAACCATACACTATTGTATGTGATAAAGATGCACTTGTGATATTAATTGTAATCTAATATATGGATAATTCATCCATTGGTGCACACTTATTCACTTATGTTAATAGATGAGAGTATCGATCAAGTTATTGACTTGATTGAATTCCATTATTAATAGATTAAATCAAATTTGCTCTGCAAGTAACTACTTTCCAACCCTAATAATAAGCCTCTACTTGTTTTTATCAAAGCATAGAGCGGTATTGTTAGTGGATCATATTCTGAAAGAGAGTTATTCTTACTCTTAAGATGAAGGAATTGTAATTAAGATGTATCAAAGGTTATAGTGAAAAATATGTATGTGCATGACTGTTGTTTGTATAGAGGTGTTGTATTTAGTTTTGCATGTTCTCCTATGACAACTTGATTGAATGGTTTATTCATATTTTTACCCTTGTAATTTCAAAATGCCCCTAAGCAACCCAACTAGACAAAACAACATTGATATTATTTATGTTGAATAGTAATTTGTTTTTGATTCGTAAACGAGGGTTGACAGATCCCTTTCCCGTTTATATTACATATACCAAAAAATATACATAGGTAGCATTTACATTTTGAAGTGTATTGTCTTCATGATCGATTATGTGAACCATGGATTCCTAGAGGCCTAGCCCAAAAAAGAGCTAGAATACTAGAGGGAGAAACAAACCTATCCCTCCCACACCATTACATAAAGATAAAAAAAAATTACCCCCAAAGGGGAGACATCAACAAGATAGAGACAAACACCAGAGACCATGGATGTGAAAATGTCAGAAATTATATAGGGGTGATGTCATTTGACTCCTTGTCAACCACACTAGTTGATAGACCATTCGTAGTCCAAAAGGGAGAAGATGACAATGGGTTCATGTGTCCACCCAAGGAGATGTCACTTTGAGCAAGTCCAACCATACAAGCAAAAAACATATGAGCCCTTGCAACCCTTTTCTTAAAAGCAACAATCTTGGGAGCCACATGAAGGATGGGTGAGTGCATGAAGTCCAAGTCAATATGTGGAAGGATGTTGCCTGTGGAAGCCCTGTTACGGTAATGGTTTACCACTTTCTTAGCAAAGTTCTCCAACACATTAAAACACATCTCTAGTTCATCGAAAGCCTCATAAGCCAACAACCCATCCACTGGATTGCAAGCCGCTAAAAGGAACCCCGAGGAGTGCACGTGAAATTCTTCAACTATTGTCCCAAGACTGGCCTTGTGCAGAGGGAAAATAAAATGCACTGTTATGCTCATTTGTTTGTCAGGTGAGATGTGGAGCATATTATCCACAAAGACAAAGGCTATATCTAAATTCACGTGCGAACGATTGGAAAGCTTTGCATATCTCAAAGTTAAAACCATTTTGATGTCGTTCATCACTGGACTAGACTGTATCATGAAGATATAATGCATTCGTTTCTCAGACAAGGTAGAGAAAAATGCCATTTCTCTCTTAGAGACAAGCAAATCAAAGCTCAAAAGCATTGGGTTGCCCATTTTTGGTGATAGGTCATGGAAGTAGGGCGAAAATAAAACATGCGAGGTGAATGTGAATACTTGAGGCACCAACAATAAAAAAGAATGGGTGCATGTGAGATGGCGTAGTGCTCCAATTACTGAGCGAGCGACATATGTGGAAGAATTATTACTATCAACCCACTGCCGCCAAATGATTAACCAAAATGGTGTTGAAGCCATTGCTTTTTAATGTTTTTAATGATGGTTCGCTAGGGTGGAGTGGGGACAAGGTAAATCATGAAGTAATAGCTCCCAAAGTCCATGCCAAGGTTTTTCCATCTTATCAACCATATTATCCATGTTTTGGGAGATACAATAGCTAGTTAAATAATCCACCACCACATTAGCTTCCCAGTAGCAATGTTGAATGCTCCACTCGGTGAAGTAGGAGAGAAGATGACGAGCTTTCCCTAGGATAATATCAATTCGCCATACCTTGGATTTATCAGTCTTGATAGCATTGGTGACGACCATGGAGTCCTCTTCAATACAAATCCGTTCGATACCGCAATTATGGGCAAGCTAAAGACCATGAATCAATGTGGAGGTTCTGCCACATTACACGAACTATTTGGGAGATGGAATGAACCAACGTGTATCAAGGAGCCAGAACAATATCTGATGACACATATAGCCTTGAGGCCCTTAGATTACCCTATGCTGCCCCATCATAGTTCAGCTTGAAAAATCATGAGATAGGGGGGGAGGCATTTGGTGTTAAGCCTTCTTAATTCATTCTGTGATGGAATCATTATGCATATCCCCTCAACGGGAGTATTTTGAATAATAATTATGTATTAATTGAAAGGATTAATTATTTATTGATATACTTTCTATTGGCATTAATGTGAACTCGTGAGAAAGTATGAGATGTTTTTAACCACGTGGACCCAAGTAGGGTTGTTACATTAGTGGTAACATTCATCAATTGATTTCATTTGCTACTCTTCCTCCTTATCAGTGTTTCATTGCACCTTGGTTGGCAACTATGAGTAGCTATATTCTTCATGCAAATCATGCATGATTAACAAATGCATATGAATTTTGAAGATACAGTAAAAGTAAAAATAAAAGTAAATGTAGCTTTAGTTTCTAGGTCACTACTAAGTGATGACACTAATTCAATGTATGAGATCTTCTTTTTGGGGCCCAAGGAGATTTTTTTTTCTATTTACTTTAGATGATATTTAATAATAACTATATTCTTCTATTATAATATTATTATACTAATTTGATCTATGAAACCAATTACCATTTATCATATATTTAATTTCTTCCGTATAATAGGTATTCATTCTCATCAAACCCACTCAAGATGTACCACCAAACTCCTCTCAAAACCTCCACGCTAATGAGCATATAGTTTTGGTATATAAGGGAGAGAGAATATGTGGAGCAAACATTCACGATATTAATGATACAAATCCATTTCTACATGCCCTCCATTAATATTGTTCACTTTTACTTTACATTGTGGTCCACACAATTGATGTCCTTGCACAAAAAAATGGAGATGATTTAGTCAAGGGGAAAGCAAATTTAGATGATTTAGTCAAGGGGCAAAACGGTTTTAACTCCTTTGTTTACAAATACTTTGCTCTACTGTGATTTGGACACTTGGGTAAGAAGCAAAAAGTCACTACACATCATTGAGTCCCATCTTGTTTTGGAAGATATGGTGTTGTTCTTCCTTTAGTCAAAGGAGGGATTTAAAGTCAAAATTTAACCTAATCTAACTTCAAACCAATGGGATCCACAATTGGCCACATGGATGGACCCCAACTTTTGTTTTTGATTTGCTTGTTTGCCAACATCCTAGGTGTTAGAAGGTCATGTGGTATGAGAAAGTACTGGCCACATGGCCCTGTTAGGTTTGGGTCCCTGTGGATGTGGACTTGGACGGAGCTAAAAGACATTGTGAATTGCATGACCTTACAAAATTTGTTTTTATAGGAAGAGTCCAAAACTTGCATGCCAAGATGGTGAAAATCATACGGACAAGATGCATAGCTTGAGAAATGTAGACCTAACATTATTTGTGACGAGATTGGGATGAGCTAGCAAAAGTACATTGATGTTTGAAATATTATGTTGGTATCTGATATGGGAGGACGTATCTAGAGTGAGGTCCTTATCATATCCCCATTGGGAGACACCTCCACATTTTTGTCTAGGAGTGGATCTATAAATAAGAGGTGAGGTGGTATGCTAGGTAAGTAGTGATGGGCCTCTTTCCACACAACTTGCATGGTTTTTGTGTACTTATAAGATTTAGCTTTTTCAATCTTGGTACAAAGTGTAAGTATAGCATTGTATGGTAGTTCTCTGGGTCATTTATGTTCACATATTTGTAAGTATCTATGCACTTACTCTTATTCAAAAGTACTTCATTTGACTTCTTTTAAATTTGGTAGGATGTTTACATATTATTACAAATACATTTCAATAAATATTATTTTTGAATAGTTTTATAAAAGTAAACATGAATGTTGGTAAGTTTTTTTATTTTTGGAAAATATTTTTAATATTATAAATTTTAAAATCTCAAATTTTTAAATCAATAAAAAATATTTTTTAATTGATTTTTAAAATTATAATTAAAATAAGAAAAAAAACCAATACCTATAAAGATAATAATTTAATTAATAGAAACCATCTATCAAAATAAATAACTTAAAAAATAGTAATTAAAACATAATAATTCAAAATAAATTTGACAAAATGGACGGTCCCTAATCCATGGAGGATAGGACTCCTTTTAAATGAAAGAGGATAAAATAGAATCTATTTACGTAACTTTATAAAACATAACCTTCTCTTTACTTTAATGATGGGTAATTTCTCGAGCAATGAGATAATAATTTATATTCGGGTCTTTCTTGTGCATAATGCTTTGTGCATTTTGACTATTTTCTCCCCCAAATCATTTTATGTTTGTTGAATCTTTTTGCAAATCTCCTTTGGCCCCTCGAAAGAGGAACTTGTGTGTTGACTTAACTCTATTTTATGTTATTTAGTCATTTCTTATTGGTTGGGTGTTGTAAAGTGATTTCTTCAAATTAAGTGCTATTTAATTGTTGTCTATTTTCAAAGTTTTTTTAAAAAATCCAACCATCTTCTTTAGTTATTTTATTTTCACTATCAAATGGTATGTTTATGTTTTGTAAGTTTAAACTTCTGTTAAGCGAGGTTATAATAATTGACATGAGATCAAATTTTATTTGAAAAATGATACATTATTTCAAGTAAAGCATAATCGTATGTTTAAGAGAGACTATACTAAATAAAAAAAATATGTTTACCAACTTTATTTGGTGTTTTGATGCGGACTTACCTTTACAAGTTAATTCACTCGAGATCAAATCAAATCTCAATGGGAAATGACATGTCTATGCCAAGCAAGTTTAAACTTCCACTTGTGAGAGACTACAATAAGTCAAAATTTGTAATTGCCTTGCCTAAAACCTTGATTTAGAGTTTTTGTGAGGACTAATATTTACAAGTTAATTGACCTGAGATGTTGGGACCGATTATCTATACAATCTTGGAAGTTTAAATTTTGTCTCATTTTCGTTGGTTGGACCCATTTACTCCTATTTCCATTTCATGTTTCAAGCTATTGGAAGATTATGTGAATTTTATCAAAGTTTGAATTCAAATTATTTATTAATAGATAAGTGATTAAGCTCATTTGATCATCACGTATGCTTGTGTAAATTACATTTCCTAACGAACATTTTATTCTGGAGCACTCTTGAAGTAGTTGTTGAAGTTATTTCTACCATGCAATTTTCATTTATCGATATTTGTAGGGTGTGATAATTGGAGCTCCTAACTAATTAGTTCACAGTAAGCATCCAAAACCCACTATAGGTGTCTAAATTTTTTTAATCCATATTTAGGTTGCAAGATTTGATGTTTTTAATGGACATATATCGAGCCATGCAAAATTAGGATGATAAGGTGATTCAATGGTATATGAAGATGGACAGAATTAATTTGTGGGTGACAATCACAACCCAAGAGTGTTTTAGGTCATTATAACTTGTCAAGAGCATTTGCAGACTCCAAGAAGTAGTCTCAAATCAACATCAAATTTCAATGCAACAAGCATCATAATTTTGGATGCACATGAATGAACGACACCAATAAACAAAATAAGAGCATTGTATCCCCCTATCTCCTTAAATGTTTGATTAAAATACAACATAAACAAAATACGAGTCATCTCTTACTCCTTTTTACTTGCATATTTAATGGAGTAGTTAATCAAACATCATTTTCTGTATTTTATATGTCGATTCTTAATTTGAGGTAGGCATATTTACTTGCATATGTGGGCTAGGTTGTTCATTGTTGCACATTGTATTTCAGTACATGGTTAGTTATTTTCTATGGTGCTAATGTATTTGTGTTTTTATCAGTTATTGGCTCACATTAGGTTCCCTCATGTTTTTCATTTCTTACTTCTCTATTCTTTTTTGTATGTCCACGTTTCTTATATATTCCTCATGTTTTCTCTCTCATCCCTAATTTCTCTTTGACCCTATTTCCCTATTTTTTGGACATTTTCCACAATGCGGGTAACAATACAATTCTTGTTCATTATAATTATACCACCACAATTCGAGTTACTTTCGTTGGGGGCCCTTTTTAACCCTTGTTTTGGGACTCAAGGTTTTTTATCGTTTCTTTGTTAGCTTTGCTTGTTCATAATGTGTTGGCACACATGCCAATAGGTTCTTAAATTGAGTTGCATAAGTCTAAACATATGTAAGTATGCTTTGAAAACATAGAAAATCACACAAAGGTCCTTTATTGAAGTTGCAAAAGAAATGAATTCATTTATTTCAAGAGTGTACTGAAATAGAGTTCAAACATTTAGAGAAAAACATTTAACATTTACTTGTCATAATAGTTAGACCATTGAAAAGAAGAGTTGTGAAACTTGCATTACAATGGATTACTTGTTGAACTACATTATACTTAGTGCAGTGTTTACCTATTGATCCAAATCCTAAGGGCCCCATAATGATCCCCATTATCGCTCTTAATTTTTACAGTTTCACAAGGTGGTGTTGTGGGGATTTTAGGGTTCTAAGGAAGGAGAGAAGTTTCTCAGTGGCTCACAATTAATTCTAGAAAAGAGAGCAAGGTTTCCACAACCTCGAAACAAATAAATAGGGTTGTCAAATAAATTTCACATTAATTTGACGATTGAAAAAATCATACTAGCACAGTTTTGATCATACCTCTAAAGGAGCACTATTGTTCTAGTCAACTTTTTCCATTTTTACCGATTTTTGTAAGTTTCATATACCTTCTTATCTGGACTTATTCTAAATTGTTTGTTTTGATAACTGTCTTCAAAATTGTGATAAAAAAATATAAAACTATTAAACCCATTTCATTCAAGCATATATTTTTAAAAAATAAAATTATTCCAAATATTTTTTTTTCACAATTAAATACGATGAAAATAAACAGATATGTTTAATTGTAATGACTTATTAGGGCAAAACCACTTTTCACATATGCACTTATGTAACCACATGTAATAGGTTAAAAGTGACCATTGTGTACGGTTTAATATTTTGCTTATTAATTTAACCCTATTTTGCCTTTTAAGGAGTATTAAACCTATTTTATAGATCATTTTAGAATTTACGATGGTTAACATGGATAAGAGACCTCGTCCTCTATGTAGAATTTCATCATAACAAGGTGATACTCATTATTATGTGTGCCTTAATATGTTTTCCTTTTGTGAGTTTTTTCTTTATATTTTAAATCTTTAGCATTACTCTATGATGATTTTATTCTTTGAAATCAATTTTATTTCATTTTTTAATTATTAAAAATTAGTTATTAACAAAAGCATAATGGTTGGATCCCATTATCTTGTGATTATTTATTAATTAATAAGTCTTCAAAATTTATATAGAAATAACTATATATAAAAATTAAAAATAGAAATTATAAAAAATATTTTAATATAGTAAATAATTTTACGAAAATAAAAATATCTAATTTATATTATATTAGATGAGTTTTGATTATTAAGTGCAGACATTTAATTTTTTATTAGATTAGTTGATTGTTAGGGTGTTGGTGTGTTTATATATATTTTTATTGTTGTTCCAAGTTAAGTTCTTGTTAGCATGTGTTTTTTGTGTTGTTCGACTTGTTTCGCTTATGTTGTGTGCAATTTTCAACTTTCTTAAATTTGTATTATTTCTTTGTAGCGTTGTCTTCTTCTTGTTGATTTTCCATTCTACCATGTTTTGCATGTCTACTTTTTTTATCCTCATGTTTTCTCTCACTTTCTTGGGTTTCTCTCTTCCATACTTTTTCTTATTGTTTTAAACATTTTATTCATAACTCTAACTTGTATGGTTTTGCATCTTACTTTTATTATCCCTTTTTGACCTTTGTTTATAGGTCTCCTTATTGGAAGCACAATCACTGGGGGGGTGAATCAATGGGCAATAAAAATTTCATTCACTTAAGTATTAACATCCAACAACCATTCAATGTATTCACCAAAACAATTCACCAATGTATAGATTAAACACTGATTAATCAAACACATGAGCATGCACCATGAGAACACAAGAGCACAAGTACACTAGATTTAAATGGGAAACCCCTTATATGGAAGAAAACTCACTGAAACAAATATTTACTATAGTAATGAATCAAATTTAGTTGAGCACCAACCCAACAAGGAGCACCAATCCCTAGGTTTTGTGAGACATCAAACTCACAAGGTAGTCCCAACCCTAGATTTAGTAGAGCCACCAACCCTATAAGGAACACCAACCCCTAGATTTAGTAGAGCACCAACCCTACAAGGAGGCATCAACGCCCTAGATGATTGAGCACCAACTAAAGCCACCTGATTTTTTTTGTCACCTCTAGAATGTTGCACCGACAACTGATGATGACACTTATTTAGCTCTCCTTTCTTTAATCTTCTTCAAATTTTGCCATCTAGGCTAACTTGCTCAAAAACTTTCTCTCCAAGCTGATTAGGTCTAATGACCTATCTCTCCAACAAGAACACTCTCTCTATAATTTAAAAACATATTTTCCCCCTTCTTATGGTCACAAATACCCTCTATATCTTCTACACTCTGCCCCTCTAGGTCGCACTTTCTCATTCCTTCTCAACTCACACAATAAGCCTCTAAAACATGTTTCTATACATGATTTGTGATCATAATTCATCTAGGTTAGCCATCATATAAATATCATAAAAAAATTAAGAACATCATAAAAAATATCATTCATAAGACCACTTAGGTCAGTAATAGCATCTAGAAACATCTAATCCTTCATCAGGGCCTAACTAGGCATAATGCACCCAAATTACCCTATCATAAAAATTAGCCTTATTGAGCCAACATGACCTTAAAAAAACTTCAAGGACCACTTAGACATGTTTTCTAAGCCCAATCCATGCCTCCTACAAGCTTGAATCATCCTACATCATCATCTCATTGCTATGAAGCCACCGACAAGAACAACTCTCCTCATTAGGTCTATGACCTACAAAACCAATCCTCAAAGATGAAGCTCAAAACCTCAGCAAATCACCTCAATCATGCAAGTTTGAATCATGGATGGATATATCATGACATTAGGGTCATTACCAACTCCATTAGACACCAAAAAATTTGACTGAAACACCATCAAAACACCTCTGCAACCAAGTCACCAAAAACTGCCATGTTTACCCCCAAAAATTAGTCTTGCAAGATAGACTATTAAAGACCTCAAAATGGATCAACCATGAGTTGAAACCACTCAAGACATGTAGTATAACTTCCATAATTCCTCAAACATCTATTTTATCAACAGGTCTAATGCAAAACATGAGAGATATATCAACTTCTTCAGAAACTTACAATTTGTTGTGGGGTCCACTCACTATCATGAAACCTAAATACCATCTGGAGAAATATGGAGGAGTCCTCTAATGCTCCAATCATAAAACTTGGTCAAACAATCCATTTTTGGGAATGCATTATCAATTTATTCTCCATTGCTTTTCAACTAGGGTTTTGTTATCACTAAATACAACACCCTCTAATTTGTCATGAACGAATGGATGAGCAATAAGTGTTTTTGGGTAACATGGGATTGTCTCCAAGTTGTGGGACTTTCTACTTAAGACGAACCTATAGAGAATGCCAGTTCCTCTACCTAATCCTAATTCTAAACTACTCCTAAGGAAGGAAATGCAACTATCTAATCCTATTCTAACAATCCAAGGGACCCAGGAAATCTGAAAATCTAGGTCAAATTTTTAACTAACCTCGGGCCCTTATAGGATTTTAATATTTGCTGAAAAATACCATGTTTTCAAAGAAATCAACTCTAAATAGATGTGCAATAATAAGACAAGCACAACCCGTCCAGTTTACCCTAGCGGTGGGGAATGTGGGCTATACGTGGGAGGTCTCGGGGTCCATTCCCCGGGGTTAGCCACCTCTATAGCTCATCGTTACTTGGCTAGGTAGTTCCGAGTAGGTCAGGTGTTTTGGTGGCAGAGGTGGTCTCTTGACGTGGTGTCAAGCCAAGTCGGTGTTCAATGCGACTGGGGTCGGGGTTAGACATGAATCCTGTGTTCAATGTGACGAGGCATGTCTGGCATTGCAACACAAGAGTTATCCCAAAACCACTTTTAAGCTCGTCTGGTTTACCCTAGCAATGGGGAATGTGGGCTATATGTGGGAGGTCTTGGGGTCCATATCCCTGGGCTGGCCACCTCTATAGCTTGTCGTTACTCAGCTAGGTAGTTCTGAGCAGGTCAGCTGCTTCGGTGGTGGAGGTGGTCTCTCAACGTGGTGTCCAAGCTGACTCGGGTGTTCAATACGATGGGGGTCGGGGTCAAGCATGAATCCTGTGTTCAATGTGACAAAGGCATGTATGACATTGTGGCACGAGAGTTATCCCAAAACCACTTTTGTGGAAAACTTTTTTCGCCCTCCGTTTTTTTGAATCCTGATCTCCCTGGTGCTGGTTCTAATGCTAAACCCTCATGGTCCGGATCGGGAGTACTTTCCTGCTAACTCTGAAGGCCTGTCTCCCTGGCCTCCCTTCGAGGCTTGGAAGAAAATTGTGAGGGGTCCTCCTCTACGTCCCCCTCGGAAAGGTTGATGCCCGTGCTTTCAGATGAGGCCCTCTCTCTGCACATCCCTTCGCACATTAGGAAGGCTGCTGCCGACTCCAGAGATCTATCCCTTATCAAAAAACTGATGGGTCCCAGACCCCCTCTCAAAGATATTAAAAAATGGGCCTGGATGAAATGGAATCCTTGTGGTGCATTGGAAATAACGGTGATGCCAAATGGATTTGTCCTCTTCTCCTTCAGCATGAAAGAGGATTTCACTAGAGCTCTTTTGGGTGGTCTGTGGTTCTTTGGCAAAAGAGGTTTCTATATCAGGAAATGGTCTCCTAGATTCAACCCACTTACCAAAACAATGACACAAGCTCTAATTTTGGTTCGTCTTCTAGGCCTTCCTCTGGAGCTATGGCACCCTGCAATCATTGAAGGTATTGCTCTTTTTATGGGTTCATTAATTGTAATAGATTAGGCCACTAAGGCCAAGACTAGATTCATCCATGCTCGTTTTTGTGTTAACACTGATGTAAGTAGCCCTCTCCCAAAATTGATTGATCTCCTGTCAGATTTTGGAGCCTGGTCTCAAAGCATTGAATATGAATATATCCCACAAGCATGTACAATCTGTAAAAGCATAGGCCACAGAGCTTCCGGATGTCCCACTAAGCCTCAGCCTAAGCCCAAAACCTTAGCTTCCTTTCCCAAAAAAAAAGAAAATGTATCCCTAAGACCATTCCTGGAGAGACCCCAGTCATCCCCACTTCTAACCCCTTTTCCCTCTTAGAAGAAGGAGAGATCTCTACCGACTCCATCCTGGCCCCCCCTCTCGAACCCTCCCCCTCTTTCCTTGGCCTCTGTTCCCGAGGAGGTCTCCCTGGCTTCCTCTCTCCCCAATCCCCTAGCGGCCAACCTTTCAGTGGTTATTTTTGCCCCACCCTCTCCACTCTCCCACTCCCCTCATTCCAACACCCTCCTCTCCCTTCCCCCCTCCCAGATTTGGGCTCAGAGCTTCCCTTCGTTAAATTTCCTTCATCGGCACACACTTCCTTCCCCCTTCAGATTCCCTGTTCTCCCCTTCCACTCAATCCTCTGATGACAGTTTAAATCCCCGCATGACCCGCAGTAGTTGTAAGAAACCTAATACAGGCCTAGAGAAAGTGTGTGGTTGTATCCCAGGTAATGTCAAGCTGCAGCAAGAATCAGCCCTAAATGTGGCCCAAGTTACTAAAAGCACCATCCCCATGGTGGTGGGGAACAAATCTAAATCTAAGAAATGAAGGTGATCTCTTGGAATATTAGAGGGTTGAACTCTCTGCAAAAATAGAGAGTCCTCAAGGATATGAAATTTAAACACTCTCCTAACATTATCATGCTTCAGGAAACCAAACTCAAAAAGGACGACCATCTCTTGAAAATTTGGCCGACTGCTTCTTTTGCTTCTCAGCTCACAATGGGTAATTTGGGAGGCCTTTACACCCTTTGGGACCCCAAACATTTCAAAGGTGACTACCTTCTGCAGCACCCCAATTTTTTGTGCACTCTCTTCTAGGAAGTGGATTCTAATGCTTCATGGATTGCAATCAATGTTTATGCCCCAAACCTGGAAGCTTAGCGTGAAAGACTCTTGCAGGACATCTCTAATTTCATAAAGAATTGTGGAAATCTACCGGTGCTCATTATGGGAGATTTCAATTGTACTCTATACCCCTCTGAAAAATAAGGAGGAGCCCCACCTAACCCCAATAACATAAAAAATTTGGCTGACTTTATAAGAGACTCTTCTGGACATGGACCTCTATGGGACATCCTTTACTTGGTCAAATTGCAGAGTTGGCAGAAATCACATACAAAGTAGATTTTACAGAGCTTTAGGTTCCTTGGACTGGATCTCTCTGTATCCTGATTTATTTATCAGCTCCTTACCCTATGCAACTTTTGACCACAACCCTCTAATCCTCTGTGCCAACAATAATTTGAACACAAAAAATCCTCCCTTCAGATTCGAGCTCACTTGGTTGGAAAATAATCAACTTGACCCTCTCATAAAGAACTGGTGGAATATCAAAGTTAAGGGATCCGAAATGTTTAAATTCTCCAGCAAACTTAAGGAAATAAAAAATAGCTCAAGATCTGGAAGAACATGGTGTTTGGAAACATAAAAAACTGTAAGCAAAGGCTGACTCAAGAAATTGCTGACATTTCCACTCTAATAGGGTTGAAGGAAGAAGCATAACAACTCCACAATCAAGAAAGACATATTCTCAATGACTTCCACAATACCCTAAGGGAAGAAGAGACCTACTGGAAACAAATATCTCGAGCACTTTGGCTGGAGAAGGGAGATCGCAACACCAAGTTCTTCCACATTACTTCCTCTAAAACACATAAGCAAAGACAAAATCAAGGAATTGGTTACTTTGGCAAGTAACACCTTAACCTCTAACACTGACATTTCTAACGAATTAGTCTCCTTTTATTCTAATCTCCTTCAGGAAGAGGACCCCCCAACAAGCAAGCTATGTCCAAGATGCTCCAACACATTCCCAAAGTAATCGCGGATGACATGAATGGAAACTTAACAAAACCCTTCTCTATGGAGGAAATCCATAAATTTGTTTTCACTATGAAAGGGGACAAGGCTCCTGGCCCTGATGGCTTTCCTGCTGCCCTTTTTCAAATCCTCTGGGAAATCATCAAGCAAGATATTTACACGACAGTTAGAGAATTCCACTCCAACAACGACCTTCTGAAATAATGGAACATCACATTTATAGCTCTTGACCCCAAAGCTCTTGGATCCAAATTGGTCTCCAAATTCAGGGCAATCAGCCTCTGCAACTCTTCCTACAAAATCATTACCAAAATGCCTAGCAGCCTGTCTTAAGCATCTGATGAATCACCTCATCTCAGAGAATCAAAAATGGTTTCATTAGTGGGTGCCTTATTCAAGGGGGGATAAATCACCGTTCATGAAGGAATTCACTCTATCCACCACTTGAAGGTTGCGGGGATGATCCTCAAATTAGACATGCAACAAGCCTTCGATAAAGTTAGTTGGACCTTTTTGATCCGCGTTCTAAAAAGTTATGAGTTTGACAATAGATGGTGCAACTGGGTTTTGTCTTGCATTGCGACCCCTTGCTTCTCAATTCTCATCAATGGCATCCTGGCAAGATTTTTCAAAAGTAGCAGAGGCATTTGCTAGGGGACCCTCTGTCTCCATTTCTATTCTTGTTAATGGTAGACTCCCTCACAGAGCTCTTGAGGTGGCCAAAAGTCATTCGATCATTTCTGGCATCAAAATCACTTCCATCTCCCCTACCGCCACTCACAACCAATTCATTGATGACACCCTGCTTTTGAGTGTTGCTTCGGTGATTGAAGCTCATGCCCTGAAAGAAATTTTAGAAGACTATCAACATGCCTCTCAACGATTAATCAACTTCAACAAAAGTAGTATCTCCTTCCTAAACACCACAACTCAAACTCAAAGAAGGATTGTTGACATATTTGGCTATAAAATTGTGGACTTTCCCTCCACCTATCTTGGCATCCCCCTATTCAAAGGAAAACAAACCAAGAATTTGTGGAATGCTGTCATTGAGAGATACAAAAAAAATTGGTTGCTTGGAAAGGGGCTATTCTTAGCCAAGATGGAAAACTTCAACTGGTGAAAGCTACTCTGTAGAGTCTACCTATCTACTTCATGTATCTTCTTAAAATACCTGCCTTAGTGATCAATGTTGCTGAAGGAATCCATTTTTTTTGTGGTCAGGGGTTGAAGACAAAAAATGGATTCACCTGGTCTTTTGGAATGAAGTTTGTAAACCGACCTATCTAGGCGGGCTTGGTATAAGACAGATTGTTGATATGAATGTTGCTCTGTTGGCCAAAATCGATTGGGAAATTACTCAAGGTAACTCGCACTGGGCTCAGCTGCTAAGATCCAAGTACCTGATATGGGATGAAGACTTCCTTCTCTCATCCCCCCCATGGCTCAACCATCTGGAACTCAGTTATTAGCTCTCTTCCTCTTTCTGTTTTGGGACCAAATGGAGATTGGGAAATGGCATATGTATTGAATTTTGGTTAGACTGGTGGATTGGGGATAAACCTCTGAGTCTCAACTCTATTTGGGATCCTATCGAAAGGAGCCTCATTAATAGGCATGGTAGAAAAGTGTATGGTTACTGGAATATTCAGAACTCTGTTCCATATTGGAACATTCCAGATTGGTTGGGCATCAATGATCTTTAGAGTCAGCTTTTGTCTCAGTTGAGATCTTCCCTCTCCTCCCTCTATATTCCATTCTCCTCCCCTGCTGATGAACGTATTTGGCCCCTTTCCCCCTCTGGTGCCTTCACTGTCAAAATTGAGTACTTCACTAAGCCTCAAACCACTATTAGCCCTCCCCTCTTCAAAATTTTTCCTAAAGAGTTTATTCACAAAATTGGCTTCTTTTCCTGGCTGTCCTTCAAGAACGCTTTCCTCTCGTGTGAGAACCTTAAGAGGAGAGGTTTCTCACTTCCCACCCAATGTGTTCTTTGTTGGAAAGCCTTGGAATCATCCTGTCATCTCCTTCTTCACCGCCCTTTTTCCCAAGTTGTCTGGAGTGGGCTATTGTCGTGTTTCAGAGTTTCCTGGACCTTCCCAAGTTCTATTAATGACACCCTCCTACAATGCTACTCCCCCTTCACTCATCCTCCCTCACGGCCTCTGGGGTATATGGAAAGAGAGAAATAGGAGAATCTTCAAAGATCAATGTTGGGATCTGGAAAGGGTGGCCAGTCATATTGCTATTCTCTTCCAGGATAATCTCAATAGCTGCTTATGGAAAAAATATCAACAGAAAATTCAGCTATGCAATCACAAGGACTGGTGTTAGTAGATGATGATCCTTCCCACAACCAAATCCTCTTCCCAGACCCGTGTGGAGGTTAAGTGGCTCCCTCATCATCTGGGTTAGTTGAAACTCAATACAAATGATGCTTCTAAAGGTAACCCTAGAAAGTCAGGGGGGGCGATCATAAAAAATTCAAATCATTCTCCAAAAGATGTTATTGCAATTAATTTTAACTTGGGTACCAATCACAGGGCTGAAGCCTTAGCAATCTTAAAAGGGCTGGAGATGAGTCTTAAACTTGGCAACGATCCCCTAATAGTGGAAAGTGATTCTCTCTAAATATTATTACTCTCCTAAACTCAGATGAACCTGGTCAATGGACTATTAAAAACATCATTGCCGACATCCGGATCCTCCAAAGAAATTTTTAGCAACTCAAGTTTTAGCACACTCTTAGGGAAGGAAACAAGGCAGCGGATTGTTTGGCTAACATTGGAGTCCTCCTTGACTCTCAAAAAACTTGGCTTGAGAATTTTCTTGCCAATCTCCTTCAAATTACCCAAAATGAATGCTCTCTGTCTAACTAATATGTGGGGATGGGATTCTGATTCCTACGTCAGCAAATCTGGCAATAGACACTCCATTCTCGATTTTGATGGTGGTAATGATTTACATATTAAATTGAAGTATTACTCCATAAAGCAATGCATGTGTGATGAGTTTTACTACACACGTGTAGATCTTGGTCTGGGATTCCCCATTCCACAAATTACTCCCGTCTCATATGAAAGGGTGATGTGGAAGGATCCCAAAGTTATGGCGAGCTTATTAAAGCCGAGTCTCAGATTGTCTCCTCGAACCACATCCACGATTTTCTGAAAATGGGAGGGAGGCTCAAGTGCATTGAACCTGCTTCATGCACCGAGTTACAGGAGGAACACGAGGTGTGGAGCATCCTTAGTAACAATGGCATCACGACGTCCCTCGATAGGATGTCTGGTTACTCGGCGCTAGTTTCGTATGGTGCTCTGGCTACCTGGTCTCGTGGCAGAGTTCAGATTGGAAACACCTGCTTCACTATCTCCACTAATGCCTTAGCTTCTGTTACCGGCCTTCCTTCCTTGGGTTCCATGTATTTTAAGAAGCCTCTGTAAATGGAGCTGCAGGAATTCATCGCCAAAGGGGAGAAGCCAACAAAGTACCTCTCGGGATACATGCGGGAATCCCTCCTTCCTCCTTGGGATAGAGTCACCGAGGTGATCATGAGGTACTTCACCATCGACGGCCGTTATAGGTTAGTCTATGGTCCCCATTTCTTCATCCTCTCACACATGCGGTGAGGGAAAAAGATCAACCTGGCTACTTTCCTTTTCCAATCGCTTGAGCATTCCATCAACCTGGCTAGGGAGGGTGAAGGGACGATTCTACATCAGGGCCTCCTCTATCTTATGTTCAAATTTTCTGCTTCCTCTGCTGAATTGACTCTTTTTCCTCCCAAGCATAGTTAACCCTGCCGTACACCCACCTCCTCCCCCATTCCTTCCCCAGCTTCCCACCCCTCCTCCAGCCGTCTCTACCACCAACAAATCTCCTCTGAATCTGAATCTGATGTCGAAATCCTGGTGGATTTTGTTCCCCTTGCCTCCCCTATTCCTCTGCCTTCCCCGAGTTTGGCCTGTTTCATTACTCCTGTGGCCTCAATGGCACTCGTTGCTTCCTCTCCGGCCTCTAGCTTGGAGCTCCGCATCTTAGATGCCCTGCTGGCGCTTGCTCAGTTATACCCTGATTCTCTTGATTATGTCCCGATTGCCATAGAGGAGGAGCTCAAGGAGGAGGGTCTCAAGTTTCAACTGGATGTCGACAACACTATCATGGAGGATTATGACACCAACCCCCAGGATGATCAATTGGATGATGGCACCAACTGGATTAACTCTGTTTCGGGAAACATTGAGAATGCCAACACTAATCTCGCTGCTGACACCGAAAACCAGGTAGATGGCCAAAATGTGGAGTTGGTGACTTCCATCCTGGACAAGCTGAAACGTTCCTTCTCAATTTTCAAGGTGTGGGAGAACTTCATTGATAATACCAAGAAGGCCATTACCAAATATTGTACTAAACTGTTATTGCTTGCTGAACAGCTTGCTGAAGAATCGGGGGTCTACCCACGGCCAAGAATACTGTTATTGAGCTTAAGAAGCTCATCTAATGATGTTTTGTTGCTTTGACCTTGCTCTTTGGCCTATTTTTTTTGGAAATTTTCTTAGGTTTTTTGCCACTATGTATACTTTAATGCTTAATCTTGCCGTTGGGCTCCTTGTATAAGGTTGTGGAACCTTCTAAAACCCTCTTTTTACCCTCTTTCCAAAAAAATAATAAGACAAGCACAATGTACACAAGGTTGATAACAGAGTTCGGTAATAGCCTACGTCTTCGGGTTCGTAATTGAACCGATATATTACCTACTTTAATAACTGTAATCTCAATACAAAATTACAATCCAAGCAGATAATACTGAATACAAAATGGAACGAGAACCTGAACACCGAGTAGCCACCCAGACTTATAATTTGATCCAATATTATCCTTTAGGCACAAAGTCCTACGGTATATCAATTGGTCTTTCAGATGGCACCCCGCATCGATTCTCTAGACTCTACAGTTTGAAGTGTGGCTCAATGGGCCAAATGGGTAGTTTATAATACTCCCAATTTATTATAATTTTTTTATTATTAATAGGTCTTAGCTCCCACAAAATTAGTGCCTATAAATTATAAGGCCTTACAATGCTCACACTACGCCTTTAAAAGGCTTTACAAATTTCACCTCTATGCCCTTTGAATTGGCTCGAAAGCTCTTTGCATTGTTGTGTGTTTGTGGAGAGGGGTTGGGCCCCTTTATATAGTGGTAAAGGGCCTGAAAATTATGTTTAAACCCCTTATCATTCCAACTTCCCTCACAGCCATCTCAGATGACAAGTTGATTACGAAGTTTGCTTTGGAGGGAGGTGGGTGTGGTTCAAATCCCGCCCATACAGTTTCACATTGAATTTTCCATTTGAGCGACCCAACCGAACTCCCCACTTTCTCTTTTACCACCGTGTTGACTGCTGACCCCGACATGTCAGCCTTCTGCTGTACCAACCATGCCATGTACTCATGCCCGCCGTACCACGTAATCCTCTGCCTCGTTGTTGGACCACTTAGCCACGTCCCTCTTGGCCTTGTTGTGGGGAGTCCATGCCATTGTGAGACCCCGATGCTATTGCCGACTACCTATCCTCACCATATATGCGAGCCTTCCATGTAAGCCACCGATTGTTTTGCACCCGTGAGGCATTCATTATCACTGTACCGAGCCCAAGGTGATATGGCTTATCCCATATTGATCTAGGAGTGGGGGAGTTAAGGATTTAATATAGCCTTTAACCATCTCTTCTATCGTGGCATCGAGCCACATATCCAAATTGTTTCGGTCGATATAAACAAGACAACTCGCCGCTCTATCTTGCATGGCTTGGTTGATAGCTCATTGAGTTAAATAGTCAACTCGCTTGTCCAATGCAATTAAAAATCACTCCATAAATCGATATCCAACTCGGTTAAAAATGCAAACTTGCCAATGTATATAGTTCACTGAGCTAAGTAATGGTAACTCACCCAAGTTGACTAATGAGGTAAAATGGTGGCAGCCACTTGTTCTCCAAAATTTCCTCCAGATCACACCTCCCTAATGGGAAGGATTTTGTTCCACCAAAAGCTCACTAGAACTTTTGTCACCCTGTCCTGAATCTGGATACTCTACTGTCACATCGGAAGTACTAATGTAGTGGACTCTTTGGTTTTCTATACTGCATTCTTCTCACTTTAAAAACTTGGTCCAGATCTTGTCCCTATGGGTTATGGTTCCACCATGCTTCTTCCTTTGTCTTGATTGCAACATCTTCCCTCTAGGGGTCTAACAGTTCGACAATCCTTAACGCTTGTACTGCCACATTTTCTTGCTAAGGTCTTACTCTTAGGCAACACAAGAGGAATATAGTACTACATTTGACCTCTGGAGGTCTTACACTTCAACAACATATAGTTTGCATGGAAGTAGATATTGCCACATCTACCCTCTAGGGGTCTTACATTTCGATAACACGCAGAAACATGTACTACTACATCTTCCCTTTAGGAGGTCTTACACTCCAATAATACTTAAACATCACCAAATCTGACCTCTAGGGGTCTTTTAGTTTGGAAGATGTCACATCCATGATGATCATCTACCATTTTGCTACACGTTCATAATTCCTCTACACAGAACGACAATCCAAACTAATATCTCACAAGCTCAATAATGACGACTTCCACCCCACTACACGACTACTACCTCTACACGGTATGAAGCCTCTTGTTGATGATGACTATCAGGTACCACTCTATTACATAGCTATAATCCTCTACATAGAGTGACTATGCGACCTGATGTTTAGATGTAAATGATGATCAACTACCATTCTTCTGCACGGTCACAATGCCTCTACACAGAGCGAAGATCCGAGATGAAAACTAGTATGGTAAACCTATCCACTGAGTATACACTGAGTATTCCAGATGACACCCCACATCGATTCTCCAGACTCTGCAATTTGAAGTGTGGCTCAATGGGCCAATTGGGTTGTTTATAATACTCCCAATTTATTATAATTTTCCTATTATTAATAGGTCTTAGCTCCCCAAAACATTAGTGCCTAATTAATAGGACTTACTCACAAAAATGCATATAAATTATAAGGCCTTACAATGCTCACACCATGCCTTTAAAATGCTTTACAAATTTCTTCTCTACGCCCTTTTAATTGGCTCAGAAGCTCTTTGCATTGTTGTGTGTTTGTGGAGAGGGGTCGGGCCCCTTTACATAATGGTAAAGGGCCTAACATTTTTGTTTTAAACCCCTTATCACTCCAACTTCCCACATAACTAGCTTAAATGTCGAGTTGGTTATGGATCTTGCTTTGGAGGGAGGTGGGTGTGGTTTAAATCCTACCCCTACAATTTTGCATTGACTTGTTTGTTGAGTGGGCTGACCGAAGTCCTTGCTGTCAATTTTACCAATGTGTCAACCGCTAACCCCAACACGTCACCCTTCCACTGTGCCAACTGTGCCATGTACTCATGCCCTCCTTACCACGTAACCCCCTATCTCACTGTTGGATAGATTAGCCACATCCCTCCTGGCCGTGTTGTGGGGAGTCCATGTCGCTGTGAGATCCCGACACTGTTGCCAACTTCCTATCCTCCTCATATTCGCAAGCCTTCCATGTAATCCACTGACCTTTTTACACCTGTGAAGCCTCCATTGTAGCTGTGCTAAGCCTGAGGTGATATGGCTTATCCCATATCGATCAGGGAGTGGGGGAGTTAAGGGCTTTAATATAGCCTTTGACCATATCTTCCATCATGGAATCTAGCGACATATCCATATTTTTCCGGCCGATATAAACAAGACAACTCGCTACTGTATCTTGCATGGTTTGGTTGATAGCTCACCAAGTTAAATAGTCAACTCAACCGTCCAATGCAATTACAAATTGCTACATAAATCGATATCCAATTCGGTTAACAAATCAAACTCACCAATTTTTATAGCTCACCGAGCTAAATATAAGTCACCTGAGGCTGACTAATGAGGCAAAATGGTGGTAGGGGGGCCACGTGGTGGCCTGAGGACCCACCACATGGTAAATTTTTTTGCAATCGCTGACGAAGAATCATGAGTTGAAGACCAGAGGCCTGAAACTTCAACCCATGCCTATTGACTTTGCACGATATTATTTTTCACCACTTTGTTGAGCAGATGAAATACAACTCAAGGTTGAAAGCATGGAAGGTTTGGGCCGTGTGTACATAGGGCGCACAAAATGTATAGCAACACAAGGTGCGCCCAGGAAAAAGTTGAAAACATGACTTAGCCACTTTTGTAGATTAAGGCTATTTTTGGGACATGGAGTGCGGAGCATGCAAATTTATGGAAGACTTGCAAAATACGTTATGGTTTATTTTGGGCTGAGTGGAAGATCGAATGCCATGCAGATTTTTGGAGCCTAATAATAGGATTTGAACTAGGAGTTAACTGTAGGAGATCTATTATTAGCAATTGCATGCTTTTGTATTCTTATGTAAGGGTGCATGGCTATTATTAGCATGTAGCCTATTTTTGGAAGGTGCATGGGCGGTGAAGGGAAAGTACCCACCCCTAAAAATATGTATTGATTTACACGGTTTAGTAAGTTCATGATTATTGTAGTGTTATGCTGCAAAATCGGTTAGCATGCATAACCATGGCAACATTAATATGTATGTAAGAAGGTGATGAGTTTTACAGTATTTAATAGAATGTATCTTATTGGACTGGATATTGGTGTTAGATGCAACTGAATAAGGATCTTGTATGGTAAAATTTATTATAGTGATTGTTTAGTTATTCCTTCATATGGTTTAGATCTAGATCTGGGTTATGTACTGTGATTTAATCAATTATCTGTTATGGATCTAAAATATAATTCATTCATGCTAACATCTTGGAAAAGCTTCACTAAGAGGGACCTGGTACCCTTGCGTGCTTTGGGTGAGCACTCAATTTAGGTTGAGTGATGTGCCGGTGCACCTTGGGCTATTTTGCAGTGAATTCTAGGCTACATCATTGGTTCCATTGCTGGGACCTCATTCTCAAGTATGTTTTTAGGATGTTGTATGATGAAGACGTATTGGTTGACCTTGACTAGTATTGAAGGGTGGTTAGATGATCTAAAAGAAGAGTATTCTTGAAGATTTAGCACTAGACCTGAATTTAATACACACGCGTGGGTTGGACAAAATTTGTATGATGAGCTTTATGAGACTTTATTTGCCATATTTCCTATAGAGTTATATGGGTGGATGGTTGCTTACATTGAAAGGAAGAGGTTTCACATGCTTGTTTTAAGAGGAATAATTCACATGGTTTTGTATGATGATGCACTCTGTGGATGTTTGGTTCCATGGTGTTTTGAACAACTATATTCTTGAGTACATAGTTTCCACTTACTCTTGCCCAGAAGTTGCTGAGTTCCATTTTTTATATGAGCCTAGAGGATCTTACTTGTGCGGTATTCCTTTGGCAATTAAGATCTTGATCCTAACCCTAGATTTGGAAGAGAAGCCTATGGCTAGCTAAACCCCACCAAACATGGGGACAAGAGATCAATTTTGGTAAAGATGGTAGACCTAGCGGCAGAGAGAAGAGAAGAAAAGTAACTTAAGTTTAATGAATCATGAGGTGGCAATAAGAGTGAGATGTCACAGAAATAATGGTGTTGCAGAGGGAGATGGCTCATGAAGGATTTGGAGCTCACGCAGAGGACATGGATCTAGAGCATTTGGAACTCCCTCATTTGGGAAAGCATGGATAGAGAACCCTCCTTGAATTTGGATGAGGCGCCCGTCAGATGAAATATTGTGGACCGTGGTGCGTGCATTTAAACCTACCTAGTGGTGTAGCCTTTGCGCTTGGTTTTCAAAATTCTACGATAGTTAATAGTAAGAAAGCTATTGTGAGCAGTAGAGTTGTAGTAGATAGAGTTAATTCACAGTCAAGTTTAGGAGTTAATCAGTGAGATTATTCATCTATAGTCCAATCATCATTCTGTTTTATTTGGAGGACCAGTTGGAGGTATCTTTTCTAGGTGCATCATTCGACACAGAACATGTGGGCATGCTTAACATTGGTATAACATCTAGAAGTAGCACAAATTTGCAGACTGTGGGAGTCCAGTTTAGCACGATCTGTTGGAACACAAGGTAATGCATCCTCTGGTACATTGCCTACTTTCAGGAGGAGGATCATGAGGGTCAGGTGGCTCAGGTGTACTGGTGGATCTGGTGGCTCTGGAGGTGAAGGAAACACAAGTACTGGATCTGGTGGGCATGTCCACACTAGCCCCATTAAATTTATATGGAGATGTCCCTCCATCCTGCCAGAATATAGAGGCATTGAAGATGCACTACTGAACATGTGCATATGTGTGAGATACTATGGCACGCGAAGGGGATTACTTCTCCAGAGCGCAAGGTGATTCAGTTTGTAACTACATTACAAGGGTGCGCACATAGTTGGTATAGAAAGTTTGACCCTGAATAGAATTGTGTAGATTATACCACATTACAAGATGCTTTCTTGAAATAATTTTATATCCCTGAGTTTAAGTAGAAGAGCATCAATGCGTTGAAATATATTAAGTAGGGCACTACTGAGAGTGTTCAGGAGTATGATGCTTGGTTCAAAACCCTTTTATCTAAGTTATATTATGATATCCATGTGAGCCAACATGCTCAATGGTTTGTTGGAGGACTGATCATGCCTTTTAGGAGGGAAATTTCACATAAGACTTATATAGATCCGTGTGATGTGCATTGAAGCAGCTCTGCACACTGAGGTGGTAGGAAGTGTAGACATAGGAGTAAGCCCATTTTTGGAAGCTCAGATTACAGAAATGGCTAAACAATTGGAGAAATTATCTACTAATTCAACACATGAGATGTGCAATGGAATTTGGTGTACATATTGTGAAGTAGAAGGGCATACTAAGGATAGTTGTCCTCAGTAAATCAATGTGCTCCTTGTTGTTGGATTGTGAGATCTATCACTTGGACCACAGTTCAAGTTGGTTCCCATTATTGTAGCATGTGATAAGAAAGAACGTGTCCTGTTACTACAAGATTTGCAGGTCGTCTCCACTCATGATATTGAAGATTGTAGGTTGATTGATTAGATTCATGATGCCATTGATATTGGCATACAACAGACTGGTGTTGCAAATAATTCTAAGGAGAAAAGTGAGCATCATGACCATGATCATAATGAAGGGCACTCTGATGGAGGCCATGGTAGAGGTCAGAGGTTACAAAGGAGGATTCAGAGGCTGAGGTCAATTGTGGAAGAAGTGATTTCCCTCATGGAACTTGTTATACATGTGGATCCCCTGATCATTATAGGTGTGAGTGTCCATAAAACATTGTTTGTTCTTTCTGTGGAAAGAATCATAGCTATGAAGAGTGCCCGGACTTGTATGAACATTTGAGTAAGAAGTACAACAAATAAGAGAACAAGGGCGCGGGAATGGTTAGAGTACAGGGTGCAACATGTGGTAGAAGACCAGTGGATGCCAAAGTTAGCTCCAGATCCTGAGTTGGTACTTATGAATATTACTACACACGCTGAGGCTACATGTGCCAAGAGAAGTTCTGAAATCAAAACCTGTCATTACTAAGGAGGAGGTTCTACATGCAAAGTATCTAGACCCTATGCATCAGAAGGAGGTTTATTGAAGAAACCATGGAGGTAATTTGGAATTTATAGGGTGAGATAAAGTGTTTGAAAGAAAGTTGTGGAAAAGTTAGAAAAAAAAAAGGCAACTGAGCTCCATCAGACAAATGTTGATGATCTAAAGGAGGTTTGTAAGATGCTGCTCTAAGAAAACATTATTCCTTTATTGGGGAATTGGTTAAAGGGAAACACTCCATGCACTGGTATTGAGCATGAAAGGTAGATTTTACATGCTAACCTCCCTCCTTATAGCCCTAGATTATGACAAGGAGATCACTCTGAATGTTGTTGTTGATGGTTGAATTTTGAGTAATATCTTGATTGACACATGCGCGGAAGTGAATGTGCTCACTTACGGATGCATGGGTTTAGATGGGCAGACCACCATTACAGCCATCTTCAAATGTGTTGTTTATGGAGAACAAGACTAAAGGCCCATGCCAATTGGTGTTTTAAAAGATGCATCAATTACTATATAGGGGGCCAAGTTTACTGGGGACTTTGAGGTCTTAGGCACTTGTAGAGGCAGATAGTTTTCTAGCATTACTTGGGTGCCCTTGGTGTTATGCAAAAAATGTTGATCTATGCACTTCAAAAAGGGGTATATAAGTTTTGAAAAAATGAGGAACACATTATTATTCCCTTGACAGATGGGAAATATGCACCTTATGTAGAGCCCTTAAGTGAAGAAGACTTGAACAAAATTTATGTGCGCACCATTCAAGATCCAGAAGTTCTTGAGCCATCAAAGGAAGGAGTTCTCCAATGGGATGATGCACAGTCATGAGTGATACTACAAGTGTTTCATGTGACAACTGGGCACATGGCACTTATGAAATGATTGGGTATGAGAGAAGAAGTGCAGTTATGCATGTAAGTAGGCCACAATATCAGGCATTTGGGTAGCAACCAGGTATCGAGGTACATTGGTGAAGAGAATCCAGAAGTATTCCTACTTGCTATGGAATTTCAGTGGGAATTTCAGGTGGAAAGAAGGAATATGCTAGTTTATACTCTACACGGGATGACAATGTTGCTGGTGGATGGTTCATAGGGATAATATTTTGGAGTGGAGAGAAGTGAGAATCACTTTATCTGCTAGGTTTCACAGGAGCAATGCACCTACTCAGATATGTGAATTTCATGGTAATGATCCTATTCAACACCACGTTCAACAGTGTAAGAGACTCTAGAAAGAGGGGCAAGGAAGCTTTACCACCTTCATTATGGGTGCACAAGCTCTACTTCACCTTGTGAGGTTGCGCACACTCATGGTATATCTATGCAAAGTTGAATAGAGAGACTTGAAATTAACAAGAACTTACTACAGGTATGATTCAGACCTTTGACTATTTTTCCACTAAACCTTCGGTGAATGAGGCATTATAGGTTATGAAGCACTTAACTATGGGAGATAGTGCAAAGGCTGAGGAGATACTTTAGGAATTGTTAGGTGAGTCAGACCTGGGGGCATTTTTGAAGAGGAAGATATAGATGCAGAACAACTTGGGCATGCCTGCCTAGAAAGAGAAAAGGGTAAGATGGTCTATATAGTTGATGATGAAGAGGTGGAAAACCTGGATATTGAGCATACAAAGGTATGTGCATGAGGTCTTAGATAGTGTAGATGAGAAGGCACGTTCCTACCATGAACCTATGAAGACCAAGAAAGTAAACATTGGAATAGATGCTGAACCAAAGGAGGCCATCATTGGAGATTATTGGTCTGACTCTGAAGTTGTTAAGATAATTGAGCTACTGCTGCATGTGACTTCTAGGATTGTTCCCTAGAGGCTATCATGAATTGAAAGGAGTACATGAATCTTTGGGTGAAATGAGAATCAAGCTAAAGGAAGGTGCATGCCCAGTTTGGAAGAGGCCTTACAGGATGAATCTGAACTTGTGCGTTAAGGTGAAAGAAGAAATTGACAAAATGTTAATTTATGGGATCATTGAGCCCATCGAGGAGTCAGAATGGGTGAGCCCTATGGTGATTAGTATCAAGAAGGATGGGAGAATTAGAATTTGTGTGGATTATAGGGAATTAAATGTTGCATGTGTAATTGATCCCTTTCCCACACCATTTACTAAAGAAATTCTGGAGGGTGTTGCAGGGCACGAAATATACTCCTTCACCGATGGATTTTCTAGGTATCATCAGGTAAGGATAGCAAAAGAGGACCAAGAGAAGACAACTTTCACCACTGAATGGGGAAGTTTTGCATACACGGTTATGCCCTTTGGATTAAAGAATGTGCTTGTAGTATTTTCATGCATAGTTGTATAAGCATTCCAAGATTTTATTCATAAGTTCTTACAGGTATATTTGGATGATTGGATAGTCTAAGGCTTATGAAAGGATCAACTGTGATAATTTGAGGCTGATGTTTGAGAGGTGCTGGTAGTTGAAGAATCTCTTTAAATATTAAGAAGTGTGTATTTTGCCACACCCTTTGGAATTTTTCTAGGACACATCATCTGTAAGGAGGGCTTGCTAGTGGATCCTGCTAAGGTTGTTGTGATTTTGGGCTTAGAGGAACCAACTAGCCAAAGTGAGGTGCACGGATTCTTGGGGCACACAGGATATACATGAATTTTATCAAATGTTATGCCAAGATTTTTGTGCCCTTAGAGGAATTGTTAAAAGGAAAAGGCAATTTCTATTGGGGTGAGGCGCAACAATGCGCGTTTGAGACTCCGAAAGAAAGGCTTACTACAATGCCTATTTTGCATCTTTCCTTCATGGTCCAAGCCCTTTTCACGTTCATGTAGATGCCTCTGACATGGCCATTGACATGCAATATTATCCCAACCTGGAGAAGGGGATTATTGATCATCCTATTTTCTTTGCTAGCATAGAAGTTGACTCCAACAGAACAAAATTACACAACTACAGAGCGTGAGGCATTGCCTATGATTTACATGCTCCATAAGTTTTGACAGTACTTGTTGGTAAAAACATTTCATTTTGTATACAGACCATATGACATTGAAGTACTTGGTGAACAAGCCCATTTTTACAGGGGCACATATGCCATTGGGTTCTAATATTTTAGGATTTTAACTTTACAGTCATGGTTAAGCCAGGTAAGAGAAATTATGGTCTGAGAATTTATCAAGGATTCAATCAGGAGAGGACGTGTATAACATTAAGGATACAATGCAGATGCATAGCTATTCAAGTTAAACCACGTGCCCTCAGACTTAGAGGATATTGTTTTCTTTTTACACACAAGTGTGGTGCCTGAAGGAATGAAGGCTTTGGAGAAGAAACAACTTGCCATTTGCACCCCGTGCCTTACATGTTGATTAGTGGAGACTTATAAAAGTTAGGTCATGATGAAGTTTTGTGCCGGTGTGTGTACTTGAGCATGAGCATGAAGAAATTATGGAGGAGGCTCATGATGGTATTGTAGGTGGACACTATGTGAGGGGATGCCACGTGCACAAGATTCTACTAGCTGGTATATGGTGGGAAATGTTATACAAGGATTGCAAAGAATATTGTAAGGCATGTGACCATTTTCAGCACCTTGAAAAGCCTGGGCATAGAGATGAGATTCCTTTGAGGCCTATTACTAGTGTAGAACCTTTTGAGAAGTGGGCAATTGACTTTGTGGGCCCTATCTCCCCAGCCACACATAGGACATGATCATGCTATATTATAACTTGTACATATTATCTTAAAAGATGGGTAGAAGTGACACCTACAAAGGATTACACAACAACTATGAGGGGAAATAAGGTTTATGTGGGAAAATATTATCAGCAGGTATGGATTCCCTTTAAGTTTAACAAGTGATAGGGGTACTCATTTCCTTAATGAGACTATCAGGATATTACTAGATGAATTTATGGTTTCACACCATAGAACAACACCCTATCATCCTCAAGAAAATGGAATTGCTGAGGCCTTCAACAAGATATTGAGCCATACCTTGACAAAAAATTGTGATGTTGGAAGAAGAGATTGGGATGATAAAGTGTTTACTATACTTTGGGCATACAGGACAACCTACAAGAGGTTGAATAAAGGCAACACCTTTTCAGTTGGTGTTTGGCGTAAAGGCAGTTCTTCTGTATGGAATTCATGTTACCTTCTTTGCACATTGCACGTGCATTACCTTCTTTGCACATTACACGCAGGAGGTTTAGCTAATGAGAAAGCACTTGAAGAACGTATTGAGAAAACTCATGTAGTTAGATGAGAGGCGCGCCATAGCATGATGGAGTCAGAAGCAAGGAAAAATCCAGGAAGAAGGTATGGCATGATAGACACATCAAGGATAAGAAGCTTGAGGTCAGGAAAATGGTACTTTTGTATGATTCAAAGTTTTTCCGCCACCTTAGAAAGCTTAAGGTGCATTGGTTGGGACAATATGTTATAACTTATATACTTGATTCGGATGCTTGCTAGTTAGAGGTGCTGGATGGGACATAGTTTCTCGGTTACTTCAATGGGAGTAGGCTTGAAGCCCTACTATAAATAAGTCTTCTTGGTGTTTATAATAAGGCAGTATTTCCACTTAGATTAGATTTCCTTAATACATTCCCTTTATATGTTTTTCCTTCATCATTTGCTATGCTTTGTCAATTTAGTTTAGTGTTTTGTGTAATAAAAGCACACTTGCGCACTAGAAGATGATTACTATGTAAGTGTTTTCATGCACAGAGGATCACACATACCCTTAGTGTGGGGTGGTTTATATATAGGGTTCATTTCCAAGTTTGAATATTAACTGAAGATGGGTATGCATAAAGAAAATTTTGTTGGGTGCTTTAAGGAAAGATGCAGATAGAAAAATATTGCTCCTGAATGAAGACCACTTATGGATGGATGCACAGTGTAATAAGAGGTAGGCTATAGTAGTGGAAACTACTTAGAAGAAGACACAGTGGTAAATTACTTCAGTGCATGAGGGCACATGAAAGGAGGTATGTGGCCAAAAATTAGAAGGTGCACCAAGAAGGTTATGACTATGGCACAGAGATGGAGTAGCACCCTGAAAAGTTGCTGAAATGATGAATTAATGCTGGGGATGGTGGTAGGTGGAGAGCAATAAATGTGATAATTTTTTGAAAATATATATAAGGACATGTTGTGAAATCATTTTTACCTTTTCATAAAAGATATTTTGAGCAGAGTTGAAGGTGAGTGAGCTACTAAGACAGTTGTGAAGTGTGCATAGAGCTTGCAAACCAGTTGTATTTTATCATATTTGTGCACGGGGTAATCTTGTGCTCCATTTGGTGAAATGTTTGAGTGAAGCAGAGGTGTGTGGGGAAGAGGATTGACATAGATAGGGCTTGGTTTCGAGCTAGGGCATATGGTTTCGAGCTAGGGCATTGGATTGAAGTTGCAGAGCCTGAGGTAGGGAAAAGAACACACCTTTATAGTTATTATGGCACCCAAAAGAGCACCTGGAGCTGGTACAAGGGGGAAAGAATTGTTGAGATTGAAGTCGAAGATGCTCCCGAGAGTATATTTTTTGAAATGCAATACCTAGAAGGTGTTTTCATGGGCTGTGATTGGGATTCACACATTCACCACTACAAGGTTAGCGATTACAACCACAGAAACAAGGATACCAAGGAGGAATTAGAGAAATTTCTTGTGGTGAAAACTTCAAAGAGAACAACGGATGACATGGTGGTCTATGATGATGTGGGTGAAAATTTATTGACCAAGGTAGGAGTTTTACTAGTTGTAAGAGCTCCCTTATTTTGGAAAACCCTAAAATTTATACTAGTGGCTCATGAAAGAGTCCATGAGGACTTCTTCTATTTTTTTGGGTGCCAAATGAGGATCACCACACCTTTGATTAGAAGTTTGACATAGGGCTAAGGAGTATGGGTATTGAGCTGAGTAGTGATATCATTGACAAGGAGGCCATAGAAAAGATAAAGAAAGCACTTGGATACACTAAAGGAGGGCGTGGGATGGACATACCTAAATTACAAAAGTATTCAGTTATTCAGGCAACAATGCCCATCTCCTAAAAAAGATGCAATTAAGAGTGTTAGTCTTAGGTAAACAAGGCTTGAATCCATGTTGCGAAGAAGATGACAGAAGATATTGTATATAAATTATCAAATTTCATTACTAAGATAATTATTGAGGAAGCACATGAATGTGAGAAAATCAACTTTGGCACTATACTTCTGTCATTAGTATTTGTTGAAATTAGAGTGCCCAATGGGCCAAAAGACAATATGTGGTAGTTTCTTGAAGAGAAGAAGTCATTGGTAGAAATATTTTCCAACTATACTTGTGATGGATCAATGAGTGGACCCTTTAAGCAAAGGGCATAAATGTGGTATGAGTGCTTGCGTGCCACGTTTGAAGAAGAATGGAGGATACCTACGGAGCCACCTTTGGTATTGGATAAATAAGTACAGTTTGTAGTTTATCAACACTTATGTATTGGGCACTTCAAGAAAAAGGATGGAAAATGGGGCCCTTGGTGTAAGCTGTCATAAGCCTTCACTGCGTGCTATTTTCAAGCATCTGTACATAGATTCTCAGATGCACATCGATTTTTGTTTAATGCTGACAAGGTAGATTGCGACTACCACACACTGAGGAAGTATTACATTTATATAGGTAAGACTGCTTATATTAAAAGGTTGATTTCATATGATATTAACATGAAGGTTGTGAGTTTAGCCATTGGAAAGTTGGGTAAAACTTTGGTATAAATATTACTTGAAGCAAAAATTGTAAAATGGGACGTATTTGGAGAATGAATTCGAGCTCCCTGGACTGCCCAAGGGAAAACATTCTATGGGCACCTTAGAGGAAGAAGATGTTTTTCCGTTTGAAGAGGAAGAAGAAGAAGAAGAAATTCATGAAGATATTGGTGGCCTGGAGCACATGGGCAGAAGACAACCTACGGTTGGAGAGAAGAGAGAGTGCGATGTGACCCCTCCATTGTAAGAAACAAGAGGATGAAGTGTTAGAGACAGGATGCAATCGAGATATATGCATATCAAACCACTAAGGAGCCTCAGTTTAAAAGGGTGATCAGAAGAACAAGGGCTTAGGGTGCTGAGAACATCACAACCCTTAAGGAGATCACTAAGAACTTCACCTCATAAGGTAGAATTGAAAAAGAAGAAAATGTGCACAGGTATAAACTTTAGGAGGATGAATCAGGGGGAAAGAACACGTCAAGTACTATAACACAACCCCAAGAACACACAGGATCCTCGGGGGAGAAGAAATGAAGAAGGATGAGGAGGAGATTGAAGGATACATGTTGAGAAATAGATAAGGGTGGGCCTTTAGACGTGCCCCATACTACATAAGAAGGTGAATGAATGGTGCTTAAATCATGGTCGTCTGGCACCCAAATTCCAAAGGGTAAGCGAACTAAGGAAGGTGAAGGAGGATGAAGACTATGTGACCCCTACAATTGGGTATGTGGATGATAAAATAAAAATCTTACATGCATGCAGTTCTAAATCACTTTTGGAGCCTAAGGATTTTTATGGGTGGGGGCTCATGGATGCAGAAATGGTGAATTCATGCACACACAAGCAATTATATTGGTCTATATAGACTCATATAGACAAACTTGATTTCAACGTGTGTGAAGAGTAATGTATTTCAAGTAGAATGAAGAAAGCGCCCCACATCAGGACATGTGAATTTCAAGCCCAGTGTCATGTCGGGATGACCAGGTGAGAAATTCTTTGGTGAAGGTATTTGTAGAGGTTACGTAAAAAAACATATATAAAGTGGAAACCATTCGGGCATTGATGGATGATAACAAAGATAAGGATAAAGAGATAAAGCACTTGACAACAAAGAAGGAAAGGGATGAGGAAAAGGTGGAAGCTTTGGTTAGTATGGTAGAGGAAATTGGAGATGACATTTTAAAGGTAAGGCCAAACTTGGAATCTCAAGTTCCAGAAAATGTTTCCTTCTGTGATGCATTACATACACACACTGGTAAAGTTAGTAATAGATAAAGCACCCGTTTGTGCATATGCCAACACCAAAGGATGCTGTAGAGGAGGTAGAACATGGGCCAAGGTCACACGATTATAAGGAAATTTATGAGTTATGAATCCCTGTTACAGGCACTAAAGGATGAGTTGAAGAAGGTAGATCAAGCTCTAAATATGTGCGTGACGCTAGATGTGATTATTAGGACATAGAAAAATTGAAGAAGACACTGAGGTCCTTAAGGAAATGAAGAATGAGACACTCGGGTATATGGAGAGGCTTGTTCTAGTAGAATAAAAGCACAAAGCATTTGTACGAAATCCCATGATCCACACAAGGAAAGAATGAAACAAATTGGGAAGTTCATTTCTCAAAAAATGGATTACATGGAGGGAATGGTCTCTAACATGGCTAACATTGTTAGGATCTTGTAGAATGAAAAAGAAAACATGACTCATGATGAGTTAGGAAGCCCATGGTTACACAAATGCCCTAGATAAGATAGGCGAAGCACTGAGTGATTGGTAGGACATTAGAAGTAGAGATTAAAAATGAATATCCATAGATAATCCTACCTATAGAAGAGCAAGACACCGAGTAGTCTTCCATTCTTCTTGCTACAAATTACTTACCTATTATTTCATTCATTATTCTTTATTATTGGAGATATAAGTTGTGGATTACTCATTGTATGGGGGGTAGACAATGCCATTAGTGTGGGGGTAATGTTGAAATGAGGAAGTACAACTCAAGGTTGAAAGTGCAGAAGGTTTTGACACATGGACATAGGGCATACAAGAGCGCACGCAAAATTATAGACAACACAAGCCATGTGCCCAGGAACAAGTTGAAAATTGGACTTAGCCACTTTTTTAGATTAAGGCTATTTTTTGGGACATGGAGTGTGGAGCACGCAAAGGCATGGAGGCTTGTATGACTATGCCAAAACTATTTTGGGCTGAATGGAAGATCGAGCACCATACATAGTGTTGGAGCTAATAATAGGATCTGAACTAGAGAGTTAATTGTAGGAGATCTATTATTAGTGCGTGCATGATTTTGTATTATTATGTAATGGTGCACATGGCTATTATTAGCATGTAGCCTGTTTTTGGAAGGTGTATGGGTGACTGAAGGGCAAGTCCCCACCTCTATAAATACGTATTGATTTGCACAGTTTAGTAAGTTCGTGATTATTGTAGTGTTGTGATGCGAATTTGTTAGCGTGCATAACTATGGAGACTTTATGATGTATGTAAGAAGCTTATGAGTTTTACAATATTTAATAGAATGGATCTTATTGGCTGGATATTGGTGTTGGATGCAACTAAACAAGGATATTATTGTATGGTAAAACTAATTAATAGTGATTGTTTAGTTATTCCTTCATATGGTTTAGATCTAGATCTAGTTTATGCATCGAGGTTTAATTAATTATCTATCATGGATCTGAAATATACATTGTAATCATGCTAACATCTTGGAACAATACTTCACTAAAGAGGGACCTAGTACCCTTGTGTGCTTCAGGTGAGCACTCAGTTCAGGCTGAGTGATGTGCCAGGGCACTTTGAGATATTTGCAGTGAATTCTAGGATACATCACACTTGTTCTCCAAAATGTCCTCTGGATCACTAGGGGAAGAGAGATATGCATAAAAAGTGAAATCCTAAGCTAAAAAGAGGTGATAAAACAAAGAACAAGGGTGAAAAGACTCTACTGAGGGAAAAGGGAAAAGGAAAATGGAGAATCGAGAGGTCAAACGTGAGTGACAGAGATTTAAAACAACATTTTACCTTTTATTCTCCATGAGACAACCAAATAAACCTGTAAAGGAGAAATACATGCACAAAATAAAAAAAAAAGAATGAAGAGGCATGGAAATGCAACAAAACATAAGTCAGGGTTGAGAAACACCATAAAAAAAAGATTTTATTGCTTTCAAAGTATGCAGACCATTGCATGTGAAGAAGAAGGCACAAGAACACATTTTAAAGCTTAAATGAAGGTCTACAAATCAAAATTGCTCAGGAATAATTTTTGACATAGTTGCTTTACATTTTATAACATCCCTCACTCCAAATGAGATATTTTACATTATATATCAGAATGGGGGAAAGAGAGGAGGGAAAAGAGAGGGAATTCAATTTTTCCCCTTTAACAACCAAAAAGATGCATTGAATTCCTGAAAATAAGCATGGGTGCTCTACCAAGGCCATTCCCCCATGGTAATTTGCTTGTAGGAGAAGGAATGGGCACTATGCCTCATCAAATTTGGTGGTTAAGAAATTTGGAATTGTTCTTTTAATTTGGTGACTATATTTCAATTTTTTCACCCACATAACCTCATCATTTTTAATAAATCTAATATTCGTGTAGTACATGCTAAGATATTTCCAATAGTCCATTTTTTTGAAAATCAGAGCTACAAGGTGAAAGTTATTTCCATTTGAAGTTTAGGGTTCCATACTTCAATAATTGTAAGTAGTTGAGATATTAAACCAAGCCTCCATCAGGTCCGTGACCTTGTAAAACACCTTTGGAAGCCCGACACATTGATGGCGGAAGTTGGGCCTTGAGACACATTTCTAGACTCTCGAATTGGTCCTTGACAGAAGTTGGGACTTGATTTGCACATGTCAACTGAAGAAATACAAAGGGTGGAACTTGGCCTTTACAATGCAACCCCAAAATTTCAATTTACTCTTGGCATAAGTCGACCCCTTCAATGCAACCTTTGACTTTTGAAATGGTCTCTGATGGAATTCACCCCTTTCAATGCACATTGAAAAACCTAAAATATGCATGTTAGAATTCTAAAACCTTTTTGAAACATGTCAGGTTTTGGGTTTCAATTTGCACATTACATGAAGAATGTAATTTGAAACCAAAAAACTGAAATACACTAAGTTTCTTTGTATTTTGGGTTTTGGGACTCAACTTGCAATTTGCATACAAATTGCAAATCAGGTTCCGAAACCTGAAATGCACTTGGGGGGTTGGGTTTTTAGGATCGGGTTTCATGTTGTAAGCTACATGTAAACTACAATTTGAAATCTGAAACTCAAAATACACTAAATCCTTTATATTTCAGGTTTTGAGGTTTGAGGAACAATTTGCATTTAAATTGAATTTTGATCCTCAAAACCCAAAATCTGAAATATAAGGGAAATTTTCGACACTTAGGCATTTTTCCAGATTTCTCAAAAAATGATTTTTGGGGGGTGCAAATTGAGGAGCATGGAACATATGTAGGTACATGAAGAGCCCAAAAACCTAACACACTTAAAAAAATGAATTCCCCAACCTTGAATCAATTGCAAATATTTCCTAAGTCTAGTATTGAAAATGTGGGTTGTCAGAAAAGTCCCCAGGGGAATTTTAGACAAAATTTTGGTTACTCAATAGGATAATTTTCATGCTAGATGAAGATTAATGGAATTTTGTGATCCATTGGACATAGAGTCAACCTAAAAACATGAAAACTGATCCACTACTTGAAGAATTCATCCCTGAATCCACCTGAAGTTATTCCTGCACTTGGAGCTGATCTATTATGCTTGAATTGATCATTCTCATTATAGAATTTGTTTTGAATTAAGTTTTATGAGAGTGGAAAACTATCTTGAATTGATTTTACACCACATATCTTCTCTTACAACTTATCCATTTTGAATTTTATCCCTTTCCAATTCATATCTTCTTTGGAGTTCTCCATGAAGCACTGTGCAATGAAACCATGCAACCTAGAAGAAATAAAAAACACTGTGTAGAGAAATTAGGGAAAGGAAACCTATACTACCAACAAGAAAATATTCTAAAATTACTTAGAAGAATTAAAAATAAACTAATATGTATGAAGGGAGGGTATTTCCCTCAATAAAAATGTTTGAGATAGATCTCATTGACTAGGATCTATAGCGCTTCTCCATCCAAATTTGATAATTAGAAAGCATTGTTTGGATTATAACCTAAAATTATGTAGGGGCCAATCCATATTGTGTCAAACTTTGAGTTCCTTCCTGGTTTAGCTCTATCTACATGCCACTTTATGACTAGATCTACTTCTTGGAAACACATGGCTTTTATTTTCTTGTCAAAAATCTTTTAAATCTGATCTTGATCTCTCTCCATTTTTTACATGTCTTGATTTCTCAATTCTTATAGATCCATGAGCTCTACATACATGACTTCTATGGATTCAAACTCAAACATTTCTAGCTGATTAATGAGTTCAAGGCATGTAATTCAAGAGATATTGGTAACCTTTATTCATTACCATAAATTAGTTTGTAGGGAGATCTACTAGACGATATTTTCTGAGTGATCCTATCAGTCCAAAGGGATGACTTTAATTTTATATACCAAGTCCTCTGATTCTCATCTAAGGTCCTCCTTATGATCCTTAAAAGATTCTTGTTTGTAGACTTATCCTTCCCATTACCACATGGGTAATGATTTGAAGAAGTGCTCAAGTAAATGTCATTCTTAAAAACCTAGTCAAATATATTGGTGCTAAGGAATGCCAAAGCATTATCATAAATGATGGTCGAAGGAACACCAAATATTGTCATAATTCCTTCGTAATAGTCCAGAATTCCAGCCACATTTTTCTCCTTTAGTGCAAATTATTTTGTCCACTTGGTGAAATAATCCATGGATATGAGGATCCACTTGTGACCCAAGATTGAATGTGGGTTGATCACTCCAATGAAGTCCAATCCCCATTACATTAATGGTTCATTTACAGAGATGGGATGGAGTGGAAACACTACTAACTTCTCTTTACATGTAAAGAAGGCACACTTTTTTAAATTTCTTGACCTATACATGACAATAATTGAAGAGGTTAGGCTAATAATATCCAACCTTTATGATCATGAGAGTTGTTGCCCTTGGGGAAATTTTTCCTCCCACTTCTCCATCATGGAACTCATGTAACACCTTCTCAATATGATCTGTCTTGATGCATCTCAAGAGAACACCATTCACATATTTTCTAAATATGATTCCATCAATAAGAACATAGGGAATGGACTGGAGTCTTAAATATATCCTTTTGATATTGCTCAATTGTTGGAGACACTGGCCTATTTAGATAAAGTGGACTACGTATTTGGTCTAACAAGGAATATGCAAAGTATCAGTTGATTTCCCTTGATCATGTTTAAACACAACGATGACTTCTTCATCAATATGTTAATCGGAAACTAGTTTCTCACACAGTCCCTTGCCTATGAACAACTTAGTCACCATGATGTCAATGTCATACTCCATCACTTTGGTTATCCAACCAGATCTTTTACCATTCATGTTTTTGTTCAAAAGGAAGTATTTCACACTAGCATGTGAAACTAGTAGATGGATATTATTGTTGGATATCAAATTCCTGAATTTATTCAAACCCTTTATAAAAACCAATACATTTTTCTCAATAAATGAGTATCTCACCTCATAATCTTCAAGACTTTGGCTAAAAAAATTAATAGGTTGTTCTAAACCTTCTTCATTCAATTGCACCAATATGGTGGATATTGTCTTAGTGCCACCAAAAACATACAAGGTGAAATATTTTGTAAAATCAAGATTGATGAGAGTTAGGGCTTATGCAATTGCTTTCTTAATGAATTCAAAAATATTCTTCCCCTTAGTAGTCCATTTGAAGGCCATGCTATTCTTCAACGTCAGTGTCAATGGTTTGAAAAGATTGGAAAAATTTGGGATGAACCATTTGATGAATTTGATTCTCCCTAAGAATCTTTGGAGTAATTTCTTATGACTGGGTAGTGGAAATGAAATGATGACACAAACTCTCTTTGGATCCATGCTTAACCCTTCTTTAGAGACAATATAGTCAAGGAGTTTACCTTCATGACCTAGTAAGATGCATTTCTTCGGGTTGATAGAAAATCCAAATTTCCTACACCCCTCAAATATGTGTCTTAGGTGGAGAAGATGATTAACTACATTCTTAGATAAAACCATGATATCATCCAGATGCACTAGAACAATGGTTTTGATCATTCCCTTAAATTCCATGTCCATGGCTCTTTAAAATATTGCCCCTGCATTAGATAAACCAAAACAAATTTTCATATAAGCATAGGTTCCCCATTTTGTGGTAAAGGAATTATTGAATTGATCTCCCTCCTTTACGATTATGTGATTATACCCTAAATAACCATCTAGGAGAGAAAAAATTTCTGACCCAACCACTATTTACAAGATCTGGTCCATTGAAGGAAGCTGGTAATTATCCTTCAAAGATGCCTTATTTAAATCCCTAAAATTGACACACATTTTGATTTATCCATTCCTTTTCTAAAGTGAGACTAGATTAACAATGCAACATGAATGCTTGATGGAAACAATGATGCTTTCTTTAATTAACTTGTTCAATTCCTTCTACATTAGGGGCTCAATATGTGGATTAATAGGCCTTTATTTATGTTTAATAGGCTTGGTAGTTGAATCTAACTCAATGGTTTTCTAAGCTAAAATAGGATAAAAAAATCTAAGGTCTTCATAGCCACATGCAAAAACATTAGCAAATTCTTTGCAATTTTTTTTAAAAAAACATCTTTTTCTTGTGGAGTGCTTACCTTACCAATTTGAAGTAGTTTGTCTTCACCAACTATGATGGATTATTAATATTCACCCTTGACTATTATGTTTGTCTTTTCTTTTCTAGACTGATCATTGGGGTTGAAAATGGATTATAAGGTCACTAGGATTTTGGGTAGTTTGTTTGATCCAAGTTGGACAACTTGGTCTCCATATTGTTGCTCCAACTTATCTTTATTTCTTGAACGAAATGTAGCCTCTTCTTGAATAAAATTGACAATTTTCTAATCATTTTCAAACACTTTCCAATTTATTTCATTGTCCAGTATAGAAATCCTTACTACTACCATGATATGTGGTTGCACTTTGTGTCTCTTAATGTTATCAACAACGTAGAACCTTGCTCCAATTACATCTAGTCTATCAGCAAATTTGTTCTCTTTCTTTGGAATGACATGAATATTGAAAGCTTCAAAATCCTCCAGAAGGTCCCAAAGTATGTGCTTGTAAGATTTTAGAAAATAATTCTTGGTTGTGTTTGATCCTTTGCTTTGTTTCACAATCAGTTCACTATCCCCGAAGGTCTGCAATTTTTTGATAATCCTCTTCCTTGACGGTTGAAGACCGTGGACGACGGACTCATATTCCATTGTGTTATTGGAGTAGCTAAAATAAAATATGAAAGAAGAGTAATACTTAACGCCAGTAGGAGACATAAGGACTACACCTCCTCCTGCATCTTCTGTGCTTCTCGATCTGTCAAAGAACCTTTTCCAAATGTCATCCTCTTCTTCACTAGTTGATTTAAAAAAACTGGGGAGAGGTGAATTCTCCTCATATAGACAATAAATACCAAGACAAGTTTCCTCAACCTGTTGAGGTCGATCAAAGTTATAACACCCATTTTCCCACTCATCAAGTAGTAAGTCAGGAATGCCCTTAATTTGAGTATCTACTTCTTTAGTATTTGGAAAATATTCTTGATCAAAGATGGTAAAATTGGCATTGATGGGGCTAGGCACATAGGGTTCTATATGATATGTGGCAATAGGTTTATATTTTATGATTTTTGTAGTTCCATACCTGGTCTTGAAGAGCATATGAGACCTGGAATCAACTGATAAGTACCCTCAAATTTTGGCAATGAAGTCCCTAAATAGACATAGAGAAAAGAGTGGCGGTAGATCAATTATGAAAATGTCTTGAGGAACCAAAAAAATGGGGCAAGCATGCAGTGTGAGGCTTTAACCTTTGATAACTCCAACAGTTCCTACTGTTGTTCCATCTAGCTGTACCACACCCTTAGAAAGAGATTTATACTCAAGACCAAACTAGTCTGTAATTTTCTTGGGCATGAAAAAGTTGTTTGCTCCAGAATCGATCATACAATTATGAACTAAATGATTTCTGATCATCAAGGATACATAAAAGGGTGGTGGTTTTATGTTCTTATCTTGGCTGATCCTTATTTTCTCGCATTGTATTGGTGAGAACCTTGGTTTGTTCCTTGAATGACTCACTTGGGACAGAGAGATTGTCCATAACTACTTACAAGAGATGTCTTTGTCCTAGAATTGCCAAATATTCCCACATAGATATTCTCACATTAGTTTTCTTCATCTATTCAAGGATATTGAAGGGATTTGAATTATCCCTTTATTGTGAAATATTCACAATGACATTTTCATGTACTTGAGATGATATGGAGGGACCTATGGATTGGCCATGTACATTTGATGCTTGATTTATATGATTTCTTTACATATTAACAACTGAGTTTGAATTGCCAACCCCTTGAGGTGTTAGTATATTTTGAGAAGGATCTACATCCATTAACTTCCCCTCTTCCATAGCACTTCTTTTGGATCTAGTATTTGAAGCCACACCTTGTGGAAAGGTCTAATTTATTCCACAAAATTCATCCATTTTCCAGTTTACAAGTGAAGTATCACTGAGAGGTATCTCTTGGGTGACTATTTGTTGTTGATTTTCCTCTAAGGGTACTTCTTGAGAGATAGATGCACTTTGCACCATTAAAGCTTGGTTCATAATGCCATTGGGCCATGTTACTTGGTTGTGTGGAAGATGAGAAGGGAAAAACCATTCATAATATTGCACAAGGTTATTTTGAATAGGAACCAAAGCTTGAGATGAACTAATCGTGTTGGGATTATATGGTTGAAATGGCCTTGAAGGGGGAAACTGATTTTGATTTTGAGGAGAAGCTTGGAATGAAGATTTTTTTGGTTGATAAGGGGAGTTATTGGGTGTGTATGGAGGTTGATAAGGCTTAACATTTTGAGCTTTTTGCCTCTTTATGGATACCAATTCATTCCCAAAATTTTGCAATTGATTCATCACTTCTTGTAATTCAGTTAAGGTACTTAAGGAAGTAGATGCTTAGCTAGAACTCTGGATTTTTGAAGATGGGATAGGGGATAATTTAAGGTTTTGGTGAGGAATGGGTACCTGAATTTATAGGAATATGGGAATTGGAGGTCTAAGAGAAAGTTTCCCAACCTGAATAAGGCTATTCTCAACCCTAATAGCAATTTCCTAAGCACCTGGTAATTTTTTACCTCCCATAGACTTAATCATAACTGTAATATCATTATTCAAAGCCTTAATATAATAGAGAAATGCATGTTGGTGTGTAGGTCTTACCACTTGAGGAATTTGGTCCCAAAGCCTTCGAAATCTGATGTTAAAATTAGTCATCTACTCATTAGGGGCCCTCTTTGTTGTTATCAACTGCCACACTAAAGACAGGTGATCTGATTTAACCTCAAAATGGTTATAAAGAGCTATGTCAATTTCATTCCAATTATGAATTATGGCTGGTATCAAACTCCTATACCATTGAAGGCTTTACCTTTAAATGATGAAGCCAAGAGTCTGACTGCTACATCATCCTCAGTAATAAAATGGATTGAAAAAACATTAACATCTTGGATATGGTCAGTTGGGGTAGTATGATTTTAATCAGTGAAGAAAGGAATATTTTGATTGTAGACACTAGTATATCATGTTGTGCATTGAGGGCCAAAGGGCTACCACCATTGAAACTGACAAAAGGAAGATTCCTTTGATGAGCCATGAATGGATTGCGTCTTAAAACTCTAGAAGAGAGCACCAAGGGCCTACACGAAGGAGGAGTAGAGAGGACTCTGTTAGGTGGCAATGGTGATCTCTAAAATGATATGCCTCTTGTCCTTATCCTCAGTGATAATTGCAAGAAGTCAAAGGGATATCCAGATGCTATCGTTTGTCTTGTCTGTATTCTTCTCATGAAATAAGTACTTTAACTACTAAAACTAGTTGATATGAATATTGGAGTCACAATATGTGTAGAAAAAATCCTCCAAAGGTGAGAAATCACCAAGTCACACATCAAAACTTAACAAGTATGTTAGTAAATATTTTAATTTTCCCAAAAATGAATTCAGAATGAACCTTGTTCTACAATATGAGACACACAAAAGAATAAGTCAAAACTTTCATGATGTTTTGCAACTACTAACTCTTGAAATACGTAGGGTGGAACTTGACCTTTGATAAGCAACTTACAATTCCCAAAATTTTCTTGGTAGAAGTTGAACCCTTCTTTACAATCCTCAACTTTTGAAATGCAAAGCACATAAGTCAAACCTTTATTTTCAACTGATAACTCTTGAATTGGTCTTAGTGGAGTAGGGGATTGTTTTTAACATAGAATCCCCCACTTTGCTTGAAATTCCTCAAAAGGCTAAATTTTTATTCAAAATATTCTTTAGATCATCCCACCGAGCGTGTTGGAACTGTTATCATGAAAAAGTAGCACCCTAGGATTTTCTTGTTATAGATCCCTACCTTTTTCTAACCTGGGATTGTCTCCAAGGTGTGGGACTTGCATCTTGAGACAAACCTCCAGAGAAGGTTGGTTCCTCTACCTATCTATCCTAATGCTAAACTACTCCTAACCACTGGAAATGCCTAAACTATCTAATCCTATTCTAACATCCAAGGGACCAGGGAGAGAGAGAAATGCATAAAAATGAAGTCCTAAGCTAAAAGGGAGGTGATAGCACCAAGAATAGAAGGTGAAGATCGCTCTAATGAGGGAGAAGGGATAAGGAAAATGGAAAAAGGAGAGGGAAAACATGAGCGACTCAGACCCAAAATAACATTTTACCTTCTATTCCTCCATGAGACACAACCAAATGAACATGCAAGAGATAAAGACTTACACAAAATACAACAAATGAATGGAGAGGCAAGGAAACACAATAAACACAAGCATAGGGCAAAAACAAGCCATAATGAAAGATTTATTGCTTTAAATTATGCACAAACCATTACATGTGAAGAAGAAGGCACTAGAAGCGCTACAGTTCAGATCAAAGGGAGGTCTACAACTCGCAAAAGCTTGGTCACCATTTTGACATGGTGACTTTACAGTTGTGAGAGGATCTCCCTTTTCCAAATGAGATGAGTTGCCCCTTATATAGAACAGAGGAGAGGAGAAGAAGAGGGGAGTTTAACCACCAAGAAGCGCCTAACATTGCTTCAAATGCTAACGCCATTCCTCCATGGTACCTTGTGCAGGAAGGAACGGCGCCCATACTTCATTAAATTCCAATCGGTGAGGTGGTTGAGCATCTGGTATAAAACAGGCGCGGCTTTTTCACACCTTGTGGATTTTAGATGATTCTGCTTTGATTCGCGGCTTTCTTTTTCATTTAGTATCTTTTCATGTTCCGCATGTCTTTAATCCGGAGTTTCCTAAGTCTAAAACTTAGATGAGTTGTTCGAAATAGCATGGGGTGCTATTTTGGACAGCACCACCAAATGCCAAAGATTTTATTCATGAAAAAGATTTATACGTACTCTAAGAAGTTGATGTTTTGATGATAGGAAGGAATCTAGTGTAGGTAAAACTCAACATGGATGGCTATCCATATAGTTAGGGAGTTTGTGGATGTCAGGAAATTACCCTTACGAGGATGGCGAGACAGCATGATGGAGCACTGTGGGAGTCGCTCAGCATAAAGGGTTGTCCAACAATTCAGGTGATTCTATAATTAGGGAGTTCAGGAAGGTGGAATCCGGAAGCTCAAGAATTCAGCTCAGGAATTATAGCTTTGCAAGGGTTAGGGAGGCAGCTTGATGGAGTCCTAACTAGTCTAAGAACTGTTCAAACAAAAGCTTCTAAGATTGTAATTCTATCTTATTTTCAATGGAGTAAGTCTTAAGAGGGGGTAGTAAAATATAAGACTTATAATTTAGTATTAGTTAAGTATTATCTAATAAACAGTTGTAACCACTTCAACCATTTTGTAACCATCTCTCACATAATAAAATGAAAGACACACGATGAACATGTGTGAATTCTGGTTTCTCTTCATTTCTTCTTTGTGCACATTTTCTAATAGTACCGTTGGGATATGAGACATGAGGCTGACCTATACTTATAATGTTGGGGTTGGAAAATGTCATATATATACTAGGGGCATATATCTCATTCTAACTTCAATTTTAATCACTCTATTTTTTACAACAGATAACTTAATAACTCTCACACCTCAACATTTTTGTGTCTCTTGTTTCCTTTATTACAAGGTGGAGATTATTTGTTTCTGTTCAATCCCACTATGTTCCAACATGGTATTAGAGCATAGAGGATGCACTCCCCTAGATTTTTGATCCTAGTTCTTGCAGGGCACACAAAGGTTAGGTGACCACAAGAAGTTGTGTTCATGGAATTTTCCCTCTTGGTCGAAGGTGTGACTTCAATTTTCTTGCTCAAGCTAGGATCTAGGTTTTGGAGGGAATCCACCTTTGTCTTCTCTTCAATGTGAATCAAGCCAAGATTTTTGTGTTGGTGATAGATGGTTGTAAGAAGGCCTTATGGCGCGAACGACTGCTCTCAACTATTTTTTTAGTTTATGGCATTATTAATAGTTCCCTTGATGTTTATCTTATGTGTTTCATCATCATTCTCCATTGGGGGAATATCTTGATGACCTTGGAGATTGTTTCAATGAGATAGAGCACTTTGATTAATGATTCCACGATTGAGTGAATTTCTATGAACTCTAAGTTTGGTTCAAGATGGATCTTAAATGACATTTGATACCTCAGCAAGTGTGATTATATTAAAGGTGTTCATGTATGACTTATTGATTGATGATTCATATGCATTTCTAGGAGAACATAAATTTAATTCTCCCTTGATAATGTACCATTATTTCATGTATAACTTGGACGAAATGATTCATATGCATTCTAGAGCACATACATTGGGTTCCTTTCAAGTTTATGTTTGAGCACTTCTTATAAACTAACTTGGTTTCATGTTGGTGAATCACTATTTTGCCCACTCGATCTTAATGTTGTTGCCAAGGTATTGGAGATACTTGATGGGCATCCTATGTTGATTTCATTTTTGCTTGTGGAAGTTCAATTTTGGCTCGTGTGAGCATCTTTTATATTTTACATTGAGATTGTCTTTGCTCATGAAGATTGGTTCTTAGCTCTTGGATGAGCAGCCTTGAGAACTCTGACGATTTTATTCTTGTTGCCCCAAAGATAGAGTTTTGGAGATCGGTCCTTGGACCTTGAGCGAGTGCTTCTACTGGATCGTGATGATATCATGTCTACTTCTTCACATGGTGATTCACTTATGTCTCCTTTAGGTGAGCACCTTTGGCCCCTTGCAGTTGGACACAATTGGCTCCTTGACGTGATCTCATTTGGGCCCTTGTAGTTGGGCTCTTTTGGCACCTTGTGGTAGGTCACCTTTAGCCCCTTGCTCTTGGGCACCTTTGGCTCCTTGTGTAAAACACTTTTGGCTCCTTGCGTAAAATTCACTTTTGGCTCCTTGTGGAAAGAAATTTTGGCCCCTTGTAGTTGATTTGCTCCTTGTGATGAGTACCTTGGCTTCTTAAGGATGGGCTTCTTTTGATCCTGACTCTTTGTGTTGAGCATTCCACATGGATCATTTATCTTGGCACCTCATGTTGTCTTTGAAGCAAACATCCAGTGACCCAAGTTGTTGAACACTTTATGGATCATTGGCTCTAGCTTGAAGACCGTTTCCGGACTATTTTGGAGACTTTGCATCTTAGGACTGGTTTTGGAGATGCTTCTTGTGGCAGAGATAGTGCCGGATGAGACTCTTCACTTGAGCTTTAAGAACCTAACATTAAGGGAGGATGTGGATAACATCTTCCTTGGATCCCTAAGTTTGGGTTTAGGGGAAATGTTAGTGCAAGTACTGCAAATTTCTGTAAACTCGACTTATTAGGTCTCTTTGAGATACACATTTGTGGTAACCCTGGGGAGATTACTTTAGCAGCCAATGAGTTACCGAGCTGTGTATCCTCGAGTTCCATGTTGATATGGGGATACGTTGTGGTGCAATTGGAATATGAGACATGAGGCCAACCTGTCCTTATAATGTTAGGGTTCACAAATGTCAACTGTATGTACTTGACTCTATACCCCATTTTGCATCCAGTTTCAATTCATTCTATTCTTTATAGCTGGTCGCTTGGTACCTCTAGTACCTTAACATATTGGTGTCTCTATTGTTCTCTATTGCATGGTGGAGATTGTTGGATTTTGTTCAATCTTAACATATGTTCCAGTACATACTATGTCTCAAAACTCCCTTAGAAAGAGAAGTCCTCTCATGAAAAATTAGCAAATAACATGTATTGAGAAAAAGAAAAGGAAGGATCAAAAAACACAATTGATCATGACATTAATACTGATAACCATTCTAGCAACATAAAATGTCCATATACAAAACATAGGATAAGGAATCCTAAGGATGAAAAAAGATAAACATGAAAGCATCTCACAAGACTCCATGCATTTATGAAGTATCAAACCCTTTGGAAAAATTAAACTCAATTAAGGACTTCGTATGAGACCTAAAGGTTCTTAAGTTCCTTTAAAGAAAAATGAAAATAAAAAAATTCCATTTTTGCAAGTCCCACATTTGGGAAGAGGATTCAATGTTGTGCAATCACACTGGATGCTTAGAATGATCAAACTAGAAATCTGATCAACATCCAGGGGGTGGTGCTGATTTGCAACAATAGTTTTGGCACACCCGGTGGGACCTTAGAGGTCTTACACTTTATCTTTGATAGGTTGGTGTGTTCCTGTTAAAGATTCAGCCTTTTGGAGCACTTTCAAAAGCACATCTAGCGACTCCATCTGGTAAACAACTCATTCTCTAAGTTACAGACCTGTTTTCCATTCATTTCCATTCATTCTTCTTTCCATCATTTTCATTATTTTCCATTCCATGAAGTTGTGCAATCATGACTTCATTTTTATCATGGAATTCACATTTACAACAGCAGTATATCACACCTCCAACATGTTTTACAAATCCTTCAAATCAGCATTTTGATCAAATTCAAAATTAGCATGTCTACCCATATGAGCAGCAGTGCTAAAGTCAGTTTGGATATGAAGCATGTCAAGCACAAGGGTATGTTGGTTGTGAGGGTAGTCAAGAAGAAAATGCAGATCTGCTGGAACAAATCCCAAAGATGGAGGTAAACATGGTGCAATCTAGGGCTCAAACACAAATGAAAGCATTTAGAATCGGTTGTAGAGCACCTTGTCCATGGGTGGGACCTTTTCCAAGGCATTACAACCCTTAAGAGAAGCTATACTTTATGATTACAACACTACCATTACTTGCAAAGTGGACTGAAGGAATAAAGGTGTATGAGAGGAGTATTTAACAACCTTGTCAACATGTAAGCACACCATCTCATGCCTTTTCTCTCCCTCTTTCCCAATTTGTTTTATCTTAGCAGTGTCAAGTTTTAAACTCTCCATCTGCTGTCCCAAGTGTTGAATCCATTTCTCCATTCCCTATTCTTCCACCCCATCTCAATTCTTCTATCCTTTTCCCTTCCAAAGAGCCATTCCCTCCAAAGAAACAAGAGTTCCTACCTCCTCCACCACCACAAAAAATTGCAAAATCAATTTGAGTTACAATCCACTTCTCCTCTTGCATTCCCAAATCCATGTTGGGACGATAAAAATCAGAATGCCAATCAAGGAAAACAGCAGCAGAAAGAAGAGCCAAACAAGGATGAAGAAATTCAAAGTCTGAAGAGTTGGGATCTTAAATTCGGGATTACAAAAATCCCCTTGATGGTGAAACCAATAGAGGATGTTGAAGTTGGAGAACAAGTGGAAAATGAGGCTAATTTTATAACAGCAGTGAAGTGAGAAAAACAGCAGTTTGTTGGTGATGAGTTGGGTTTCCATGTTGGCACTTTGCCCAAATAAAATGCTGATCTAGTTTGCACTACAAAATCAGCCATCGAGAAGGAAGGAAAACCATCTCAAAACCCCATCTTTGAGGAGAAAATGGATGAGGTCAAGTCAGTTTTTACAAAAATAGAAGAAGGAAGCATTATTGATACATTTTTGCTTTCATTTGAAGGGGATGATTTGATTGATGAAGCCATTATGGAGGTGAACAAAATAGGTACAAATTGTGAGCAAAAGGCACAAGAAATTTCATGCTTCTCTCCCACTTCATCTCTCCAACAATCTGATTTTTGGGATGAGTTTGGATTGACAAGTTTCATGTTTGAAAATGAAGTTATACAGGGTGAAGAAAATGCAGCTTTGGAGGCCATCATACAATAGGGATAGACTTTGTTGCAGAAAGAAATTCAAGAGTTTTATTTGCCATCAGACTTGGAAGAATGTTTAGATGAAGAGCTAGCTGAAATTATGATGTTTCCTTCTTCACCATTCGTTCTCCAACAACAAGAACTTGCTGCCATGGACAAAAGAGTTCAAGGACAACAGCCTACAATTTGCAACATGCCTCTTGAATCAAAGTTGGAAGAATTTGATCTTCCAAAAGCTACAATGGAGGACCTCCAAAGCCAACAATGTATTGCAGTAGGTAACAACAATGCAAAAGCAACTTCATTAGTTGTTGCAATCAATAACGAGGAGTTGCACACTATAGAAGAGTTCCATGTTGCCATGAAGGAAGAGAAAGGGCAGAAAAGTCCTACCATTGCTTCCACATCACCCACCCAAGAAGTTCTAAAATAAGACTCCATTTTTGGAGTTAAAAATTAGAGCTATGGGCATATCAAATGGATCATACCTTGCCCAATAAGGTATTTGACTTCATTGGAGTCAAAGGAGAAGTCACAACCAGTCATGCTTGCTTCTAAGCATGAGGGTGAGCTACAAAGTACCAAGGATCAGCTGTCATACCTCTTCAATCCAAATGCAGAGCAACTAAAAGAGGTATTGGATTTGTTTTCAGTTGACACCTTGATGATGTGGGTAGAATACAAGCTTCTTGTTGATTTTCCACTCATCTAATCAGCCATGTTCAGTGCCAAATCAGTTGTATGGTTGCAACTTTTGAGAAAGGGAAGATATTTCTCCCAACCACTTGCAGGGTTTGTTTAGCCCACTTTTGCTTCGAGTTAGAGTAGGATAGGGTAGTTTTTCTTTTAGTAAAATAAGTGCTTGTGCACACTCTGCATGTTCCATTTTGGAGCATGTATGACCTTTATTTTTGTACATAGTTTTTGTGGTGCTAGTTTTGCTCTTGCACAGTCCATTTCAGTGGGTTTCCAAGTGGCTCAGAGAGGAGGTTTTCAAAGTTTAGATCAGTTTACAGGCTACAACTCATGACTCCATGCCCAATGGATGCTTCAAGCAACTGGTAACTTCATCCAGCAGGCAGATGCCCCCTCTGAGTCGCCAAAATTGTTATCCAAAATGTGCCCCCTGCTCATTTTGTGGTTAACTCCTCCCATTCTTCCCTCTCTTGTGCCTCAATCAAAAAATTTTACTTTTAGGCACTCAAAACCTTCTAGAAGTGGCACCATTGGATAGAGCTCTTTCTCAGCTTTCCAGAAAGGTAAAGTTTTCCTCCTAACTGCATGTATTTTTGAAGTTATGGCTCGGCGAAGTTTTTTGGAAAAAATTTCCCCTGAAAGGCCCGGGAGCAATGAGATGCCACCACGTGGCACCTAGAGTGGTGGAGTGTGGGGAAATTTTGGAAAATTTTCCAAATGACCAAAAAGGTGCAAAAATTTGAATTTTTTCCCGCCAACCTGATTTGGCCTTGTTTTGCCCTCAAACTTCAAATGGCCATATCTTTTGATCCAGAGCTCACTTTTTCACGTTCTTTATATCAATGGAAAGCTAGTGAAATTATCTACAAGATTCTGGGGTAATTTTTTCATTTTGATGGATTTTTGAGAGATGAAATTGAAAAACGCCTCTGGCACGTGGTCATGGATAGAAATGATGTTTCAACCACCGTTTTTAATGAAGAATGGCTCGCATTCTCTCCCAGCATGGCTAAAAATGTCAAGGAATGGGTTTGTCAGGGTGCCCATGCTGTTTTGATGGAATTTTTATCTATGGTTGAACCCCTTGCATGTTTTCCCATGTTTCTCTCTCCTGGGGTCGTGGTTTGCACTGTAAAAGCCATAATGAGTTCATTTTGCAAAGGGAGACACTTTTTCAGCTCTGCAACTTCCTTTTTTCTTCCGCCTTGGTATAATTTATGAAGAAATTTTACCTTTCCATGTAATGTTGCACCTTTTCTTGCCTCTAGATCACTGTAATGTACTGTATTGGATCTGAAATGTTGATATATGTTCTGTGATTAAAATCCCTCAATCCTTTCATATATCTATCATTGCTTTCTTGATATTTCATTACATTTTGAGCATTTGTGCATGTTTTGTGTTGTGTTTCCTTGTGGATTGTGTATTTCATGTAGCATCAGGTGTCTACAACTCCTTTGGTGCATCACATATTAGCATTAGTTCTTTCTTTTTTGCATTTTCTATCCTTGTCCCTTTGGAATTTAGAGTAGATTTAGGAGTTTAAACCTCTGCAATTGTGCAAGTAAAATAGCTGATCAAAGGAGTTGAGGAACCAACCTCTAATCTAGAGATTCCTCTTCCATTTTTGCAAGTCCCACACTTGGGAAGAGGATTCCTCCATGGTCTGGTCACATTTTTCATGTCACATATAATGTCATCTATGCCAACAGGCCCCTCTTGATGCTTTCCCTTTTTAATTTGTTTTATGTGAGAAGCCGAAGGCATTTTTTTCAATTTTCTTTTCCTCCATATCCCTGATGTCTTCCTCATTGGTACTGCTCATTTCCAACCACATGTTAACCTCTTCCTTCTCCGCTTCCAATTTGGAAATTTGATCTTGAAGAATCGGTATCCTATACTACTACATAATGATATCAGTGTTCAAACCACCAATACACCTGTTTTGGATGTTAATTTGTTTGTGGCAATCCTTGACTTCTTGAACCAAATTCTTGTTGACAACCAAAATGGTGTCCGTATTAGACTCCAATCTAAGAATGTAGGCTTCCTAGTCAACAGTTTCTCTAGCTCTCTCCCTATTCCCAACACTTTCCTCCATGGTCTGGTCACCTTTTTCATGTCACATATAATGTCATCTATGCCAATAGGCCCCTCTTGATGCTTTCCCTTTTTGATTTGTTTTATGTGAGAAGCCAAGGTCTCATTATTGAAATCCTCACTTTGTTCCTTATGACGAGGGGGTATAAGGATTATCCCTTTCTTAAACATAAAAAGAATTCTGGCAGTCTTTAAAATGGGAAAGAGGAAAAATGGGAAGCTCATCTCTTGGTTTCTACGAAGATAATTCAAAATGGACAAGTGATAAGAGAAAATATTCCTAAATTTACCCTTGAGTGTGAGGTATTTCATCACCACAAGGAAAAAATCTGCCCACCTACCCAGAAAATAAGTTCTATAGATACCATCATCATACTGAACAATATTTTCCCTAGGGCCAAAGAAGATTGAAATTTCATGTTTTTTTTCCTAGTTTTACCTTTAAAAATTTAAAGACCATTTGTGGGACATACCAATTACATCAGCGACGATGTTCTTATTGAACTTGATTTTGGTTCCTCTCATCTTGACTTTGTTGTCCTCCCAATATTTCACAAATTCATTGGCAAGCTGTGGGTCATGACCTTGAAAATTTTCAATATAAATCGACAAACCACCTTGTCGAAGGAGATGCCATATAGTAGCATCCATTTTCATATGCATATAGGTAGTGGGTTCTGTTCTCACTCTATCACCACCCATTTTTTTCCCACCACAAAAACTAATCATGGTATCGAGATGGAATAAGAAAAGGAACAAAAAACATAGATTAGACACCGTGTTGGCTTCATACGCCCTCTCTAAATTTTTATTCACATTCACACGAGTTCTGACCTGCATTTCCCAATAATTATGAAACCTGATCTCAACAAATATTTTCTTCACTAATCAAATTTTTGATACGATTCCAAGGTAAATCCTCATACTTCTAGCTCATTTGTTCTTGAAGATCATTTCCATTATTAGCCAGTCCAACCGTGGTCTTGTTCCCACTTCTGAACACCTGTTGTATCTCAACCCTCTCAAACTTTCCCATCATCTACTTAGCCTCCCTAATGATGTTTTTAAGCTTCCATCCCATGTTATCATTGTGCTTAATATCCTTAATCACACACATGGAGTCCCCTTCAATTATTAGGCTTTGTATGTTCATAGATTCACTTAGCTTTAATCCCCATAAGATAGCTATGGCTTCGACATGGTTATTAGACTGGTGCCCAACCAGACCAACATATGCACTAAGACATTCCCCCTTATGGTCCCGCATTTCCTTCCCTTATCTTATCCAAACCATCAAAATTTAGTTTGCACCAACTAAATGGGGGGCATTTCCACTTTACCTTTTTTTTTTCTTATCTTCCCTCTCATTCCTATTTTCCTCATTTGTGATCATGAGATTTAGATTATTAAGAATATCCAAATCCAAACCCAATGAAGGTTTGATAGACTTACTTTTGATAGTTTGGTTTTGGATGATTAGATTTACCACCTTCTTTGGATTAGACCCATGGTTCCTGAAAAGCGTGTTATTCCTTTCAATCCATATACCCTATAGAGTATGTGGAAGGGAAAATTTAGATAATTCCTTGATACTATCATGGTAGAAAATGGAAGTACATTGTTCAGGGAGGTTAGAGATTTCCCAAGGAAGGATCATATAAAATTTGAAAACATCAAGCATTGCCAAGAATACCTAAAAAGAAAAGGAACATTCTAAAAAAAAGATGATTAACAGTTTCTTCTTGAGTTTTGCAAAGGATGCACTTGTTTATGATTATCATACCTCTATTTCTAAGCTTGTCAACGGTGCGAATTTTATTTTATAAAAATTCTCAAAAGAAAATATTCAATTTTGGAATAAGATTTTTTTTCCAAACTCTCCTCCAGTAATCATTAACAACATTTTTTTCAAAGTTAAAGAGATAAACCGAATTAACTTCATAAATCCCAAAATTTGATTTACTAAACCAACATGCTAAGGCTTATAAATCCTACCACCATCTCCCATTGTCCCAATGTGGGAATAATCCATAAGCATAGGAGAGGGGGGTCACAGAAATACAGTGATGAGGGTGGTCCCATGAGGGACACATGACGGGTGTGGGGGAAGGCTCACAAGGGCGAGCAGGTGGTGTCACTTGGCACACAACAAGGAGGAGGGTGGTTTGGAGGGGGCTGCCCTTGATATATATTTGATTATATTTTTATTATTATTTAAGTGACATGGTTAGGTTTATATAGGTTCGGTTTTAGGTTTTAGACTTAGGTTTATATAGATTAGAATTAGGTTTATATAAACCATAGTCTTATATGTTTTTATATAGTTATAATATATATATTATATTTTTATAAAATATGAAGATTTTATAAAAACTATACAAATATTATAGTTTATATTAAACTATAGGTGAAAAATAATTCACAGAGGCCCTATCTAGGACATGGGATAGGGATTCTGAATTCACTATAAAAAAGTAAAAAAATATGTATAACAAGGAGAAAAGAATTTTTACCCAAAAAATGAAAAAATAAAAAAAAACCTCTTTTGTCGAATCTTGTCTCCCCTTGTAAACTCAAGTTTCACTTTGAATTTTTACTTTCCCTCTTTTTTATTTTCTTGAATTCCCTACACACTATATAAACTAAATGAAATATTTCAACAATTTTATAACCCTTACCTTAGTTACTAGACCACAGTAATTCTTGAACATGAGTTGTTATGCGCAGTTGAAAATATGAATAACTTTATGAAATGAATGATAATAAGATTGTTCTAAGCTGCGATCTCAAATGATAATAGCACACCCCATTAGATTTGTAAAATAGAAGAGCTAAAATACCATATATAGAAATCCATCATAATCCATAATGCTTAATACATTACAATCACTGACTTGAATTAATCAATAAGAAATATGTACATATAGGAGGAGGGAAGCACAACTACTACCTAAGTCAGTGGTGAATAACTCCCACTAACTGATATTGGTAGGTAACTCTAGAAGACTAGTAAAGTAACTCCACATAACTGAGAAGCTAACTCAACACAACTAGTAAGCTGACTCCACACAACTAGTACACCTAAGGAAACTAACCTAAAAAGTGTAAGAATTATCCTAATAAATAAATAAAAGGATAAATAATAACCTACAATAACACCCTCCCGTAAGCATAGCTTAGGTGGGAAAAAAATAAAGTGGGTCCCAACAACAAGGCCTGATGAGGTACCCATGTACAATAACTAGGAAAATTATATACCACAAGGTACCCAAAACTAGTAATAATAAAGTAGAGAGAGAAAAATCGTGCTGCAAGATTTCCGAAGAAGCTCGACTCCAAAAAATCATACAATGTTGAAGAATTTTGGTGCACACTATGGTATAAATCCACTACTTGATCATAGAACTTAAAAAAACTGACATTGGGCTTCACCAGAATAGATCCATGCAAGGAGACTTTCAATGAATGAAGCTTCAAAAAACACCAAACATAATTTGATTAACTGCTACAAATAGGTGTGCCGTGATCTAAGAACAACCAAGATAATAAGGCAAGGACGTGAGATCCAAATAAATAGGAGTGCCATGATCCAAGGAAAACCAAGGTAACAAGGAAATGACACAAAATCCAAAGAAGCAAGATCAAATGCTATAAATAGGTGAGTCACGATCTAAGAATAATAACCAAGGCAACAAGACAAGGACATGAAATTAAAATAAATAGGAGTGCCATGATGCAAGAAAAGCCAAGGTAACAAGGCAAGGACATGAAACCCAAATAAGAAGTATCAACATGTAACAAGGAAATGACATGAAACCCAAAGAATAAGTATCAATACCACACCCTGCCATATTTCTGAATGGGGTAGAGTGACACTACAGATCTGTATGAGTTTCCAAAATCAACTACTCGAACACTAAAAAACTAACACTAGGCTTCACCAGAATAGCTCCCCCATAAGAGAGACTGTCAACATGCCAAAAAAAATTGTCGAAAATATAGATCCAATTAATCTCAAAAAACAAGAGAGATATACATGTATACACCCATAGATAGAAGAATGTAACACCCAAAATTTTAGGACGTTGGGCTCAACCGAAATTATGTCTACACGTAATTACAACAACCTACCAAATTTGGCACTTTATAATTAAGTGCATTTAAATATTACAATGAGTAAAAGTACCTTTTACATTTTAAATATGTGTATAAAAATTTCATCAATGCGTAGATCTTGAAAAAATACACAATTTTAAAAAAATATCACCTTAATCTGAGTTATGGATCAAAAGTTATGAGCTCTAGAAGGTTTTGCTATTAAAATAATATTTTAATGCTGATGTTTTTTTTTAAAAGGTACTCATGAAACCCAAATGTCCAAAGGGTAAAAAGAGTGCATCCACATGATACAAGCTTGCGACCAAAGGATAAAATCTTGTGCCCAAAACCTAAATGTCCAGAGGGTAAATCATTACATTCGAAGGGTACAAGTCTATATCCAATGGATAAAAGAATGCACCCAGAGGGTACATATATGTGTCAAGTGGATAAAAGACTGCATCCAAAACAAAAATATCCAAAGGGTAAAAGAATGCATCCGGAAGGTACACACTTATATCCAATGGATAAAAGAATGCACTGAGAGGGTACAAATCTACATCTAATGGATAAAAGACAACATCCAAAACAAAAATATCTAGAGGGTAAAAGAATGCATCTGGAAGGTACATGCTTATATCCAATGGACAAAATAATGTAATTAGAGGGTACAAATCTACGTCTAAATTTGAATATCTCAAAACATGGTCGAGTTTACAGTCAATTATAGGGTTTTGAAACCTTCCAAATCTAATGACACACTCCATTTTGCATAAAAAATGCATGCTACAGAAAAGTGCTAACAAATTATGAATACATGAAAATAATAAACCCTTGCTTGCAAAGAAAAACTTATAGATGGATGTCTACATCATTTATTGCTCTGATAATAAGAAGATTGTTCCAATATTGTTCCAAGCCATGATCTTAGATGATAATAGCACATCACATTAGATTTGTAAAATAGAAGAGCTAAAATACCATATATGGAATCCATCATAATCCATAATGCTAAATACATTACAATACAATGACTTGAATTACTCAATAAGAAAGATGTACATATAGGAGGAGGGAAGTGCAACTACTACCTAAATCAGTGGTGAAGAATTCCCACTAACTAATATTGGTAGTTAAGTTAATTTCAAAAGACTAGTAAACTAACTCCGCATAACTGAGAAGCTAACTCAACACAACTAGTAAGCTAACTCCACACAACTAGTACACCTATGCAAGCTAACCCAACAAGTGTAGGGTTAACACAAGTGTAAGAATTATGCTAATAAATAATAACCTACACTAACACTTTCCACCTATGCAACCAACATCAATATACCCATACAGAGAGGGAAGGGGGGGTTGAATATAATATCAAACAACTTAACCACCTAAATTCCCAACTGTTACAACCTTAGGAAATTAGGATTAAATTAATTTATTAATTCTGCTTTGATACCATGTTAGGATAAGGTGTGGAAAGTATATTAACCAATTTAATTAAGTGTGAAGTTAAACATTATAAATAAATGTAAATAACACATAAACACAGTAGCACCTCATATAACATGGAAATCCCCTAAATGGGTAAAAACCACGAAGAATAAATCCATTATGTGAGAAATTTTTACATCCACTCGTCCAGTAACTCCCTCCTCACTTCTATTCCATGTATTTACCTTCATATTCACATTTGAATATTATTTGATTTGATAATCAATCTTCGATATGATAATCGATATTCGATATCCTGAATATATGACCTATGGTATATTAAGTGTATCATAATCCCTCGATTTCCCCAAATTATTCCAAAAAATAGAGCCTTTAGGAAGATCTTTATCAGATAAAAAACCTAAAGTGCAACCAACATTCTGTAAATATTTCACCTTTAGTATGACAATCCATATGCCAACCTCTTTATATAACCTCCATCCAAATTTAACAATGAGATCTTGACTGATCATTTGCATATTTTTCAGGCCAAGGCCACCTCCTTATTTTGGTATTTTCACCTTTTCCTAGGCTATCAGAGGTATCCTAGTTTTAACTTCAGTCCCAGACCACAAAAATAATTTTTGTATGCCATCAATATCTTTCCTGATTTTGTAGGGCATGGTAAAAATATAAATTGTGTATGTGGCCACTCCTTGCATTGAGCTTCAGAGCAATTGAGATTTCTCGGATTTTTTCAGTAAAGTACCTTTCCAAGAAGACAATTTATTGTGGAATCTGTTGATGATTTTATTCTAGCTAGTATCATCCAATTTGCTTCCACACAAGGGCATTCCCAGATAACTATCTATTAGAGTCTTTATATTACATTTTAGGATAGTGGCTAGGTGTTGTTGGTACTATTTATTAATGTCGATGAAGTAGCACAAGATCTTCTGGAAGTTAACTTTTTTTCCTGAAACCACCTCATAGTTTTTAGTGATGAATTTGAATGATCTGGCTTCCTGAAAAAAATCTTGACCTAGCAGGACCATGTCATAAAAGAATTGTTAAAAAGAATTGATTCTCAACCCCATTGGAAACCTTAATTCCCTCAATTATCCTCTCATTTTTATCTCTTGAGAAAATCCTTCTCAAAACTTCAGTAACAATGATTTAGAGAAAGGGTGATAGTAGATCACCCTGCCTAAGACCCTTCTCAACTTTGAAAAAACCATGAGGCTGTCCATTGATAATGACTGAAAAAATTGATGTGGTGATACATGATTGGATCATATTAATGAGATGACCATTAAAGGCCAGCTTTTGAAGAATCTTAAAGATAAAGTTTCATGAAATCCTGTCATACGCTTTATGCATATCCAATTTGATAATTTTCACTTTTCTTTTGGATTTTTCAATAGAGTGGATGGTTTCATGTATAGAGATGACGCTGTCCAGTATTTGTCTTCTTGAAACAAAGGCTCCTTGATTGGGAGAAATGAAATTATTGAGCCACATCCCTCAGATAGAAGGCCATGATTTTTGAGATTATTTTGTAAAGAATGTTGTAGAGGTTGATGGGCCTAAAATCACCAAGGTATTTATCTCCCAGATTTTTTGGAATCAAAGCAATGAAGGTGTGGTTGGATTTTCTAAGAATATATCCTGATAGAAAGAAATCCTGAACTAAAGCTACAACCTCCTTTTTTAGTATATCCCAATACATTTAGAAGAAAAACACTGGAAACCCATTAGGTCTAGGAGTTTTATCTCCCCACATTATCAACACCGATGGGATTATACATAGGAATAATTTTTGGATTACACCGAGTGATAATTTCAAGAATTTTTTCTTAGATGGGATTTTACTGTGATATGTCTTGGAATCCACAATGTGTTTTTTTACTAATTTTAAAGGTGTTGGTGTTGGAATATGGTTTGGAGGAAGGAGAACAATATCCAAGTGACTTGTAGTTTATTATGGGATAATAAGTGAAAATTTTGAAGTTAAGAAGTACATGATATTCATCAAGTTAATGTAATAGTTTCACAGTGTGCCCCCTAGGGTTTTCACCTTAGTAAGATGGTACATAACATGTTCCATCGTGCACAGGAAAATCTTTAACATAAAAATTTATCATAGTATACTTGTTAGAATAGGGGTAGTAGTATAAGCTTGGGTCTAAAAAATGAGGGTATGTAGTGGTAAATCCCAAAAATAAGGGGTAATATTTTATATCCCATGATCTCATGTGCTACGATTTTTTTAACTAAGTGAAATTCTTGGGAGTGTGTCAAAACCATACTCCTACAACTCTAGTTGATTAAAAACCGTATTTGTATGGTTTTAGGTTGAGGTTGCTAGATTATTTTTGTTATTTCTAGGTTTCATTCACCTTGTTTATTTAGGCATATCTTCCATTGTTTGTTGCCGACAAATTTCTCCAGATTAGATACAAGTTCACTATCATTCTAGAAATCATAATACTTTATTTATTAAATTAATTTAATCATTTCTCTAGATGTTCCTAGACTCCTATAATTTACATCAATAGTGTAATTAGGCCTGATTCATTATGTTATATTTAGATATTACTAATTGCTCCATAGATTGTGGTTATTGTGGGGCATTTATTAATGCAAAACATTTTCCACATTTACATTTTTTGTGTGAATAGGGGCATTGTTGAACAACTAGGCCTAGGGGTTTCTACATTTTATGTGAACATGCGTAATTTCTTGTAATATTATAAGGACTATCTCTAGCCTCTTGGTGATATAATTGATTGTCTTATGGTTCGTTTCATTTGTTCCAATATTCTATCCCTATATCTTGTGTGTAATCTTGGTTACATATTGTTCTTTTGCATGTTATATATTTATGTCATCCAAAGTAATTAGATCCAAGAATCCAACCATATAAAGTGGATTGAATTCCAATCCAATTCGTTTTTTTTAAAATTACCCTTAATTAATCATATCTACTTGTGTAAAAAATAAAATATAGCTCTCAATGGGACTCATGTCAAATCTTAAAAATACAACCAATCCCTCATGTCGAGACTTATGTGAAGGATAATTATTTGAATCTTTCTCATTTTCCCCCTTGAAGATCAAAGTAGTAAAGGGAAAGATGTTTCTCTAGATGATCAAGCTATAGTCTAAGGAATGGTTGACTTAAAAGATAAATTAAAAAAAATCCTAATGAAATATATCATCTATTGAATGTACAAGAGATATTATTGTTTCCATAATCCATATGATTATGTGGGAGAGATTTTGTAATAAATACTAAATTTTTAATGAAAATTTCAGGTAATGCTTTGTGATCCATTATCACAATGAGAATAAAGTAGGTTTAGAATTTCAGATTTATCCTCCCTTTTTGAGGATGCAAAAAATGTTGAATATTGTACTAGATGGTCTAATCCCAAACTCAATGTCAAGAAACTACCAAGGGGTTGGTATTAAAGATAACATGTATACATGTGAACCATTTTAATGCTTAAAATGACCAAGAACTTAGGGAATAACCTCTTTTACCTTCTCACGTAGTAATTTATCATATTTATTATAATATTATTACTCATAATACTTTTCCAAGTGTCCATGTTAACCTTTTTCCTTTTCCTCCTTTGGTTGATTTTTTTATTCTCGATATTTTACAAATCCACTTGCTTTTCAAAACCCCTATGTTGCTCTATATTCTCTCAGTTCCTTTTCCTAACTTTTTTATTCCAACCTATTCTACTATTATTAGTTATCTTTATTTTGAAATGAATAACATTATGAACATTGTGCTTAGACTGAAAAAATAGATTATGTTATCCCAAGGTTCTCAAAATCTATGTGACATGGTCACTTCAAATGAAATATTACTTGACATTTGGATTATGATGTGATTTCTTACCACTTAAAAATAGGTTTTATTGCTATAAAATTTGAATTATAGAATGGAAAAGGAGATCCATCTCAACATTTTAGGTCATTTTATACATCTTGTTTAGATTTTGCATATTGTGATTGATATTGACCAATATATTCTCTAATAGTTTAAAGGATTATGCTCTCAATTAGTTATATGATTTACCTTTTGCATCTATACATGAATTTTCCACACTAGTTAATCCTAAGTTCTTTTTACATTTTTCAATCAACATGTTCATGAAGGTCATGTTTACATATATTCTTAATCAATACAAGGTTCCAATGAAATTATTAGTGAATATGTGTTTATATTAAATATTATTGTCATCAAGATGACCCATAAGTTTATGAAAAGTGAACTCATAATCCCAATTTATTAAATATTGTTTGTTCATATCAAATACAAAGTAACATTCAATAATTATTAACATTTCGATGAAATGTTATCACATAATTAAAAATGTAGAGATCAAGATTTTATATTCCAACTTGATCAACTATGGGATTAATACCCATACCTATTGGTGGGAAAAATTCAATCAAAGGTAAAATTCAAGGAAAAATTTGGTGATATTAATTTCCAACCTAATCCTAAGGTCAAAAGTGTGGTAAACCTAGTATAAAATCCAAAAAATAACAAGCTATTCTTTTCATAAAAAAGAGACAGACAATTTACAAGGTTAATGAGAGTCCTCATACAGTGCTACATTTTTTTAAAGTGTAATTTGATTTCTTTTACCTTCTATTCAAGAGATAGATCCATCTAGTCCTTTTCTTATGTGTTATGATGCCGATGGATATTATGATTATCATAGAGTCTTAATAAATTATTCCAATGAACACAACTTTGAAATATAAGATCCATGATCTTATTGAAGGTAGTCACATTGAAGTAAAAGGAATCGATATTGTATTAAAATAATATGTCTCAGCCTAACCAAAATTTGAAAACATTTATGAATCCTCTTCCAAACCATGGCAATGAGTCACAAAATATCAATAATGTTTATATAATAAATGAAAAGGACCAACTATTGGTGTCTAGTTCTTATCTACTTAACATTATTGGTATTATCACCGTTGCATTAGTAAAGAGGGAGATTACTTTGATTGTGTTTGATGAAAGTGAACATCTACAATGATGAATATTTCAATGAGACACTATTCATATGAGATCTTATTTGTACATGTCTATAACACAAGGATTCATGAGTATTAATGGTATAAGTAATAACTTATAAATAAATAAATTTATTGATAACCTTGGTGTTGTCATGAAAAATGTTCAATTTTTTTTGTCATGACAACCTAGCCCACATTTGAAAATCCCTCTCCCGGTCAATGTAAACCTGTCCTCCAGCCAACTTAGTTACTGTGTTGCCATTATAATGAACAAGAAGAATGTGATAATGTGATTTTTAAGTGTGTTTCATGTGAAGGGGATGTTATTCAAGTTTATTCATGAATATTTGGAGATCCATGAGAAGACAAGATCTCCCGAAGGCTCTAAAAGGGTTATTTTTGGAATTTTTGCACCTAGTGAACACCCTCCAAGAACATACATGGAAAATTTAAAGCACCTAATAAGTGTGTGGAAGAGATATTTAATCATCCAAGTCAGTTTAGGAAAGTTTTGGGATAAAAATTAGGACTAGGAACATGTTGTGTATGAAAGAGGGATTTGCGAGAACCAAGATCGAAAAACAATGCACCATAATGAAGTTGCACTCCGATGGTAATGTCAAGACAACACAATACGCAAGATTTGAATCAATGGAAAGAAGATTGCAAGTAAGAAGAATGGGTCTGCTCATCATCATAGATAAAAAAATAGGAAGTACAAATAGGGGTGCTGTGTAACCCCCATGCCTAAACATGGAAAGAATCTCAATGACGCCACTGACGCATATGACGTTGACTGACGCATATGATGCCACTAGAAGAGGAGTTATAATTCCAAATAAGGAATGTAACTCTCTATGACGCATTGACACAAATGAAAATGTCATATTCTATGACAAAATCTAACACTTGTCATTTGACTTCCTAAGACCTACGACTCTTGCAAGGCCAAGATGACTCACCTAGGTGATGTGGACGATGACTGGAAAATCACACACACCAACACCCCCCCTTCATCAAAGCCAAGGAAGAGGTCAAGGTAAGCCACAACAGAAAAAGAAGAATCCCCTAGACAACTAAGAAAGATGTGTCAATGGGCCCTGACAACTAAAGGCCTGATAAGGTGCCCATGTACAAAAAACATCTTTCTAGAAAGAAGAAGAGGAGAATAAGGAGGAATATATAGCCCAAAGAAGATGGACAGTTGCAGCAGACCTCACCCCAAGAAGAGACCGCAAGTGAAGAAACTTCACCTCAGTGAAGGGCTTGGTGAAAATGTCTGCAACCTGATCAGCTGTCTGAACATACTGTATGTCGATGATGTTTTTCATGTATCAGCTCCCATATGAAGTGCATATGAATTTCAATGTGCTTCATCTGGTAATGCTGAACTGGATTTCTACAAATCGAGATAGTGCTCATGTTGTCATAGTAGATAATGGTAGGCCACTGAAAGTGGATGCCAAACTCTGTCATGATACCCTGTAACCAAACAACTTCTGTGGTAGCATTAACTGCTCCTCTGTATTTTGCTTCTGTCGATGATATGGCAATGACGTTCTATTTCTTGCTGGACCAACTGACAGGACCTGAACCAAGAGTGAAACTGTAGCCTGAGGTAGATTTCCAATGATCTAGATCACCGGCCCAATCTGAGTCTGTAAATCCAACCAAGTTAATCTCAATCCCTCCTAAGTAATGAATACCATCTATGTGAGTGCCACAAACATAGTGAAGGATCCAATTTGCTGCTTTTAAGTGTAGCTCATGAGGCTCCTGAATAAATATGGAAACGATCTTGATGGCATATGATAGATTTGGCCGAGTGTGAGTAAAGTAGATCAAGCTTCCCACCAATTGTCGATAAAGGGTACCGTCAACCAAGGGGGAAGAGCAATCAGAAACCAACTTAATCCCATAAATAAAAGGAGTAGGTGAGGACTTGCAATCAGACATGTGAAACTGAGAAAGAAAATCAAGAGAGTACTTAGGTTGCGAGATCATAATTCTTGAGTCAGATTTTGAAATCTGGATCCCAAGAAAGTAATGAAGCAATCCTAAGTCAGACATGGAGAACTTATTGGCCAAGGATATCTTCACAGGAATCAATGATAGAGGAAGAGCTACCTGTTATCAACAAGTCATCAACATATAGAACAAGAATAAGCATGGAGTCATCCTGTCACAAAATATACACATTTGGATCAGAGTGACACCGAGTGAACCCTGATGCAAGTAAAAAGGAGTACATCTTGGCATACCAAGCCCGAGGGGCTTGTTTAAGGCCGTAGAGAGACTTATTTAATTTGTAAATGAGGGATGGATCATGGACACAACTCGGAGGTTGTTCCATATAGAACTCCTCCTCTAGGTCCCCATAAAGGAAGGCACTCTTAACGTCCATCTGGTGGACTTCCCATCTGTTAGCGGTAGCGATGGCAAGGGTCAGTCGAATGGAAGTCATCTTTGCAACTGGAGCAAAGGTTTCTGAGTAATCAACCCCAGCTACCTGGGAGAAACCCTTAGCTACAAGTCACGCTTTATACTTCTCGAATTCTCCATTAGCTCCATACTTTGTTTGATATACCCACCTACACCGAACGATTTTTCTTCCTTTCGGAAGAAGGGTAAGATCCCAAGTGTCATTATTTATGAATGAGGAATACTCCTCATCCAAGGCAGAATCCCACTCAGGAATCCCAGAAGCTTCCTGGAAATATGGTGGATCAGAAGAAGAGGTGAAGGAGTGAGGTCCAATGAAGTTTGAGCGAGTACGTATCTCATCCAAAGGATCTCCAACTAAATCTCTAGCACTCTGTAAAGTTTTCCTGGCCCAAAGAGGTCCCGAAGGATCAGGATTAGAGTCAGAAGATTCTTCACTTGAGTGAGAAGGGACATAGTCCTCATCATCACTACTGTCAAAATTAGAAGATTCAGAAGTTTGAGGATTGGGAGGAGCAGGGAGAGGTGGAACTCACTCAACAACATCATCATCTGAAGAGTCAGAATCTAAATCAGTGGGCAAAAGGACCTCAATGGAAGTTAAAGTCAAGGATGACTCATCAAACTTCACACTCCTCTCAATATAAAGCTCACAGGTGGTAGGGTTCAACAATCAATATCCCTTCACACCATTAGGATACCTGAAAAAGATACAAGGTTTGGATTGTGGATCCAATGCCTTATGTTTCTTTTTGGGAATCTGAGCCATAGCCTTGGATCCAAAGACTCGAAAGTGCTCGACATCAGACTTGTGTCCAAACTAGGCTTCAAAGGGTGTCATCCTTCTTACTGCCTTGTGTGGAACACAGTTATGAATATAACAAGCACACTTCACTGCTTCAACCCAATACTATGGAGGAAGAGATTTTGAGTGAACCATACAAGTAGCCATCTCCTTTAAAGTTCGGTTCTTTCTTTCTGCAACTCCATTTTGGGAAGGGCTGTAAGAAACTATACACTGCAAAGAAATCCCATTAGAAGTGTAGAAATTATCAAACCTATTGCTCACATACTCGCCTTCATTTTCGGTTCAAAGAACCTTGATAGACTGTTCCGTTTGTTTCTCAGCAAGATCCTTAAAGTTTTGAAAATGCTCAAAAACTTTAGACTTAAGCTTAAGAAAATATACCCAAGTATAACGCGAAAAGTCATCAATGAAGGTTAGTATATATAGAGCTCTAGTAAAAGAAGGAGATGGAAAAGGGCCAGAAACGTCACTATGAACAAGATCCAAGGGACGAGTAGCTCTCTAGGATTTTCCCTTGTCAAGGATTTTTTCAGGGTGCTTTCCAAGGGTAAAACCCTCACAAAGACCCTTGGAAAACTTAACTCAGGGTAGCCCAATTACCATTTTGTTTCGACTCAATTGTTCAAGGTAACAATAATTTAGATGCCCAAAATGCTCATGCCATAACTTGCTAACCTCATTTACATGAGAGAGCAAGGCATTGGGCGTCGAATTAGAAGAGAAGTGGGAAAAGGTATACAAATGTGAATGGTGATCTGCCTTCCCTCAGCCACAGTGCAGTCAGATTTAAGCTCATGAATAATCATCGAGTTAGGACCAAATTCCACTCGTATTCCTTCACCAAGGTGGGTGATTTGGTAAACCGATATGAGATTGGTAGAGAGATTGGGAACACTCAACACTTGGTTAAATGTTCCACCTTCTATCTCTACCGATCCACTACTGGAAACTGACACATGAGTGTCATCATCCAATGTGATTTGGGACAAGCCACATGGTTAAATGCTAGAGAATTCAACCTCTGAAGAAGCCATGTGGTGCAAGGCACCAGAATCGATAATCCAAGTTGATGATGGAGCTGATCTAGCTACGAGGGCCTTACCTTTCTTCTTTTCATTTTTAGTATCCTTTACATTAGAAGACTCACCTTTCTGAGCATTTTGTTTAACGGATTCAGGAAAACTTATTTTATTCTTTTCAAGTAAATGAGTTAAGTGATCAATTTGTTTCCGAAAACAATGCTGCTCGTCATGGCCAGAATTCTTACATTAGGAGCATTTATACTTTTCCTTCTTCACTTTAGGCTCAGAAGTCAAAGTATGAGTGATGGGCTTAACTGGGGGTTGGTTGGTCTTGGTTTCTTTCTTAGGTTGGTCCTTAGTTTCTTTCTTCTTTTCATTTTTCTTTCCCTTATTTTCCATAAGGGCATGTGACTTGGATTTTAGAGTCCCCATTTGAATGAGTTTGTCCTATTCTCGAATGAGTTGGGATGAAAAACTGTCAAAGGAGGGCATAGTCCAAGTACTACCCAAGGAAGCTTTCATGGTGTGGAAAGTTGAAACGAAAACAGAGTATTCAGGACCTAACTTAGAAAGAATTGACAAGATCATTGAGATTCTTTCTTATCCACTTTACATTCCTTTAGAAGCATTCTAGTGTAGACAAAATTTGAGAAGAAGGCCTGTAGGTTTTCAAAGTCACTAGGATTTAACCCTAGTAGTTCATTCTCCAACTCATGCACTCTCATGTAATCTTTCTTCCCAAACATATCATCAAGTGTTTTCCATGCTTGATTGGGTGTTGAGGAAGTTTTGATGTGGAAGAGCAAGTCAGGAGAGACAGACATACAAATAAGACCTAAGGCTTCATCACAATGGTTGAACCATTTAGATTTTTCGGGTTCATCAGTAGGTTCGGTCTCTAACCCCATGGTAACTCGGTATAAACCTTTACTTCACAAAACCAATATAATTTTAGATTTCCATTCGAAGAAATTAAAAGGTGTGAGCACTTGTACTTTAGATATATCCATAATGAAGAGATAGAACCAAGGAATGCAGAAGGAAGGAGAGAGAAAAGAAAAAACCACCCCAGAACAAAATTACACCCCCCTAAGTTTGGCACTTTATAATTCAGTACGTTGATTACAACCAGATACGACTGTGTTCTGAGAACCAGTTTTTCACTCACCTTGCAATTAGCATAATAACGCGCAAAGGTGGAGACAACAATCAAGGTTCGTTGGGCGTAGCAGGTTGTCATGGCAAGCAAGCACAAGAACGAGAGAAATAAGAGGGGAAGAAAGGAATTTTTGAGAAACAATGTCTCATGTCGCATGAAAGAATCCCTTTGTCGTAAGACTATGGTGGACGTGCTCACAAGTCCATGAAAAAAAGGAATAGAACAAAGCTCAAGAAAAAAAGAGATGAATTAAGCAATACAAAGACACCCCCCAGAATGTGGCACTTTATAAAATTAGTGTGTTTACAAAGCTAATGATCCCATCATCTAGAGTGTGAAAAAAAATGCAACTTTGACTAAAGAAGTGCTAAAAACTGAGCAACAAGTCAAAAGTTATAGCAAAAAACCAATTCTCGCAACTGATGAGAAAAAGCCAATAAGCCTGCAAACGGATTAAAAAAACACCCTAAACACATGCAAAAGGTGTCATATGTATGCCCGTTGGAAATGACATGGAATTTGAGATAGGGTTTGTTTGTATTACGAGGGGGGATTAGCCACCTGCCAATCCCAGACCTCACCCTTCATCTTCGGCACTCGACGGAAGGTAAAAAAATACAACAAGCCAAAAAACCAAATTTTACAATGCCAAAGAAATAAAATGTTTTTACCTTATACCTTTTAAAAAGTAATGAAACAAAATGTTTTTAAGAAAAGTGATAAAGTAAAATGTATGCAAACACATTTTTTTTAAAGGTGAATGAAAAAAATGTATTTTAGAAGGATATTACCTGATAGGCAGATGAGAAAGTCACGTGGGAAGGAGGCATGCCACGTACCAGGAGAGGCAGGTAAAAATAGATAACCGAGTGTAACTGTCTACTGCAAAAATAACACCAGCTATAGGAGAAAACACTCAGAACAATGCAAAAATAACGCCAACTATAGGAGGGGAGCTCAGAAAAGTGCCAGACAGGAACGACTGCGCAAATTTCAACCTGTTTCCAATGCCAGATAGGAACGGCTACGCAGAAAATGCCTGAGTTGTAGAGAAAATGGCCAAGCAGAGGAGAAAATGTAGTTCAAACCACGTGCATGTTGAACGTTGATTAGGAAAGGTGAGATTTCGAACTATAGATCAAGGCAGAGCCGAGCCCAAGGCAGCGAGAACCCAATGCACATGCAGCGAGAAATAAAGGGCCTGCAAACAAAACACTAGTCCAAGAACCACGATAGAATAGGCGCATAGAAAACAACCCCAGCAATGCAAGCAAGGCAATGCAAAAGAGTTAACAGGCAGAAAATGCCCAAGCACAAGGAGTGGAAGGGAAACACGAGTCAATATGTAGAAAATGTGCAAGCAAAGGTAACTTTGAGACAACAATGAACCACAGTGATGAGCAAAAATCTCAGAATAGTTTGAGTATACACCAGTGAAAAAAAAACAACGATTCCAACCAGTAATCATAGGTCCATGCCAAAAAACAAGCTCTTCCTTAACCCTGCAGGCGCTGAATCTGAACACAACTAGCAAGAAACACACAAACAACCCAGAAACAATAGCCACAAAGATCTAGAAATATCTAAATATGAACTCAGCTGATAAGCAAACCAACTAAATACCTTAACTTGTAACTGCTGAAACCTCAATACGAGGTGAGCAATAATTCCAAAATGATAATCGAAAAAAAACTTACACACGAGGAAATGAGAAGAAACCAGAAGTAATAAACAACTGAGAACCGAAGAGTGCACATTTACCGAAACTAGCCTTGATACCATGAAAGAGGGATTCACGAGAACCGAGATTGAAAAGTAATGCACCACAATGAAGTTACACTCCGATGTTAACGTCAAGCCAACACAATACACAAGTTTCGAATCAATGGAAAGAAGATTGCAAGTAAGAAGAATGGGTCTGCTCATCCTCACAGATTGAAAAATAGGAAGTACAAATAGGGGTATTGTGTAACCCCCATGCCTAAACATGGAAAGAATCTCAATGACTCCACTGACACATATGACGTTAACTAATGCATATGATGCCACTAGAAGAGGAGTTACAATTCCAAATAAGGAATGTAACTCCTATGACGCATTGATGCAAATGACAATGTCAGATTCTATGACAGAATATGACACTTGTAATTTGACTTCCTAAGACCTATGACTCTCACAAGGTGAGATGACTCACCTAGGTGATGTGGACGATGACTGGACAGTCACACACACCAACAGTGTAATACCAGACTATTTTTAGCATGGTATAAGGAAATGAAAGCGGTGAAAAAGCTAGTTGGCTTATTTTGGACATATTAGGAGCCTTGGAATGATTTGGAAGGTAATAAAATACTCATAAAAATATTACGAGGCTTAATTTATGATGGAGCAACTCTTTTCAAGTTTTGGGAGTGATAAGCACTAACAAATTATCCGAGTGGGCAATGAAAGGTCCATTTTTCTCAGGGGAGATTGGTAAGAAAATATTGGATACCTCGAGAAGAGTTGAGACATAATTAAAATTACAATGTGACATATATTATAACCCCTTCACATAAAAGGTGTTGGTTCTTATTTTTATTACCATGAACTTCAGTGGCAGTTTCTTTCATCGACGCACAAACTTGGGCATAATTGAAAAATGGCCAAAATGGAAAATTACAAGAAGAATTGGCTCCTAAAAATTGTTGGAATGTTATCATAATAAATTTTGGAGTTAAAATAAAATATTTTTTTCCCTTGGAATTCTACTCCTAGCTCCGGTGGCTAGAAAATGAACTCATATAGCTATTTCAGGTAGTGTTAAGTGAAGGAAAGAATTTATTTTGAGTAAATAAATAAATTTTCACACCCTGATGTCACTTTTTACCTTTTAATAATTAAAAGAGGACATTGGGGACATAAAATTGTGCACCCCCCCATTAAAAAATAAATTACATCATATAAAGAACAACTTGGTGGTTAGAACGAAGTCTTCCTCTCAACTAACCCCATATACCGTCTCTCCATGATGCTTTTCCCCTTGGATTTTTTTTTTCATGCTCATATACCTTTGTAAATTTTCTAAATGGACATGGGAGACAAAACAATGTGCCACCACATGAGAAGTTTAACTTGTGTCACTTAAATGACAACTTTGGTGCTTAGGGATGTTGTTTTCACCCTCATAAACTCATTTTTCCATGTCCCCCTCTCATGGTTCCCTAACCCTGGAACATTTTGGAGGATCTGGTCTCACCTTGTACCTTCTTACCCTATTTTTAGGGGTAAAAATATAGTGTGTGGTTCCACTTGGGCTGGGTTGACTTGGATTATGGAGGGTGAGTTAAAACATGAGTTAACTAGTTTTCAAGAGGGGAAATGAAGGAGGGATGGTATACAGGTTGTAATTAATAATTTTTCATCCATTTTTTTTCATTTTAAAAATATATTCACGTGATACCTTTCTGTTATGCTAATAAAATGTCACCAAAAACCCTCATGCCCCAAAACACAAATTTTCCCATTACTTCCAACCCCCTGCTCCGATTGCCATGAAATATGGACTGTAGAATCCTTGAAAAAATCCTTTAATGGGACTATCTACATGAATCCATTGATGCTATTTTCCATTTTATACATCCATATGAAAATTTCAGCTAAAAATATCCATTTTTTAGATTTATAGAAACCCGGTGATTGGAATCCTTTGAAAATTGGAGCAAAGGCCCAAAATGCAAAATAGAAACTTCTGTAATTGGTTTAGTTTGAATGAAACACATGGAAGAACACTTTATATGTTTAGTAAGTATACATTGGATGAATTACTAATAATAGTAATTTTAAGAAAAATGTGAATTCGTATACCTCATTTCATTCCCCCATGTTTGAGACACTAAAAAAGAGGCATATTGGTGTAATTGGCAAAAACTAGACAATCATGATGAACATGCCAAAAATAGTAAATGGATGAAATGATATCAAAATGATCACATATCATTCCTTCATGCATTTTTTAATGATCAAGGCACTCATAGGATTCTTTCCCTTAATTCTCAAGTAAATTCTCGCATTCCCCGATGCAGTGAGCATAAAGTGTGTAAATGGGAAACTACCAGTTTTGTCTCGATGAACCATTTCACTTCATCTCACATGGAGTGCATGATCATAAGATGGATGGAATTTATTTTTGTCCCTTTCTCCTTCCCTTACTCTAGTATTGAAAGGATTTGGTTTCATTCATTCACCATCAGTGCTCTCCATGACATAATCATGATCATGGTTGTGTGAGTAAAATGCACCAAATTATCCCCATAAATGATTGTTATGATAAATTTATCAAGAAGCAGAAGGATTTTATCAATGAGGGAAGTCATCTTTCAATTCTCTTGGTGGTCTACCTATCAAGTGTTCATCACTCCTCTTCTTGGTGTGTCCAAATAGTGTTGCAAAGGTTCATCATTTCAAGATTTTTCGAAGGGGAAAGTTTTTAATGGATCTTCATTAGATATATTCACTGGTGCATCATAGTGGAGGGTCATCATAGATCAATATTTCATCTTCATTATCAGATATTATCTCCATCAAGGGTGGAGGCACCTTCATCCATGCTTGGATCATATTTTTCTCTCATATCTTCATTCTTTCTCCTCTTCTCTCCCCCTTTATAATTCCTCATTGTATGTAATCATGACATTTTATCCTATTTACTTAAGTGACAATAAAATATTTGTAAAATGTAAAATTAATCTCTCAAATTATAAGAGAGGTACTTAATTTGTCTCTTTTAAGGGAAATTGAAAAGTCACAAGTGACGGGACATGAAGAGTCATGTGGGGGTAGATGAAGAGTTGCATTGTAAATCTATAAATTGAGAGAACCTCCTCACTTCAAAGGATGGTTATTCTTGTTTACTAGCTCCCATATTCTTTCTAGGAACAAGTATCAAATTCCTCTATCTCTTTTGTCTATGTTTCCTCTCCATATCAACTACACTCCATGAGTATGTGCTTGTTGAATGTTATGCACTTAGACTTTGTGTTATTTGTATCATGTTCCTTGTTCTATGTAAATGGTGTATTCTCATTGAAATAATGGATGTATTTTGGTTTTAAGTAATAAAATCAACTATTGTTATTTATTGTGCAAAACCATTTCACTATTCTCTTCACACCTCTCTCTCAAGCTATTTCCTCCCTTATAGTATCTACAAGAATTTTTTCATAGGTGTAGGGAAGTACCCATGTGTGATCCTCGGTCAAAAGACCACCCTTGGTTATTAGAATAGTGTACATAATTTCCCTTTTTTCAATAAATGGAGTTTCCCCATTCAAGCAGAGGGACTTAGTCCCACACTGTTATTGAGAGATCTATAATTTTCCCATGTGAAAAATTATTTTTCCAATCATTTTTTAGTGACTCACTTTGGGGAAAGATCTACTCTTCATGCACCCATAAAGACTCCAAAAAATACAAAAAAAATTTCCAAAAATACATAAAATATGAAAAATGTGAAAAATACCAATTAAAATTTTGATTAATCAAGTTCATGTTGAATGTTAGAAATCTACACTTTTTCAGTTTCTTTCCTTCCTAAGTACTTGACAAAAATTGGCAGAAAGAAGGTACACCCGATTTGAATCATGTAGGTGCCATTGTTGATCCAACATTTGAAGAATAATTGTAAGTTGATTTCTAACTTCCCATTATACATGCAAGAGGATAAGTTCTTGAAAATCCTCTTGAAGGTCATACCTAAATTACCAGTTGTAGAACCATTAGTCCTCACTCCAAGAATAGAAGAAGAAAAGAGAAAGAAGAAGAAGAAGAAGAAGAAGGAAGCACAAACACTTATCCCATGGGGACAAAACACTAGTCTGTTGGATTTGAATCCTCCACTTCATGAACTCCTAAAAGGGTCAAGGAGGAACTTTCCAAAATTATATGGAGATGGAAAGAAATGACCAGATGATCATATCACAACTTTCATCACACTCCTATGTGGCATGTTGGGTACAACATGAAGATGTTGCAATGTGGATATTCATGGAAAAATTACAAGATGTCGTTGTGGATTGGTTTTATATTTACCATCATGCTCAATTACTGATTGGGGTAATATGAAAATAAAGTTTGAAGCAAGATTCAAGAATACAGAAGATGATCATGCCCTCCTTTCTCAATTAACTCAAATGAAGAAATAACCACAAGATTCCATGAGAGAATTCATGGAAAAATTCAATAATTTGATCAACAATATTCCCACCATTTCTCATCCTATTGTAGATAATATGAAAAGGTTCTTTGTGAATGCCCAATTTCCTGAAGTTAGTTTCTTTCTATGGAGAATTCAACCAAGAGATTTGGAAACTCTCAAGAAATTTCCATTGAAGTGGAATATGACCTCATCTTGTCAGAAAGATCAAGAATCATTCAATGAAGGATAAGGCCCAAAATTCCAAAGATGAGAGAGCCAATTCATTGTTGCAGAAGTTGGCTAATGACTTGACAATGTTGAAGAAGGAAGTTTCTCAATGAGCATCCCACCCAAACTGGAATAAGAATCAGATTGTAGGAGCACCCCAAAGGCTTGCCTTGGAAGCTCCATTAGTTAATGTAATATGTGGAACTAAAGAAGATGAAGAAGAATTTGTAGATCTAGAACAAGAAAGTGAGGAAAAATGTCCTAGAGATTGAAGAAGTGGAGGATGATGCATAAATTAGATTCCTTGAATATTAATAAGGTGAAGAAGAAGATGATGATGATGCACCTAGATTCTCATGTAATTTTTTCACCCATTCCAATCTCAAAAAGGAAGTTCCTCCACCACTGCTCCAAAAAAGAAAAGGTTGAAGATCCTCCAGTGGTGACTCTAAAAAATAAAATAATCAAACGAGGATCTCCACTTCCACCTTCCATGGAGTCTACAAAGGAGAATCCGGATCTCATGACAAGAGCAAGAGGAAAATTTTCTATTCCAAGTAAGTCTCCCAATGCTCTCTTAGTTCTAATTCTATTTCTACAAAATCTATAGTCCTTCAAAAGCTTCTAGTGTACCTACAAAATCAACCCCTTCTCCTCAAACATCTGCTCCCATTGCTAAGTATGTTCCAACTCCAAAGGTAGTACCTCCTTTTCCCCTCAAAGCACCATTGTCCAAGGGGTATATACCTCATCTACATCCACCTATTTTGACATCATAGAACATGTAAATAATTCTAAAGTTCATATTTCCAAATCTGAATATTTTTGGACTCACCGGAGACAATTTGATAAGCTTTTCCATTATATCAAAGGTAGTAGTTCAAAGCCTAATACTATGGTTCCTAGTTCCAAATGGACTACTATCAACTCCACCTACTCTTCCATATCATAATATGCTTTCTATGAGTGCATCAAATACCAATAATATTGATCCATTCTATCTCTCCTTTCTCATTAGAGGATACCAACTGAATAACTGCATAATAGATTCGAGAGCTTCTGATAATGTAATGCCCATAAAATTTTCCAATGCTCTCAGACTTACCTTAACTCAGACCAATGGTCATTACTACTCTATGGAGTCCAAGGAAGTCCCACTTGTGGGTAGGATCAAGGATGCACAGGTGGCTCTTGCTGAATTTCCAGATAAGAAAGTATTGTTGACTATTTTGGTAGCAATATCTTACAAAATCATTAAGAATGTTTCTAAGTAGAAGTTTCTTCCAGGACTTGGGAGGTGAAATCCAAATGGATTGGTCTTTTCAACCATTTTGGTTAAGGGAAAAATGAAGAAGTTACTTCTCAATAAGAAAGATGAAATACATGGTACAAAATTCAGAAGATCCAAGAGCTAATATCTTGTACTAGGACAATGGGAATGGAAATCATTTCATAACATCTGAAGATGAGGTTGAAATTCCTATCTTGATAGGACCAAGCATTCCTTTCTAGTTGGGTATTGGTAATGATGAAGAGTGGAAAGATCTTGAACCCATAAGAGAACAACCTGAAATTTCCAAATGATGTAGGCCACGAGGAAGATGAAGTGATTCTTGATGAGTTCCAAACTGAAAAATCAGCCAATGTATTTGTTTGTGAAGAAGAGGTGTTCTTATTTCCATTCGAAGAAGAAGATTCTCTTGGTGATCAGTGTATTGATAATTTTTTTTTGAGCCTCTCATTGAGGATGTCATCCATGAAGAAGAGAGGATAATTTGTGATGAGCCTTTGGAATATTTGAAAGAGGAATCTATGCAAGAAATGTTGAGAGTTGTAGAAGAAACAAAAGATCCCCAACTCAGCCTTGAACTCCTAATGCAAGCCATGAAAATACAAGATAGGTATGAATCCAGTTCTGACTTCTCAGTTGATTCAAAAAATTATCATGATGAAATAGATCAAGATGAAAAATTTGATATCTCTCTTAAGACAATGGTTGATGGATGTGAGCCTAATATTTTCTCTTTCCTATCTTTTAGAAAGATTGTATTCACAATGCATCGAAGGAATAAAATGAGTTATGGGAACCTCATGTAGATAATATCATATATAAGCTCCATGTCTCCATCATAGAGAGTTTCATTACAACTCATGAATGTCCCAGTAAGTTAATTCATGTAATGGAAGTAAAATATTTTGACCAATCAAGTGGAGTAAATCATCTAGAAGTCATTGATGGTGTTGATGCAATGCTTATCAAGGATCATCTCGTGGAAGCAATGATCATGAAGGACATAATAAGTGAAGATCACATGATCATTGATGGGCCTAATGAAGAATATGATGAGATAAACATGATTATAAATCATTCTTGTGGTAGTCATGAGATACCAGATGAAAGAAAACCTACACAAATGAGTGAAGACATGGATTGGCCATTTGAAAAAAGTTCTGGTTTGGCGAGGAAAAAAAATTCTTCAATTTGATATTTGACTACATGGATGGTCATTTTGGCCTCTCTAGGAGGAGAGATGTCACCTTCTATTCATTTGATATCTGGATTTCTCTCACAGCCCCAGATTTTCCAAAACAACTAAGGAAGGGTTCATACTTTTTTGAACCGGTGAATGGGTTCATTGAGCAACTGCATTTGGTGCACATGTAACATGTTCAAAAAGATGAAAAGTGCTTCAGTGAAAGTGGGTTGTCCCCTCACCTGTACCATAGGTGATTTTAGGTTGAGTGTTTCCCTTTCTGTTGTGTTTTTTCTTGTTGTGTTTTTTGTTTCCCTTTTCTTGTTGTGTGTGTGTGTTTAATAAAGGAAGCTTCATTGTATGTCTCTGTTGTGACTCTATATAAGCCCAATGGATAAGGCACTTGGTCCACGTAGTGTCTTGAGATTATGGAGTTACCTTGTTTGTCTTGTCCTCATTGTGTTTGGTCCAGAACAAGTCCCCAAGCTAAGAGCCAATTGTTGTCATGCTAAATGTTTAGCATGAAAAATTCAATTTTTTTTGTCATGACAACCTAGCCCACATTTGAAAATCCCTCTCCAGTCAATGTAAACATGTCCTCTGGCCAACTCAGTTATTGTGTTACCCTCATAATGGCCAAGAGGAATGTGCTAATGTGATTTTAAAGTGTGTTTCATGTGTAGGAAATGTTATTCAATTTTATTCATGAATATTTAGAGATCTAGGAGAAGATAAGTGCTTTTGGAGGCTCCAAAAGGGCTATTTTTGGCCTTTTTACACCTGGTGAACACCCTCCTAGGAACATACAAGGGAAATTTAAAGCACCAAAGAAGTGTGTGGAAGATCTATGTAATAATTTGAGGCATTTTAGGAAATTTTTAGGAAGAAAAATCAGGACTAGGAACAAGTTGTGCAATACCAGGCTATTTTTAGCATGGTATAAGGAAATGAAAGTGGTGAAAAAGCTAGTTGGCTTGTTCCGGACATATACAAAGCCTCAAAAGGAGTTGGAAGGTAATATGATACTCATAGGAAATATTATGATTCCTAATTTATTATGGAATAATTATTTTCAAGTTTTGGGAGTGAGAAGCACTGACAACTTGTCTGACATGGCAAGGAAAGGTCCCTTTTTCTTGGGGAGATTAGTCAACAAATATTGGACACATTAGGGAAGATTTGAGACCTAATTAAAAGGAAAATGTGACATATATGATCCCCCATTCACATAAAATGTGTTGGTTCTTATTTTTATCATCATGAACTTTTGTGGCAGTTTCTTTCACTGGCGCACAAGCTTGGACAAATTGAAAAGGGTAAAAATGGAAATTTGCAAGGAATAATTGTCTTAAAAATGGTGGGAATGTTCTCATCATCCCTTTTGGAGTCAAAATCATATAAAATTTCCCTTGGAAAGTCTACTCCTAGCTCTGGTGGCGAGAAAATGGACTCATATGACTATTTCAGGTAGTGTTTGGTGAAGTTAGGTACATCTATTTTGGGTAAATGCACAAATTTTCACCCCTGATGTCCCTTTTTACATTTTAATAAGTTAAAGGGGACATGGGGGACACAAAAATGTGCTCCCCCATTAAAAAATAAGTTGTGTCACTTAAAGAACAACTTGGTGGTTAGAAAGAAGTCTTCCTCTCACCTAATCCCACCTACCCCCATCTCCATGATGCTTTGAACCTTTGGCACACTTTTCTCATGACCATGTCCCTTTTCCCCCTTATATAAGGGGACATCGGGGACAAAAATTAATGACCACCACATGAGTAAGTTCAACTTGTGTCACTTAGATAACAACCTTGGTGGTTAGGACAAGGATCCCTATTTGTCAGTTCTCACTCATTTTTCATCACTTGTCTCTAGAAACTAGCACCTAGGGCTAGAAAATAGTTTCAGATGCTCCTTTCCATCTTGGGAGCCCCTATCCTCTTTATGTTTGATCTTATTTTTGATATTTGAGGTTAGTATTTCTCCTTCTCATCTCCCGAGGTACTAGTTGGCATGTCGGGTCATTAGTGTTGAAATTCAAACAAAATATTCCCTATATAAACACAACATACATACCATTATAAGGGTGGAAAATTCTTATCAAGTGCTAGCTATCTACATAGAGCAAGGGATTGCATTTGGGCACATTATTATACATACACACTAGATATGGAAGGGGAGTTCATTTTATTTCATCCACACATTTGCATTTTTATCTATCTATTTCCCACTATCTTGGCGGTCATTGACATGAGGGCAACCTAGGATCACTATTTAGAGGGTATTCACAATATTTAGGAAGAATTGGATTTGTTTGAAGATTTTTTTCCTCTTCTGGGTTTTGAAAGGAATCAGATTTACCTATGGGAATAAAATGGGCTCCTTGGGCCCACCTTTAGCCTAAAACAAGAAAAAATGGTGAGAAATGCATAACGATCCCTCACACAGTTCACCTAGCCCCTTTAGTCCTCTGATACAGAGAAATTTGAGAAAAAATCCAAAATTAGGAAAAAACATTTGGGGTCAAGGGTTAAAGATTGGCTTTGAGCCAAAACAAACTCACCGAGATACTTAACGAGCAAGTATGTGGGTTCATAAAATGGCTTGGGTGAGCTGGTTAGTAGTACACAAGCCAATGTGAAGACTGAGCTAATCAACGGTGTCAATTTGGTGTTAGGCAAAGATCAGGCCAAGTTATCTTTCCGAGTTAACTTAGTGAGCCCCTCGGCTAGTTAGGCCCGTGAAGACGGAGGGGTCAGCGAATGGAATAGCTCATGGAGGGGCCAATCTAGGGCTGAGGAAAAAAGGATGGAAAAAGTTTTGAGCTCAGAAAATGGCTCATTGGGTTAGGCAAGAGGAGAACTCAAAATGAAAATGAAATATACGAGGAGGTAAGGATGACTAATGTTGCGTAGGGTGAGTAACTCACTCGAACAGGAGAATATCTTGGGGTGTGTTAAGTAGAGTTTAGGTTGGTGTCAGCGGAAGTTAACTTGCCTCAGATGGTCTGTGAGGTGGGTGTTGACGTTGAGCCCATGAGCATGGGACAGGTGCCACATTTTTGGTTCATGGCTCAGGAAATGCACATAGGGTCAGTGAGGATTCCTTAGTGGGGTTGGCAAGTGAGTGGCTCAAATCGAGCTATGCATGGGATGAAAATTTCACAATGAGTCAAGGGGATGAAGGTGAAAAGCTCACAACCGGGGCAAGGTGAAGAAATATGCGCTGAGTCACTCAAAAACATGTTTACATGGGAGAGGCTTGACATGAAGATTAGCTCAGGGCATTGAGGCTGAGACCACACTGTTAGCTCGAAAAATATCCAAGCTGCTCGAGTGCGGTGAGGAGAATAGCTCGGCCATGGTCCATGGCAAGGTGAGCTTGGGAAGAATGAAGGGGTGAGTTTGGAGGTGGAATGAGGCGTAGGAGTTAAGTTTTTGAGTTCTCAGGATTTTAGACATTGGATATCAGGTGGTAGATTGCATGCATCGACTGGGTTATATCTAGATGCGGCGAATGTCTGAAGTACGATTTCAGACTTCAGATTTTTAGGTTTTGGGATTCGTCGAAGATTTTTGCATCAGATTTCACTGAGTTGTTGGGAGGACAAAAGGTTAAATTTAGGGAGGATTCTGATCTCCAATGTGGCAAGCTGCTTGGAGTTCGAAATCAGAGTTGAGGGCATCAAATGTAATGCTCGGCGGGGTGTAAAATTTGAAGTCTGTGGTGAGATAATGTATGAGTCAACGAGTTCATCGGGGTGTTATCCGAGGTGATCGACCGAGTTGGTAGGATGGTAGGTGAGGCGTCAGTCAAGTTAACTACATGGCATGGAAATCAATGTGAGCCAATTCATTTTTGGGACTCAGTGGGTTGGAGAAAAATGCACTCAAAATAGGTAAGGCGGGGGCTTCAAAGATGATAGAGGGACTTGGCCGGGGTGTTTTCACGGGGTGTTCAGACCATACAAAGTGGAGAGGATCCCACCATTGATGTAGCACAGAGGAAGTCAGTAGCTTAGTGGTGGATGCAATCCATAGCAAGAAGCCCATCATTGATGCAGTGTAGGGGTGAAGGAACCGGCTCTCATGGTAGCTCGGTGAATTGATCACCCAAACACAATATGCACAGAGCCAAAATTAACAAAAAATCACCCTCTGCTTAAATGGGTATATCTTTCTTTGTACATATAATGTTTTTATGAAATTATAGCTATTCGAAATAGGATTTAGAGCCCTATAGGATGGAAACATAAAAAAAATGGATTTTGGTAACATTTGGTGCTCCGAAATTATAGAAACTCTCCTAGATGTTAACAGTGCCCAGGTGGGTGAGGGGTAATAAATGAGGTATGGGCACACATTCTTCTCCCATAGGGCAGAGTACAAGAGACATAGGCATAAAAAATGGCTCTAATAATGCGATACAAGAAAGGCATGGTGATCCTTATGGGTGATCTCATGCCTATAAATTTGAAATTCCTCTCACTCTTGCTAAATTTATTCTATAAATTATAAAGGGGTACACATTTACAAAGAGTTAGAAATTTTCTTTCATGCTTCTCCTCTCTTCTTCTCAGCTAGACTATTGTGAATCTTTGGGGATTCAAGCCTTCACTCTAAATATTGCAATGGAAATGTTACCTCTCTATATACTATGATCTACTGTGCAGAATCTATGGAGCAATAAAATTATGTTTGTGTTAATTCTTCTAACCTTGGGGGCTTCAAGCCTTCACTTTAAATATTGCAATGGGAATAGCTACCTCTCTCTATACTATGATCTACTGTGCACAATCTATGGAGTAATAAAATTATGTTTGTGTTAATTATTCTAACCTTGCATGAATTTATTGTATCACCTTGCCTCTCTTGCATGACACATCGAGTTTTGTGCATATTCTTGTTTCCATTGTAGGTTTTAATTGTTGTATATTAGAATGGTGCATTAAATGTAATTTGGTCTGTGGTGCATGTCCACCCTCTCGATGCTCATATTTCTCCATTTGCATGTTGAAAAATTGTCTAACAACCCCTTCTCTTGGTGATATAACTTATTCTAGTGTAGGATTTCCCTTTTCATGACTCTCTCTCTCTCTCTCCTCTCTCTCTCTCCTCTCTCTCCTCCTTGGAAGTGTTAGGATAGGTTTGTATAGGTGTTTTTCTTGCATTATGATTAGTTTTAGTAGTAAGATTAAGAAGAGGGAAGTTGGCCTTCTTCGGAGGGTTATCTCAAGTTCGTAAGTCCCACAGCTTGAGAGATAATCCCATGTTACCTAGTCACACTGAATGCCTTAGTAAAAAATATAGCAATTTGGAGGGTGTTATGATTCGGTGATAACAACTACATTGGGTCTGAGATGTAGTGAAACACTCAGTTGTAATTCCATCACTATGGTCAGCTGAGGATAGCCTGACACCTCATTTTGCATATTTATTTTTCAGAATATGATGTCTATTTGAGGGTTTTTATAGGTCTATACTTCATTACAGGTTGTATAGGTACATCAATGATTCATGTGTGACATATAGGAGACAAAAGGTGAGCAAGTGTGAATCCCTAAAGACCCTATCAAAACCAAGTTTTGACCCTTTCTTCATACCTAGGAACCCAAAAATAGGCGTAGGGTGCCTATGAGCACCCTCTGTCCCTCTCCAGGTGCCCTAGTCCATCCATTACTTTCCTCTGCTGTATTTTTCTATGGTTCGTTACGACATTCTGTGCTTTTATTCCATCACATTGTCTAGTCCTAGACTCATTGCGGGATAAGAAAAATTTAGATAATTACCTTATCCCTCTCATTTCCTTTCATAGTTACAATAAAATAAATTGTAATTATTTATATTTCATTTCACATCATTTTACAAATAGATCTTTTCATTTATATTTTAATAAAATAATAAGATTTTATTGAACTCACCCTCACAAACTTATTTTTCCATGTCCCATTCTCATGTTTCACTCACCCTTAGCACATTTTGGAAGAGATGGTATCCCTTTGTCCATTCCCCCCCTATTTTTAGGGGATAAAAGCATAGTGTGTGGTTCCACTCGGGTTGGGTTGACCCGGGTTAAACAAGGTGAGTTAAAACATGAGTTAACTAGGTTTCAAGAATGGAAATGAAGGAGGGATTGTATAAAGGTTTTCCTTGGTCATTTTAAAAATATATTCACGTGATCCATTTTTGTTATGTTGATGAAATTTCATGACTCATGTCCCAAAACACAAATTTTCTCATTGCTTCCAAACCCCTACCCGATTGCCATGAAATCCAGACTATAGAATCCTTGTGAAAAAACCTTTAAGGGGAGTATCTACATGCCTACATTAATAATATATTCCATTTCATACCTATGCCATATGAAATTTTCATCTAAAAATATCAATTTTTCATATCTACACAAACTTGGTGATTGGAATCCTTAGAAAATTGGAGCAAAGACCTAGAATGACAAATAGAAACTTCTGCACTTGGTTTCATTCGAATATGACACCAAGAAGACCAATTTATATTGTTATAAAGTATCCATTTTTAGAAATTATTAATAATATTAATTATGATTAAAAATTGAATTTGGGATACCTCATTTCATTCCCCCCTATTTGAGACACTAAAAAAACAAGCAGATTGGTGAAACTGACAAAAACTAGACAATCATGGATGAACATGCTAAAAATAGTAAATGGATGAAATAAGCTCAAAATGATCACATATCATTCTTTCATTTATTTTTTAATGATCCAGGGAATCACTAGATTCTTTCCCTTAATTCTAAAGTAAATTCCTACATTCCTCGATGCGGTGAGCATAACATGTCTTAATGGGAAACTACTAGTTTTATCTCGAGAAAACCATTTCACTTCATCTCACATGGAGTGCATGATCATAAGATGGATGGAATTTTTTTGTGTACCTTTCTCCTTCCCTTACCATGCTATTGAAAGGATTTGATTTCATTCTTCATTCACCATCAGTGCTCTAATAGTGATAGAATCATGATCATGGTTGTGTGAGTAAAATGCACCAAATTCTCCACATGAGAATGATGGTTCATAAAGATGAAAATGTGTCAAGAATTATAAGGATTGTATAAATGAGGGAAGTTATATTTCAATTCTCTTGGTGGTTTACCTATCAATTTTTCATCAATCCTCTTCTTGATATTTCCAAACAGTGTTGCAAAGGTTCATCATTTCAAGAGTTTTTGAAGGGGGAAAAGTTTCCAAAGGATCTTCATTGGAGCTCTTCACCGGTGCATCATAGTAGAGGCTCATCATAGATTAAGATTTCATCTTCATCATCATTGGATCTGATATCCATCAATGGCAAAGGAACCTTCATTGATGATTTGGAGCATCCTTCTTCTCTACTCCCTTTATTATTTCTCTTCTTCTCTTCCCCTTTCTAATTCCTCATTGTATGTAATCATGACATTTTGTACTATTTACTTAAGTGACGATAAAATATTTGTAAAATGTAAAATTAGTCTCTCAAATTATAAGAGAGTTATTTCATTTTTTTTATTCTAAAGGGAAATTTAAAAGTCACAAGTGGTGGGACATGAAGAGTCATGTGGGGGGTAGATGAAGAGTTACATTATAAAGCTATAAGTAGAGAGAGCTTCCTCATTTAAAAGGATGGTTATTCTTTTTTACTTTCTCCCTATATTATTTCTAGGAATAAGCGATCAAATTCCTCTATCTTCTTTGTATGTGTTTCCTCTCCATCTACAACTAAAACTCTATGAGCTTATACTTGTTGAATGTTATGCACTTAGAATTTGTGTTATTTGTACCATGTTTCTTGTTCTATGTAAATGGTGTATTCTCATTTAAATCATGCATGCATTTTGGTTTTAAGCAATAAAATCTACCATGTTATTTATTATGTGAAACCCTCTCACTATTCTCTCCACACCTCTCTCTCAAGCTATTTCCTCCCTTGTAATATCTACAAACATTTATCCACAAGTGTTGGGAAGTATCCCTGTGTGATCCCTGGGCAAAAGAGCACCCCAAATATTAGAATAGATTACGTAATTTCCCTATATTCAATAAATGGAACTTCCCCATTCAATCAGAGGGACTTAGTCCCACACTGTTGGTGAGAGATATCTTATATTCCTATGTGACAAATTATTTTTCAAACACTTGGATACCACATGATATATTTAGCATAAACTACTATAATTATTATGGGATATGAAAAAAATTACTCATAAATCCCTTATTTCAATATGTTTACTTGTCATAGAGGTTTCTAATACTACATTAGTTTAAATCTATGTGGTTCTTAACAATAGTTATTACTACGTGTTGCTTAGAAGAACATGGATTAATAAAATTTGTAAATGAGGATCAAAGGATTACACAACATCAATATATTCCTTTGAGACAACAAGAATTTCAAGTAAGGTCACACATAAAAAATATATGAAGGTAACCATCAACACCTAAAGCACATAAGAAAAAAATTCCAAAAGCTATATCAAACTTCAAAGAGTATTCTCTCAACATATTATTTCATAATTATATAGAATGGATATAAATGATATTATATCTCAATCCAATTCTAAAATAAAGGATCATATAATAATATAAATGATCTTGCACGCATATAAAGTACAACATAATGTTATAGTGATAAAAATGACAATGATACAAATGAATTCAATTTTCTAGACCTATTGAGACTTGTTCATTGGGATCTTGTTATTAGTGTAGGATATTATTTTCCTCATATTTATTTATTATAGATTATTCCTACACTTTAGGAGTTAGATTGCTTACGAGTACTTATTCATAGGAGTTAAATTTGAATTTAGTCACATGATGTACACTTTACCATCATTGTTAGCTAAGTGGAAGTTACTCTTTAATTGACTATGCCAAGTATGGGAGTTACATTTCTATTTTGGGCTCTTTGTCAACTATTCATGGAGAAGTTACACATTCACTCTCCTATTTGTACATCTTCATTTGTGAGATATTTAGGTAAAGTATTAGAGGATATTTTGATTACTAGATTTGCTACATATTGTGTTGTTTATTTAGCACTCCCATGAACTTGCGAGTTTAATATCATATTGCATTTTATTGTTAGTTATTTCAAATTCTAAAACTTCATGCACATTCATTTTTCTACTAGATATCTTGATGGATATTCTCATACTTGCCCCAACTGATGAATTTATTTCTCAATATATAAATTAATATTATGATTCCTTTAAGTGTGATTAAGTGATGTGTTAGTCATACAACTAGAAAATTATACATGATAATGAGCTTGACTGTACATAGTTCTATTTGTTCCTTATTTTTCATAGTTCATGTTTGTTCCTTATTATGAAAAGTTTCATTTGTACTTTTTGTACATATTTTTTTTATTTGAATCTTAATTTTTTAGGAATTATGTCCCTAATTTTTTTCTATGATTGTTTTCCTTTGACACATGATTTTTATTTCTCTAACTTTTCATTTACCTATTTGGGTTCTTGATTTTCTCATGATTTTCCCCATTTTTAGCTTCTTTAGATTTTTCCTTAAATTTACTTGTGATAGAATATTCTTATATTGATATGTCCCAAATGCAACCTTTTACTTTCCTTCGTGACTTATTTGATATTTATGCATTTTTATTATTTCCGTTTCAATATTTCTCAGTTTATTTTCCTTTTTTCTCAGTTGTTTCAAGTCATACTATTGATTTAGCTTAATTTATCACAACCCAAATTATGATACCTTTAAACGATGTCAGCATGGTAGTTATGGATCCATTCTCCTAAGAGTGTATACTTATGATGAAAGTAGTAGGAAAGTATGAGTTATTCCTTATTTAGTTTACCTTATTAAATTATCTATCTTTATTGACTCAATTGTTCAATTTTACTTATTAGTCTACACATTTCAAAATTTGTTTTTCCATTATCCTTTTCCATTTACACTAAAATATCCTATTATAATAATATCTATTATGAGATTGAAGATGTTTTTTTTATGAGGTTGGAATTTAAAAATGCCCTGGTGTAGGACATACAACTATTATATAGCCTTTCCTTGATTTTGTACAATCTCAAATGTTAGTGTATGGTATTAGACCTTCTTGTATTGAGGTTCTATAACTTTCAATTCTTCTGTCGCTATTGATCATTTTCCTTGAGCTGGACACGTGGCAGAAACCCATTAGACGTGGGCATTTCATGTTCATTTTTCCCTGTGGACTGGCCTTATGTTTTTGGTCGCCACGTGGCATGGTTTTATTGGCTCGGGCTTTGAGGGATGGGCTTTTCCCCTGAATATTTCATTTTGATTTTTCCTTAGGAAAAAATCCCAACTTTCCTCAAAAAACTCCGCTGACTCGAGGAAACATGGCTTCTTTCAATTGGATGGTGGGCCTTGGGGCCAAGAATTTTCTTTGTGCTAACCTTTGGGAAATTTTCCCAAATTCTTCCCGTCGGTTGGACCCCCGACGCCCCGTGGGACATGTGGCCTCCTCGTATTGGCTCGAGTTTTTGGGGGTGGGATTTCTTTTCTAAATTCTCCACACTAGGGTGAAAATGGAAAAATCCTCTCACACTTCTGACCCCCAATGCCCCGAATACAAGTGGCGTGGTCCTATTCATTGCAGGCCTTGGGGCTGAAAAATTGTTTGTGCCAACCCTTAGGAGATTTTTTAACTTCTCCCCGCTTGGACATGTGTCCGCATCTTATTCACCGGTAGGCCCTTGGGAAAAAAATTCCTCTTTGAACCCCGCTAAACACTTGGGAAAATTCTCCAAGTTTCATCCACCCTCCGCCATCCCTTCACTAATGTGGCGCTCCCTAATTGGTCGGTGGGACTCCCATGGGAAAATTTCCCACAAAAACTCCGTCGAGTCATAACTTCAAAAATACATGGAGTTAGGAGGAAAAATTTACCTTTCTAGAAATCTGAGAAGGAGCTCTATCTAATGGTACCATTTCCAAAAGGTTTTGAGTGCTTGAAAGATAAAAAATTCTGACTGAGGCACAAGGGAGGAAAGAATGAAGGGAGTTAGCCGCAAAATAAGCAAGGGGCTTATTTTGGATAGCAATTTTGGTGACTCAGAGGGGTCATATGCCTGTTGGATGAAGTTACCAGTTTCCTAAAGTAATCCATTGGGAATGGAGTCATCAAATTCTCTACTTGGTACCCCAACTAATTAGAACAATGCAAGGAGGAAGAGGAGGGTAGAACACCATCTGATTTGGAGCAAGGCCTATAAAAATACATCCTTGGGACAACAAGCCTGTGCCAAAGGTACTTAGGGAAAGCAAAGCTAAACTACAACAAAACAATGTGCATAAGCACTTGGAGGAATGAAAACCTAAACTAATATGTACAAGGTGGAGAATTTATTTCAGTAGCAATGCTTCAGATGCATTCCATTGACTTGAATCTACAATTCTTCACCATCCAATGTGGAAAATTGGAAGGCATTTCTGTCCTTACATTTTTTAACCATGTAGGGGCCACTCCAAATGGCATCAAATTTTGAATGTCTCCCCAGTTTTTCTCGGTCTACATCCCATTTTAACACTAGATCCCCAACTTGGAAAGATCTATCCTTGGCCTTTCTATAAAAGGTCTTCTTGATCAAAGCTTGATCCTTCTCCATTGCTTGGGATGCATGATTTCTGATTTCTTGGAGTTTCATCAATTCTGCATATCTAACTTCCATGGGTTCAAGCTCCAACAACTCCAACTACTTCATGAGTTCCAATGTTGGCAACTCAAGTGACATGGGAAAAATTGCCTCTCTTCCATAAACAAGACTGAATGGGGAGTTACCTGTAGATCTCTTGGGGGTTATCCTATCAGCCCGCAAGGCTAATTTTAACTTAGTATGCCAAGACCTCTGATTTTCATCAAGAGTCCTCTAGATGATCCTTAACAAGTTCTTGTTTGTAGATTCAGCTTGGCCATTACCCTGAGGATAATAATTTGATGAAGTGCTTAGGGAGATCCCATTCTTGATAGCCCATTCAGTTACCTTGGACCTAATGAATACTAATGCATTATCTGATATTATTGTCATAGGTATGCTGAATCTGGTTGCTATCCCTTCATAGAAGTCTAGGATGCTAGATTCATTTGCTTCCTTGAGTGCCACTGCCTCAGTCCACTTGGTGAAGTAATCTGTTGCTGTTAGAATCCACTTGTGTCCTTGGCTTGAATTTGGGTTAATGACTCCAATGAAGTCCAAAACCCATTACATGAATGGCTGGTCAACTAAAATTGGATGCAATGGAAGGGTGGCTAGTCTCTCCTTACCTGTGAAGAATGCACAATTCTTGCACCTCTTGATCCATGCATAATAGTCACTAAAAATATTGGGCCAATAATAGCCAGCCTTCATGATCTTGAGAGCTATCACTCTTGGTGTAAAATGACCCCCAACTGATCCACCATGGAACTCTCCCAACACTATGTGGATCTGATTTGTACCAATGCATCTCAGCAGCACTCCATTCACATCCTTTTTGAACAAAACACCATCAACAAGGGCATATGGGACAGCCTGCAATATGAAGTGTCTCCTTTTGGTTTTATTCATCTCTGGAGGGCATAGGCCTATGTGTAGAAATTGCATTATGTCTTGGGTCTATCAAGGAGTGAGGACACCATCATTTTCTTCTTGAGTGCTTCCTTGCTCATGGTTGTCTTGTAATGCCAAAACCACTTCTTTCTCATTGTATGCTTCTGTTTACTTTCTCAAGACCAGCTGCTCACACAATCCTTTTCTCCTGACCAACTTGGTGACTTTGATCTCAATGTCATATTCCATGACATGAGTAATCCACCCTGCTCTCTTTTCATTTAGGTCTTTATTGAGGAGGAAGTCTTTGAATCCCACATGAGAAACCAATAGTTGAACCTTGTTGTTTGAAACTAGATGCTTAAATTTCTTCAAGCTTCTAATCATTGCAAGAACATGTTTCTCAATGAAGGAATATCTCACCTCATAGTCCTCCAGGATTTGGTTGAAGAAAGCAATTGGCTACTCATCATTGTCTTTGTTCTGCTGTACCAAAATTACAGAAATAGTATCATCACCTCCAAATGCATAGAGGATGAAATCCTTGGAGAAATATGGGTTAATGAGGGTTGGAGCTTGTGAGATAGCTTATTTGATTGCTTTTAAACTTTCCGTGCCCTCTGATATCCATTTGAAAGCTATGCTTTTCTTTAACATATTGGTGATAGGCTTGACTAGGGCTGCAAAATTTGGGACAAACCTCTAAACAAAATTTATCCTTCCCAAGAAAATTTGGAGCATTTTCTTGTGGCTTGGCAATGGTAGTGCTCTTATGGCTTCAACTCTTTCTAGATCAATTTCTAACCCTTCTTTGGAGACAATGTGGCCAAGGAGCTTTCCTTCACGAGCTAGAAAAATACACTTTTTGGGATTCAACAATACCCCAAATCTTCTACACCTTTGGAACACCTGTCTCAAATGAAAGAGATGGTTTGCTGCATTTTTTGAAAAAATGGTGATATCATCTAGATATATCAGCACCATTTTGTTAATCAAATCCTTGAACACCATGTCCATTCCCCTTTGGAATGTAGCTCCAGTGTTGGACAACCCAAATGGCATTTTTCTATATGCATAGGTCCCCCATTCGGTTTCGAAGGCTGTCTTGAACTGATCCTCTTCGTTCACCATAATCTGATTATACCCTGAATAGCCATCAAGTAATGAAAAAATTTCAGAGCCAGCAACAACTTGTAAAATATGCTCCATAGAAGGAAGTGGGTAATGATCCTTGAGAGATGCTCTATTCAAATCTCTGAAGTCAACACACAATCTGATTTCTCCACTCTTCTTTCGAACTAGAATGCTTGATAGGGAATGTGATACTTGACTCTATCAACTTATTCAATTCTTTTCTCATGAGGGGCTCCATGTGTGGATTGATTGGCCTTTGTTTTTACCTGATGAGTTTAGCACTTGGGTCCAATTCAATAGTGTGTTGAGCTAACTTGAGATTGAAGCCTTTTAAATCTTCATAGCTCCAAGAAAACACATCAGGGAATTCTTGACAAAGCTGTATGAACTCATACCTTTCTTTCTCAGTTGTCACTTTACAAATTTGGAGTGACTTGCCTTCTTCCACCAAGATGGGAACTGAATCTTCTCCCTTGACTTGGATTTTTTCTTTCTCCTTCCTAAACTGATCATTAGGATTGAAAATGGACTCCAAAGTGATAAGTCCCTTTGGTAGTTTGTTGGTTCTCAACTATACCACTTGATCACCATACTGCTGTTGTAACTTTTCCTGATTTTTAGCTGAGAACTCAGCCTCTTCTTGCAAGAAATGGATGATTTGTTGGTCATTTTCAAACACTTGCCAACTTACATTGTTTTCTAGCACTGAAGGCCTTACAATCAGATGAATGTTTAGCTATACTTTATCTTTCTTGATGCTTTCAACAACATCAAAGCCTACTCCAACTGCTGCAAGACTGTTAGTAGCTTGGTTCTCTTTTCTAGGGATGGATTTGATGCTAAAGCCCTCAAAATCTTTAATGATGTCCCACACACTATTTTTGTAGCACTTGAGTAGATCATTCTTAGCAGCATGCTGCCCTTTAACTTGGTTGACAATCAGCTCACTATCACCAAAGACTTGTAAGTTCTTTATTCCTCTCTTGATTGACCAATGCAATCCTTGTATCAGATCTTCATATTCAGCAGTGTTATTAGAACATGCAAATTGAAATCTAAAAGCTGAATAATACTTAACTCCTTGAGGTAAAACAAGCATAGCCCCTCTCTTGCACCTTGTCTACTTCTTGATCCATCAAAGAACAACTGCCATACCTCATTGTCATCCTTGTGGTCTGGCTTGGTGATGCTAAGAATAGGTTGATTTTCTTCATGCATGTAATAGAATCCTAGCTCAGATTCTTCTATTTCTTGATAAGGATAAAAAGCATGCACCTTGCTTGCCCATTCATCAAGAGTCAAATCTGGGATGCTCCCAACCTTGGTGTCAGCTTCATCAGTGCTTGGATAATCTTCTTGATCAAACGTTGAATAGTTGGTATTGATTTGGCTTGGAGTGTGAGGTTCAATGTGAAAGTTTGCAACAGGATCATATTTGATTGTGGCTTTGGTTCCATATCTTGTTCTAAAAAACATGTGTGACCAATCAACAGATAAGTAACATCCAATATTAGCTGTGAAATCCCTTGACAAACATAGGGCAAAGAGTGGTGGAAGATCTATCATTGAGACATCTTACAAAAAAACAACGTTGGGGCATGCATGCAAAGTAAGACTCAAGTTTTTAATCACTCCTACTGCTGTCACTGTTGTCCCATCCAATTACACTACCCCTTTGGATATGAATTCATATTGGAGCCCCAACTGATTAGCAATCTGCTTGGGCATTACTGAACTACTTGCCCCGAAATCAATCATGTAGTTGTGCAATAATTGGTCCCTAATGATTAATAAAACATATATTGGAGGGGGCTTCAAAATTTTACCTTGCTATCCTCCATGATTCCCTTCAGGCTTGAAAGCATTTGTGAGTACCTTCTCTTGCATTTGGACCTGCTGATTTGAAGTTGACTAGTCCTTCATGGCAGCTTGTAGCAATTCTCTTTATCCTGGGATGGATATTGATTCCCACATTGATATGTTTACATTTGTCTTCTTCATCTGATCAACGATGTTGAATGGAGATGAAGCATCTCTCTACTATCCTTTGGCTTGCACATTCATTCCTTGTACATGGGCAGCAACAACTAGCATCTGAGTTGGTCTAGGGGTTAGTTTGGGGGGTCCTTGCATGTTTGAAACTGCATTTTGTTTGCCAACAATCTATGGAGTGATAGAAGGTTGTGGATTACTTGGAGCCAATGGCTATCCTTCACCCAAATTTCTCCTTTTTGACCTTGTGTTGGCTGCAACACTTTGAGAGATTGGTTGATTCAGGCCACAAAAGTCTTTTTCCTACCAGTTTACAAGTGTGGTATCATTTGGAGCTGATTGTTGCTGGGATGTTTCTTGTTGTTGGTTATTTTCTTGACTCCCTTCACCCTCCACACTAGTTGTTGTTACCATTAAGGCTTGATTTAGAGCACCATCAAAGCACATAGACTGGTTGTGAGGTTCATTTCATGGGAAACACCAATCATACTCTTGAGCTATTTTGTTTTGTACTGACACTAGTGCCTTAGAGGCAGATGTCGCATTGTGATTATAGGGCTGAAATGGTCTGTTGGAAGGAGGCCTTGCTTGATTTTGAATTATAGCTGGATTGGGTGGTCTTTGGGGCTGATATGGCTACCTATTAGGCTAAGCTTGAGGCTGATAAGAAGTCCTAAAACTTTGGGCTTTTTGCCTCTTGATTCTAACCAGCTCATTACCTAAATTTTGCAATTGCTTCATGACTTCTTGAAGTTCATTTGAGGCACTAGAAGATGAAGTAGAAGTTTCACTTGAACTCTGCTTTCTAGGAGTGGGAATAGGAGCTAAATTAGGCGCTTGACTAGTGTTTGGACTCTCTAAATTTGGATACAATGGCATTGGAGGCTTAGGAGATAGCTTACCGGCTTGAATCAAACAATTTTCAGCTCTAATGGAAATGCTATAAGCAACAGGGATAGCTGTGCCTCCCATGGATTGAATTAACATAGAAATATCAGAATTTAAAGCTTTAAGGTAATATAGAAAATCACCTTCTACTGTTGGCCTTACTGCCATTGGAATTCTCTCCCAAGTCCTTTGAAATCTGAAGTTGAAGTCAATCAGCTGCTCATTGGGAGCTCTTTTGATAGTTGTCAATTGTTCCAAAAGGGATAAGTTATCTCCCTTTTCTCCAAACTGCTCATGGAGGGCTATACATAACTGGCTCCAATTTTGGATAGAGCCTGAAGCAAGGGTCCTGAACCATTGCAAAAACTTCCCTTTAAATGAAGATGCCAATAGTTTGACAACAACTTATATCTCATCAATCTCATGGATTGGACAAATATTAGCAATATCCTTGACATGGTCACCAGGAGTGGTTTGATTCTCTCCAGTAAATTATGGAATGTTCTTCAATGCTACAACTAGGATTGGATTTTGTGCATTGAGAGCAAGTGGGCTGTTACCAGTGAAGTTGACATATGGGTTGTGTTGTGCCATTTTGATTGGCCTTAGAACCCTTTTTGATTAGATGAAAGGTCTACCAGGTGGAGGAGTTGATAGAGTTCTATTTGGTGGAGATGGAGACCTTTGAATTATCCTCCCTCTTTGTATTCTTCTTATAGATAATTGTAGATATTCAAACAACACTTCTTCTTCTCTAACTCTTGACCTTGTGGAGATTCTTTTCATGAGTGTTTCAGGTCTAGACTACTAAAACCAGTTGATTCTTCTTCTTTGGAGTCGCCAAATTTGCAATTCAGGGCTCTTTTAAGCAAGAAACTTGTAACAAATGCACATCAATTTTTTTGCAATGAAGATGAAGACATCTAAGGTCCCACCAGGCATGCCAAAACTATTAGTACAAATTAGCAACACTCTCTGGATGTTCTATCAGATTTCTAGTTTGACATCTTAGCATCCAGTGTGATTGCACAACATTCACACAAGTGTGGGAATTACAGGGACTGGAAAATATCCTCCAGATCAGAGGCTGGTTCCTCAACCCCTCTGTTCAAGTGTGCATAACATTATACAGAGGGTTTACCTATATTTTAATCAAACTTTTCCAAGGGGACATGGTTGAGAAGATATAAAAAATAAACCTAGTCTAATAAGGTGATGCACCAAAGGAGTAATAGACACCTACTACTACAAAATATACACAATCCATAAGAAAATACAACACAAAACATGCAAAAATTGCCAAAATGTAATGAAAGATCAGGAAACAATGATAAACGTATGAAAGGATTGAGAACATTTTAATCACAGAACATACATTGTCATTCCAGGTCCAATACAGTGCATTACAATGACCAAGAGGCAAAAGAGATGCTGAATTTCCATGAAAAGGTAAAAATTTCACAAATATTCCTGAATGAGGAAGAAAAGGGAAGTTCAGAGCCAGAAGATTGTCTAACTTTTTCTAAAATGAGCCCATTCTGGCTTATATAATGCCCATTCGAGCTCAGGAGAGAGAAATGCGGGAAAACGTGACAGATGCTTCAACCACCAACCAAATGGTATTAAAATAGCATGGGAACCCACAAAATTCCATTCCTTGATGTTTTTAACGATGCTGGGAGAGAATGCATGCCATACTTCATTAAAAATGGTGGTTGAAATGTCAGTTTTGTTGATTTCCACGTGCCAAAGGCGTTTTCCAATTTTCCCCCTCCAAAATCCATTAAAAAATTGAGCCTGGAATAATGCAGAGAATTTCACCAGCTTTCCATTGATATAAAGAATGCAAAAAACTGATCTCTGGGTCAAAAGTTATGCCCCTATGAAAATTTAGGGTAAAACAGGGCCAAAATGGGTTGGCGGGCCGAAAATTTGAAATTTTCCCACTTTTTACATTTGGGAAAATTTCCCCAAAAAATTCCATGCCTTGCTATCCTAGTGCCACGTGGCATGTTCTAATTAGTTGCGGGCCCTTCCTACTTCATTTCACATCGTTCCGACCTTTGGAAAATTTTCCAAAAATTCTCCGCCGGCTGGATGACCCGAGGACACATGGCATGATTTGATTCACTGCAGGCCTCTGCTCTCAATTCTTCCGTCGATGTTGATCATTTTCCCTGAGCTGGACATGTGTCAGAAACCCATTAGACATGGTCCTTTCATGTTCATTTTTCCTTGTGGACCTGCCTTATGTTTTTGGTTGCCACATGACATGGTCTTATTGGCTCGGGCTTTGAGGGACGGGCTTTTCCCCTCAATATTTCCCTTTGATTTTGCCTTAGGAAAAAATCCCAACTTTCCCAAAAAAACTCCGCTCACCTGAGGAAACTGGCTTCTTTCAATTGGTTGGCATGTCTTGGGGCCAAGAATTTTCTTTGTGCTAACCTTTGGGAAATTTTCCCAACTTCTCACCGGTTCGACCCCCGCCACCCCATGGGACACGTGGCCTCCTCGTATTGGCTCGGGTTTCAAGGGGTGGGCTTTCTTTTCTGAATTCTCCACACTCAGGTGAAAAGGGAAAAATCCTTTCACACTTCTGACCCCTGATGCCCCGAAGACACGTGGCGTGATCCTATTCGTTGTGGACCTTGGGGCCGAAAAATTGTTTGTGCCAACCCTTAGGAGATTTTTTAACTTCTCCCCACTTGGACACGTGTCCGCATCTTATTCACTGATGGGCCCTCGGGCTGAAAATTTCCTCTTTGAAGCCCACCAAACACTTGGGAAAATTCTCCAAATTTTGTCTACCCTCCGCCATTCCTTCACTGACGTGGCACTCCCTGATTGGTTGGTGGGACTCCCATGGGAAAATTTCCCACAAAAACTCTGCCGAGTCATAACTACAAAAATACATGGAGTTAGGAGGAAAACTTTACCTTTCTGGAAATTTGAGAAGGAGCTCTATCCATTGGTGACATTTCCAGAAGGTTTTGAGTGCTAAAAGATAAAAAATTCTGACTGAGGCACAAGGGAGGAAAAAATGAAGGGAGTTAGCCGCAAAATAAGCAAGGGGCTTATTTTGGATAACAGTACCTTGACACAAATATAGTGCGATAACTATAAAGTATGGAATGTAACCAACATGATAGTAGTGTGAAAAATTGTGATTAGCTACTAGATTAACCCTTTTTTTGCTTGAAAACCTTTAATAATTCTTGGATTGAATTTTATCATAATAAGATGTGGTTCTAAGACTTTTGAATGCTTGGAAATGGAGGAATATATACTCTATGACTTGGTCGAGTGCTTTAAACCTATATTAGTGGCTAATCTAAGTGATATGAACTTGATTTAGGAAGGTTTAGGGTATCCTTGAGTGTTTTTGGATTGATATTTATAATAAGAGCTTATGTAAATGCTAGGTGAGTAGTTAAGTGATATTGACTCACTTATATAACATCTAACAAGTGAAATAGTATGATAAATTTGAACCTAGAAAGATGAAACGAAACAATTAAGATATTCAAATCAAAAGTAGAGTCAGGAATGAAAGGGGAAAACACCCTATGGGTCGGTCATGAACATAGTCCACTCTAGCCAAAACTATATAGTTTTTCCTAGGAAAATTGTGTTATATAAAAAAAAGTTCTTTATTGATGCATATGGATAATTTACTACTTTTATTAATTAATAATACCTGAATGAATGATAACATTCAAAAAGTGTGGAGATGACCAAGTCAAGAAAGAGCTAGAGATGTACTTATTCAAATTAGAATATGAAAATTTGTCTTAACAAGGGAACACAACCAAAATTATCATTGTCAAAGGATAATTTACCAAATTTGAGTGTCTACAAGCCCTTACTGGTATTCCTTAGTTTTATATATTTCCCACATTGAGGATTACTGGTTCTTGCACTATATTTTTAAATATTTTTTTCCCTCTTGTGGATACTTTTATTATGTGCTTACATTGATTCAACTTGCCTATAAATGTGAATCTTATTGTTTTGTTGAAACTACTTATATCTTTCCCATAAATGGGGCAAACTGTTCTTATGTTTACATTTCTTATTTACCCACTTGCGGAATAACACCATTTGAAACTTATTTATTATAACATAACCACTTGGAGCATAATTTTTTTGTGATTACATAGACTATACCTCATGACCATTCGGGGAATATTACACCTTTTCTTACATAGATTACATCTACCGATTTGGGGCATGAATTTCCCATCCATACATTACTTATACTCAAGCCGACATATGAGATTTTTTTCTTATTATTGTTTTAAATATTTTACATCGAGGCATAATATAATCAAAAGGGAATGTAAAAAAATTATAATTTAATAAATGGAAATCATAAAAATATTTGAATTATGTTAATTTGAAAATTTATAAAAATTCATTCAATATAGAAATATGATAAAGAGAGATTAGGGAATAGAAAGGAACACACAAACCAAGTAGGGATTACAAATAATGAAATTGTGTACTCAGATGAAAAATAGAAGGTGAAAAGGAAGTCGTTAATGTGCTAATGGAAAATTAGGGATTGGAATTATAATTTAAAAGGATTTAAAAATGATATACAACTTTAGGTCTGAATATTTATGTCTTTAATTTTATAGAGACCAAATGTGTACATAAGTTATGGTTGCATCTAAGTAATTTCAAATGTTATTCACTTCTTCTGTAAAGGTTGCAATCGATATAATAATTTGTCTTATTAATCTTTAATGTTGTGATGATGGTGACAAAAGATGGAATGTGTTCTATTTTTTCCAAACCTCAGAATTTTCTTTATTGATTATGAGAAACCTTTGAAATGGGTTTTCATTATGGGTTACACTAGCCCCAACCACCCTTATGATGGTTAAAAATTTCCTATGTACTAATACCCCAAATAGGGTTCTAACCTACATGTACTCCTTTAATCCTATTATGAGACATAATGAGTGGAAATAATACAAAACTTAGGATAAAACACTTGATTTGACTTTTTACACTTAACAACACACATTTTGAGACCTTGTATGCTTAAAAATTATACTTTTGGCTAATCTAGAATATTTTTGGTACATTTAGAAGGAATATGATCTTTGTGTATAATGATCTCTGAAAATATTTTGCGAGAATTGAATTGGAAACGATGCACCACGAAGTAGTTTCACTCCAACGGAATCGTGATAGCTCCAGCGTAATCGCAAGGAAGAATCAATCAACAATGGAAGAACTTTCTCAACATAAACAAAGCTTACACATAGAGGAAAGATAGTGGAGTGTCTTGGCATGCTCATAAATGAATAGTGAAAAGGTACATATAGGGTGCCGAGTAACCCTAGTGCATGACTCAATAACAAACCCTAAATCTAACCCTAAACCTAACCCATGTGAGATGACCCTCCAATATGTGAGGAGGACACATAGGATAACTCACACCAACACCCCCTCTTCATCAAAGCTGAGGTAGCAGCTATGACGAGTCAGACGGAAAGAGAAGACACTCCTAAACAACTAAGAAAGATGTGTCAATGAGGCTCGACAACTAAAGGCCTGATAAGGTACCCATATAAAAACACAATCTTCCTGGAAGAAGAAGAAGAGAAGAAGGACTACATAGTCTGAAGAAGATGAGTAGCTGCAGAAGACCTCACCCCAAGAAGAGACCGTAAGTGAAGAAACTTCATCTCAGTGAAGGGCTTGGTAAATAAATCTACAATCTGATCAGCTATGTGAATGTATTGAATGTCGATGATACCATCATGAATAAGCTCCCGTATGAAGTGCATATGGATCTCGATGTGCTTCATCTGTTGATGCTAAACTAGATTTATGCAAATAGAGATAGTGCTCGTGTTATCACAGTAGATAATGGTAGGCTATTGAAAGTGGATGCCAAACTATGTCAGAATACCCTATAGCCAAATATCTTCTGTGGTAGCATTGACTGCTCCTCTGTATTTTTCCACTGTAGATGATATCGTAATTGCATTCTGCTTCTTACTAGACCAACTAGTAGGACCTGAACCAAGAGAGAAACTATAGCCAGAAGTAGATTTCTGATGATCCAAGTCACCAGCCCAATCAGAATCTGTGAACCCAATCAAGTCAATAACTACCCCTCCATGATAGTGAATTCCATCAATATAAGTGCCACGAACATAATGAAGGATCTATTTAGCTACTTTCCAATGTAGCTCATGTGGCTCCTGCATGAATCTGGACATGATCCCAAAAACATACGATAAATCCAGTTGAGTGTGAGTCAAGTAAATCAAGCTCCCCACCAACTAGTGATAAAGAGTACCATCAACGAAGGGAGTAGAGCAATCTGAAACCAACTTAACCCTGGAAAGAAAAGGAGTAAGAGAAGACTTGCAATCAGACATCTAAAAATGAGCTAGCAAATCAAGAGCATACTTAGGTTGTGAAATCAAAATTCCAGAGTTAGATTGTGAAATTTGGATCCCAAGGAAGTAATGAAGCAGACCTAAGTCAGTCATGGAAAACCTGTTGGCCAAGGCGATCTTCACAGGATCAATAATAGAGGAAGAGATACCTGTGATCAACAAGTCATCAACATATAGAACAAGAATGAATATGGAGTCATCTTGCCGTAGAATATAAACATTTGGATCCGAGTGACACCTAGTAAACCCTAATGTAAGTAAAAAAGAGTCCATCTTTACATACCAAGGTAGAGGGGCTTGTTTGAGGCCATAAAGAGACCTCTTTAACTTAAAAACAAGGGAGGGATCTTGGACATAACTCAGAGGTCATCAAGAAGGAAGGAACTCTTAACGTCCATTTGATGGAATTTCCATTTGTTTGCTGCGGAAATGGCTAGGGTCAGTCAAATAGAATTCATCTTCGTAACCGGAGCAAAGGTTTCAATATAATCAACCCCAGCTATCTAGGAGAAACCCTTAGCTACTAATCACACTTTAAAATTTTCGACGTCTCCATCTACTCCATACTTTGTTCCGAAAACCCACTTACCCTGAACAATTTTTCTTCCTTTCGGAAGAGGGGTGAAATCCCAAGAATTGTTCTTCATGAGAGAGGAATACTTCTCATCCATGGCAGAATCCCACTCAGGAATACCAGAAGCCTCCCAGAAAGACTATGGATCAGAAGCAGAGGTGAAGAAAGAGTGGGGTCCAACAAAATCTGAGTGAGTATGTCTCATATCCAAAGTATCTCCAACTAAATTTCTAGCACTTTGCAAAGTTTTCCTAACCCAAAGGAGACCAGGAGGATCAGGCTCAGAGTCGGAAGATTCTTCATTTGAGTGAGAAGGGACATAGTCCTCATCATCACTACTGTTAGAATCAAAAGACTCAAAGGTCTAATGGTCAAGAGGATCAGGAAGAGGAGCACACTCAACAACATCATCATTTGATGAGTCAGAATCTGAGTCAGCGAGCTGAAGAACCTCAATAGATGGAGAAGTAGAAGCCGAAGAAGACTCATCAAACTTAACACTTCTCTCGATATATAACTCATGAGAAGTAGGATTCATCAATCGATATCCCTTCACACCATTAGGATACCCTACAAAGATACAAGGTTTGGATTGTGGTTCCAAGGCCTTACGTTTCTTCTTGGGAATCTGAGCCATAGCCTTGGATCTGAAGACTCAAAAGTGCTCAACATCAGGCTTGTGTCCAAACCAGGCTTCAAAGAGTGTCATCCCTCTTACTACCTTGTGCGGAACATAGTTTTGAATGTAATTTGCATAATTTACTGCTTCGGCCCAATACTGCGGAGGAAGAGACTTCGAGTGAATCATACAAGTGGCCATCTCCTTAAGAGTACGGTTCTTTCTTTCTATGATTCCATTCTGTGAAGGGCTATAAGAAAATATATGTTGCAAAGAGATACCTTCAGAAGTACAAAAACCCATGAACCTATTGTTTACATATTCACCTCCATTGTCAGTTCGAAGAACCTTGATAGACCATTTCACCTGTTTCCCAGCAAGAGCCTTAAAGTCCTGAAAAATGTTCAAAGACTTCAGACTTAAGATTAAGAAAATATACCATGAATAGTCATCAATGAAGGTTAGCACATAAAGATCTCTAGTAAATGAAGGAGAAGGAAATGGACCAGAAACATCACTATGAACAAGATCCAAAGGACGAGTGACTCTTCAAGATTTTCCTTTGTCAAAGCTCTTTTCAAGATGCTTTCCAAGGGTATAACCCTCACAAAGACCCTTAGAAAACTTGATGCGAGGAAACCCATTAACCATTTCGTTTTGGCTCAATTGTTCAAGGTAGTGATAATTTAGATTTCTGAAACACTCATGCCATAGCTTACTAACCTCATTTGCATGAGTGAGTAAGGCAGTGGGCGTAGAATTAGAAGTAAATTGGGAAAAGGTATATAACTGTGAATGGTGATCAACCTTTCCCTCAGCCAGTGTAGTGTCATTGTTAAGCTCATGAATAATCACTGAGTTAGGACCAAATTCCACTCACATTCCTTCACCAAGGTGAGGAATTTGGTAAACCGATAGGAGATTGGTAGAGAGATCAGGAACACTCAACACTTGCTAAAATGTTCCCCCATCCATCTCTACCGATCCACTACTAGAAACTGACACTGTCATGTCATTACCCATCGTGATTTGGGACATTCCACAAGGTTCGATGTTGGAAAACTCAACATGTGAAGAACCCATGTGGTGCGAGGCACCGGAATCTATAATCCATGTCGATGAAGGAGCAACTCTTGCTACAAGGGCCTTTCCTTTCTTCTTATCATTTTTAGCACCTTTTGCAGCAGAAGACTCGGCCTTCATAGCACTTTGTTTTATGGATTCGGGAATACTTATTTTATTCTTCTCAAGTAAATGAGATAAGTGATCAATCTATTTCCGAAAATAGTGTTGCTCGTTGTGAAAAAAATTCTTGCAATAGGAGCACAAAAACTTGCTTTTCTATGCCTTAGGCTCAAAAGTCAAAGTGTTTGTGTGATTTTTAGGTTTGGTCTTGGTTTCTTTCTTCTTTTCAGTCTTCTTTCACTTGCTAGTACTTGCTACAAGGGCATGTGAATTAGACTTGAGAGACCCCATTTGAATGATTTTTTCCTATTCTCGAATGAGTTGGGACAAAAAATAGTCAAAGGAGGGCATAGTCCAAGTATCGCCCAAAGCAGCTGTTGTAGTGTAGAAAGTTGACACGAAGATAAAATATTCGGGACCTAGCTTAGAGAGAATCAACAAGATCAGTTGAGAATCTTTCTTCTCTACTTGAAATCCTTTTAACAACAATCTAATGTGGACAAATTTTGAGAAGAAAACTTGTAGGTTTTCAAATTCACTAGGATTTAACCCTAGTAGTTCATTTTCCAACTCATGCGCTCTCATGTGATCTAGTTTTCCAAACATTGCATCTAGCATTTTCCATGCAGATTTAGGTGTTTCGGACGCCTCAATGTGGAAGAGTAAGTCAGGAGAAACAAACATGCAAAGAAGACCTAAGGCTTCATCACTATGGTTTAACCACTTAGATTTTTCAGGTTCGTCGTCTGGTTCAGTCTCAGTTCCTATGGTGATGCGGGATAACCCTTTACCTCTTATTTTCATTATTATTTTCTGTCTCCATTCAAAAAAATTGAACGACGTAAGCAAAGGTATTGAAAGTGCATCCATAGTGAGAGAGAGAGAGAAAGAAATGTAGAAAAGAAACAGAACCACCCAGGAAAATAAAATAACCACCTGCCTTCGCACACTTTATAGTTTAGTGCATTGATCACAATCGGGTCCGTGTGCATGCGGTTGGAAACACTTGGTAACTCATCTTGCAATCAGCAGTAATAATGCGTAAGAGAGGAGACCACAACATTGTTTCGTGGAGCGCAGTAAAAAAAAGGACTTCGTAAATAAAGCACAAGCAAAAAAAAAGGAAGGAGTTGAAAGCAAATCTTGGTTGTGAGAAAAAGCATGTCTCAAGTCGCAAATGAAATACCCCCTTGCTATATAATGTGGCAGATGCACTCACTAGTCGCAAGAAATAATAAGGGTGAAAAATACAAAGATTGTTAACTCGAAGGAGTTCAAAAAGGAATCCTGATGATCTTCAGATTGCTGGAAAAATGCTCCGAAAGGACAAAAGAAGTGCTCTAAAGTGTCACTGCACACTTGAGCGCACGATTAGAGTAAAAAATTGACAATAAAATGTAATAAATTACCGTATTCAGAAACGTCCAGGTATGGCTAATTTGTAGAGCTAGTGGAGTTAGGACAAAAAATGATAAAAACGTTAATTGAGATGCCAATGATGAAAAAACTCCACTAATCGTAAGGAAGAAAATTGAAATTAATAACACTATATTTAATTAAATTAAATATAATTAAGTGCAACTAACAAATTAAGATGTAAATAAATCTTAATGAAAATATTTTAAATACTTTCCCTTTTTTCTTAAATTTTTATGTAAAAGACAATTTTAAATTGAAGAAATCTAACTAATTTTTTTCTTAGAAAGAAATAATTTAAAAAAGGCTTGTTTTTTAATTTAGATTTTTTTTTTAAAAAAAGGAGACTTACCAATCTTGTTTTAATAGCTTTTTGCGTTGTTTAAATTAGAAGGAAAAATTATTATTATTTTTGTTAAACAACATATAAAAGGTCTTTTGTAAAAAATTGGAAAGTATGCTTTTTTGTTTTTAAAAAAGACGGCAAAGGAAGAAGGATATTTTTTTAAAAAAAATGGAAAGGATGTATTTTAAAAATATGAATGCATTCAATTGAAAGAAACCTTACTAAAAAATACATACCAAAAAAACATGCAGCCTGCTATTTTTGTTTGCAGAGTGTGCGTGTTGCTGTTTGGAGTGGCCTTTTTGGCGAGGATCCTCGAGTTTTGTGGGGGGAGAGCGTGGCTGGGGGAAGCCGTGGGGAAGGGAAGCTTTTGGGAAGGGCCGCGGAAAGGAGTAAGGGTAGCCGTTGGAAAGATACTACGAAGAAGAACAAAAAATGCTACTGACAAAACTTAGGGCACATGGCAACAACAGGGAACACGAGCTCCCACGCAGCAAAAACGCCATAACAAAACACAACAAAGGTTAAGCCCTCCATGCAAAACGTCCACGTAGCATAAGAATACATGGCCACTACAGACAGAGTACTGAGCATGAGTTGTAGATTTTTGGCAAAATAAAGTGCTCAGAAGAAATGGTCAATACGTGTGGAGTGAAAGATCCTTCTGTAGAACAGATTTAGTCATTGAAACCTGCAAAAAAAATAGCAAAAATAGATAAAATCCAAGAAAATAGAGATCTAAAGAATTTCCAGTTTAAGAATTTTTTTTAAAAAGAACTAGATAATACTCTATTTGGTTTATCTGCTAAATTTATCCACAGCTAGCTAAAGTTAGCTGTTAAACACATGATAGCTCAAAGAGATCTACACATGTACGAAGAACACAACTAAACTGAGTAAATTCCAAGAACAACTTGTCAAAGATGTTAGCAAGGAAAAAACCATAATAATGATCGAAAACTTACACGAGGAGTAAGAAATACACTAAGAGTAATCGCAACCAAAAAAATAATGAAGTGCACGTTTACCCGATCTTTTCTCTGATACCATAAAAAGAGTTTACAAGAATCGAATCAGAAATGATGCACCACAAAGTAGTTACACCCCAATATAATCACGATAGCTCTAGCGTAATCACAAGGAAGAATCGGTCAATAATGGAAGAAATTTCTCAATAGAAACAAAGCTTGCACATAGAGGAAAGACAACAGAGTGTCTTGACATGCTCATAAATGAATATTGAAAGAGAGTACATATAGGGTGATAAGTAACCCTAGTGCATGATACACATAGAAAACCCTAAACCTAACCCTAAACCTAACTCATGTGAGATGACCCTCCAATATGTGAGGAGGACACATAGGATAACTCACACCAACAATCTGCAAGGAGTGAATGGATTCCCAAATGATCCAAATTGATTAGAAAAATTTATATTTATAGAATATTTATCATTAATTTTCCCACTCAACTTATTATATAATCCTGCTAAGGATGATTAAGACAAGTTACCAATTTGAAAACAATGACTGTTGACAGGTGAAGGATAGGTTCTTAGTAGGTGGAAAGGTGATGTAGAGGAAACAATAAACTTGACCAATACATAAGTTAGACTCTAAGATAACAAACCATGTAAAAATCCTTTAAGATTCAAAGTGTAACTTCTTGGGGACTGCTACTTGTCTTCTAACATATAGTTTCTCCCTTTATGATTCTTAACACCAAACCATCACTTATTCAATACTCCCTCTCTATTTTTTCTTCAATTTCCTTAACACTAATGCCCTTTATCTTTACAAATATTGGATTAACCACTGTATGGTTCACAATATGTCTTCACTAGTTTTATGATTGATTTCTTGCACCCTATCAAAACTAAAAATCCATTCACTAGATATTTTTAAATTTTTAATTCACCATGCACTATGTGATCTTGTTTAACATATTCCCTATTTTTAGAGTTCCAATCAATCATGAGAACATGAATTTATTTATAGACTCTTCCCTGTTCTTAACTCTACTCTGTTTTGAACCATGATAGTATGTGTCTTCCAGTGAAAAATTTTATTAAATTTTTTCATGAACTAGACTAATAGTTAATTCTTAAATTACCTATTTTACTTGTTCAATACCGCAATATAACTTATCTTACTTACTCTTCTATTTTTAGACTTTCTGCCATTACTAGTATTTAGATGATTTCTTGACTAGTTTCTCTAATACCGCCAGTTATAAATTTCACTTACTAGCTCAGAGCACCCATTATGCCTTCCTAAGGCCTTCATACTCTTCTTCATATATGCATTCTTCCTTATAAGTTACTAACACCAATTTTTAGGATGTAAGCACCAATTTTGTATTTCCAACTTTCCACACCTAAAGAAGGGTCCACTAGCCTTGAATTTTTACAAACCTTACTGTCTTGAATAACCAAAAAACACTTAGGAGAAAATGAACAAATTTGAAAGTATCCTTTATGGAGTTACTACTTTATGTTAAATCTCATAATTTGTAATTAAATACAACCCATTCAAATCATTGGTCATAGATCTCAATTAGGTCACTAGGTCTTTAAATTGATTCTGATGGATACAAATATTCCACACATGTAAAATAGCTCAAAAACTCCAAAATAAAGTGTAACACATTTAATAGATCATACAATTTTAATTTTAGCCTTTGAAAGTCTTTAAATTCCTAAAAACACCAAATTTGACTAAAAATCTAGGTAGGGTTTTATACAAGCCAAGAAGAGAAAAATTAAGGTTTTGATTAAAAATTCAATTTCAATGCTTCTAATTTACCTATAGGGTCTTTATGGTTCTTCCAAAACTTTATAAACCCATTTCATCCTTTAAATTTCAATCACAATGTTTACAAGAAGGGATTTACTAGGCATAAAGGGCAGAAAATGCACTTACACAGTCAACATTTTATATGATTGTATACCTTCTTATGTGTAGTCATCTAAATGGACTTTAAAAACATAAAATGCAATTCGATACTATTAATTTGTCTCCCCCTTAGAAACAAAGTATATTTCTCGGAAATTATCCTTTCTTCACAAAATGTATCCAAACTTTGCTGCACAACCTACCTTGCATAGATTCTCAATGAAGGAGGTTTTTCTATCATCTAAGTCCTAAAATAAAAATTACCTTTTAAAAAGTTATCTTTACCTTTCCTAATTCCTGCAAAGGTATATTCCCACATAAACCTCCTCAAATCTTCTAAAACAACCATTCATAGACCAAAAAATGAATGTATTCACAAACTTTAAACATGTATATGATATGAAATTGCTATAAAACATATTACACACTATGTTCCCCCATATATTGGTTTGATTTTCCTTCCTCTCTTCATAGAAATTCCTATTCATGCATTGTACCACCTGTAACAACTCTAGAAAAATAGAAAACTTCACTTCTTGTTACAAAACATAGTCCTGTAATATTACCTTACTAAGTGAGGATTAACATTAATATTACTAAATAGATATTATATCACTCATAGGATAAAATATTATTCATAATATCATTAGTTCCACATAACTAAATCCTACAAGAACTTTATTGACTTGCATTCACAGTCCATAAGAACAAGATTATGAGTTAAAATCCTATACTTATCTGCATTATATGATATTACTGATTACATATAAATTTCCTTGGATAATTCTTCTCTCTTCCACACCTGATTACAAGCTATGTCAACTTATTCTATCCTAAAACTATATCCTCCTATTTGAATACCTCCTTTCACAGTCCAAAATGGAGGTAGTTAAAACTAGTTTAAGTAACCTAACCATGGTAAAAGCTAACTAAAACATATGAAACCCTACATGGCTAGGTGAAAACATGTTGTTTACATTATATAAGGGAATTTTCACCCTTTACATCATTATAGGATTTCATACTTTCATATCTAGACCCCTGAATACAACTAGGAAATTCAAAATATTCAAATAGTGTATTTTGGAGGGAAAACCCAAAATGACAATTAGGTGCACCATGGTAGGTCCAAATAGGTTAGAAACTATGAAAAACCACAAAAAATGAATCCCTAAACCTACTTCAAACCAAAATTTTCTATAATTTTTTTAATTACATGGTTTATGATGCTCAAGAATCATACTCCCCAAGTGGGAAGATTTGAGCTCCAGCTCAAATATTTGTCTTTTTCATTTTCTTCCAATTCCTTTTCTTATTTATATTGCCTCCTTTTCTTGATATAATTGAGTTCAAATTTAAATTTAATGTCTTTGCTTTACTTTCTTAGTCTCTAGTTTTATTTTTTATCTTTATTTTTCTTAACTCTTTCTCTATCCTTCTTTCTCTCTTCACCTTCACTTCTCAGCTGCATTTTCAGATCCGGTTCACGTTTTTTTTCGTCTTCCCATGGATTATTCATAACTGATTCAATTTTACCTTAATATCCTTTTAAATCCTCTTCACCATTCAATATCTTTATGAGCTCTACTTTTGCTTAGTTGTAGTCTTCTTCAGCTCTAAATAGATTCGAATTTTTCAGGTTTCTACATGATTTATTACCCAATCATTTCTTCTTTAGCTATTAGCTCATTATATTCTTCATGTCTTCATGTATTATTTAATCTTTAGTATTTTTATCTTCTAGGCCCTCATTTAATGTACTTTCCAATGTCTTCAGCTCTTCACTTTTTTCACCTGTATTCACACATAAAAAATCAATGTTGGAATAAATTGTTTAAGGCCACATAGCCCCTTTAGAAGCTCCTTGCAAGAGCTATTCTCCATATTATATTTTTTTCTTCCTCTTCAATGGTTTCCTCTTCTTATTCACCTAACATCACTCCCTCTTTTGGATAGAAAATAACTTAAATTCATATTATTTTTCCTTCTTCTTTCCTCTTTTCTCTAAACAACTAATTGCTTCCTTCTTCTCTCTACAAGTAGCTCTATAGGCCACTTCACTCTTTTCCTCATACTCCAACCAATAATTTTTTTTCCTTCTCTCTTTTCTCTATCATCAACTTTAATTATTCGTATATCTCCCTCATCTCAATACCCATATCTTATTTTTTCATGTATTTCTTCCTTATAACATCTTTCATCTTGTTTTGGTATCCCTATGGAAATAAAGTATTCATCTTTATTTACTCTGTTTCTCAACTCTCTCTCTTTTCTTCTTTTAAACAAGTCTTTTGCACCTTGATCCTTCATAGTACCTCACTCTAGGTATCACATGGTATTTTGGAACACATTTAATTATATTCTAACCTCCAAGTATGTTTCACCTTGTACTTCTCTTGTTAAGCGTCAATGGCTAATGGTTCTTTACATACCACTTACTATAAAAATTTCACTTCCCTTCACTTGAATATATATTTATTTCCTTGAAGGAGAAAACCTACTATGATACCAAATGATGTAGAGAAAATGATAAACTTGGCCAATACATAAGTTAGACTCTAATATAACAAGCAAAATACAAATATTTGAAGATTCAAAGTATAAATTCTTTGGGACTGTTACACTTCTTCTAACATATAGTTTCTCCCTTTATGATTCTTAACACCTAACCATCAATTATTCACTAATCCATATCTATCTATTCTTCCATATCCTTAATACCAATGCATTTTATCTCTACAAATCTTAGATTAACCACTGTATGGTTCACTATATGTCTTCACTATTTCTTTGACTAATTGTTTGCACCCTATCAACCTTAGCAACTCATTCACTATCTCTTTTTAAATTTTTAATTCACCATGCACTATGTGATATTGTTTAACATCTGCCCTATTTTTAGAGTGCCAATCAATCATGAGAACTTGAAGTTCTTTCTAGACTCTTCCTTGTTCTTAACATTTCCCTATTTTAAACCATGCTAGGATGTATCTTACCTTAACATACTTTATTGAAAGTTTTCATGAACTAGAATAACTATCACATATTAAATTACCTATTTTACTTGTTCAAGACTCCAATACAACTTATCTTACTTAGTCTTATATTTTTAGAGCTTATACTAGTACCTGTATTTGGATGGTTTCTTGACTAGTTTCTTTAATACTGTCAGTTATAAATTTCACTTACTAGCTCAGAGCACCCATTCCACCTTCCTAAGGTATTCATCTACACACATTCCTTATAGTTACTAATACCAACTGTTGCAATGCAGTAGACACCTAAATTCAATCGCATAATTATAATACTAAAAGTGCACTAATTCTCTTCTTTACAATCATTTCATTATAATTAGTGATTTCCCACTAATTAGATAGAATTAACCTTTGTATCAGTTAATTAATGATAGTTCATTAATTAACTACCATCATCCCTCATTTTGGAGATGCTAATTAACCTCACTTCGTTAGTTAAAATCCTCTTTTAATTAATTAACTAATCATTATCTTGTCAATTAATCTTTCGATCTTGTATTTAATCAATAAACCCTATTATTTGTTAAATCCCCCTCTCAAACCCTTCAAATTCTACTGATTTCCCTCCAAATAATTTCCAAATTGTTTCTATAAGTTTATTTTGGTCCTATAAATTCATCCTACTCGATTATTTAAACCTTCCTCAAACTCCCATGAGTTGTTAATATATAATTAATATCTTCATAATGATACTTATCCCTTTCTAATTCTACATTCACTTTATCCCACATTCACTAGGTTGTAAGATTCTCCCAAAATGGAAAGCTATATAAGAAACCTAGTACACCTTCCTACCAATTTACACCTGTTGCACACCATGTCCTTACACAAACATTATACTTGAGAAGAGCATTTCATGTTATTGGAAGGCTTGTTAAATCAAGTGAATATCCCCCTTTCCCACTTGCTAAAGAGTAGTAAGAGAAGAAAAAAATGACAATCAAGCCATACTTGATGAGATATCTTCCTCTTTCTTGAGAAATCCTTGATCATGTGTGGTCTATGTTCAATCATTTAAGGAAGTACCTACAATCCAAAGCACATCAAAAATATCAAAAGGAGGTTTGCATTTAATTTATAGATTCATGTTTTGTGCAAGTTAACTAGACTTTCTTTTCATTCATTTTATCATGATGTATTTTCTTGAATTTAACTAAGTTAGAATCTACTTGGTGTTAGGTTCATTTCAATTATCTTAGTTCAAAGTTTTAACATGCATACATATGGCACACCTGGTGGGACACTCCTTTGTCTCATGCACATTCATTTATTTTTTCTTAGTTTAAAGCTTCATTTTTCCATTTTACATGCAAGTTCTTTCAATTTGTTGAAATTCCTTTGTTTTTGAGCATGTATGTTAGTATTTGGTAGTGTTGAGTCTTCTTTGTAGGTATAAAGGAGGTGAAGTGCTGTCAAAATTGAATCTTGATGGGGAAAATATGATTTTTTTTCTATTTTTTGACATTCTTTTGTGTAGGTACAAGTCTTTCACGCACTAGCGTGTTGATGCACTTATACTCTGTTTTATTTTCTACATTTGTATACACTTACACACCTAGTTGTTCTATTTGCTAGTGTAGCACTTTACTTGTGTACCTATTGTATGTGCTTATGTACATATTGTTAGCGTTTTACTAGCATTAACTTTAGTTTTTATACTACGTGTTTCTTTGTATATCATTTCAAAATAACTACGTAGCACTATCATTATTTTTATGTTAACACGTACTTGTGCACCTATCATTTTTCTGTTTCACATGCTACTAGTGTAACACATTACGCATTTTTTGTTTCATTCTGGCAGCATATGAGTTCGTATGCTTGCACCTTACATGTAAACTATTCATGATTATATGCGCTAGCATATCCTATTCCATTTTTGTGCTTATATTCATCTTCTACATGCACTAGTATGCATCTGGCCCTCATGTGCTAACATACTAGTATACACACTAACATATTGTGTTAAACTTTCACTCAATTTTTCTGAAATTTCCAAATTTCAATTTTATCTTCAATTTCCTACTGTTTTCTATATAATTCTGACTCTAATCTACAAGTTAGTTGTTTAGAAATGGTGCTAAAACTTGACATATCTTTGTTTAAAGTTCCATTTTGTTTTATTTGATCAAATGCCATGTATGCTCTTCTCTTATGCATCTCACGAGTGACCTTGAGAATCAGAAACAACTGCGATCCTTGGTATTTTTCTAACATTGATGGTTGTATGGAAAATTAATAATTTTTGTGTGTAGACTCATTGGGAAATTGGAAAATTTACCACACAAAGTCAAATAAATAAATTACTAATAAATTTTACATACAGGTTCCTTGATCAAAGAAAAAATCAAACTTTTCTAAAAATAAAATGAACAAAATACATTGTCATTACAGGTTCGGATAAGGGTAAAACCCATCCGCTTTAACTATTGGAAGTGCTTGGACTTAAGCCCTACAAAATCATTATGAGGAGTACCATAGGAACCCCAAAGTAGTTGGCACATTGAGGGAATTGACCAATGAAATGGGTAGTGCCCCATTTCCCACTTGAATAGTAATACCCATGAGGAATATCAAATATTGTTCCATGGTGACAACCCCATTCATATAGATTACTGGGTATAGTCTGTATTCAGGATTTATTATGTATGCGTACTTGTTTAAAAAAATATTTGTGAGTGAATATTCTAAAATCCCTAGGAATCTTTTGTCATTGATAGCCAACCTTATCCTATCTTATTTGTGTGTACCAAACTACATACAAAGAAAAAATTTATTCTGAGTTGCTAAACATTGTTTTAGTAATAGAACAAGGTGAAACTTTACAAGTTGTGTCTCCATATCCTTCATCATAAAAATAAAACAAAGAAAAACATTTTTGAGTTACAACCTTGTTTTAGTGATAGAACAAAGAGAAACTATGTCCAAGTTATGCCGCATGCTTTTCCATCAAAAATCATACTTATTTCATAATTTTGGCTTCATTTATCAAAGAGAACAATTTGAAGCTCTACCAAAATTACATCAACCATTTTGACACTTACACTTGACACTTGTTTTCCAAAATTTTCTTAATTATCAAAATTGTGTCATTATGATGTCTATTTTCCTTAGATTCCCTTTGGAAAATCACATAAGCATCCCAAATATTTATAAAATGTCTAGTTTGTAGCCTGTTACAGCTACTCAAATCAACATGAAACTTCCTTCAATATGAAGGAGTTCAATCAAACAATCTAGGTCTAGGCATTTAAATCAAATGATGCCAACCATGACTAGATATCTAATGGTTCCTCATGATGCTAACAATAGGGAAATTATTCTACCTTTCACTTCTCAACCTTCATCTCCTAATCAATTCTATCTATGAACCAATACTCCTCAGACTCTTGAGTATCATTCAATCAAATTTTTCTTATGGAATAATCAGTCACCTAATTGAACATCTTCCTCCATTAAAGATCCATGTGATCCAAAATCCTCTAATCAAACATCCAATTTGACCCCCACATCATAATCCACTGTCTTTCAATAATCATAAAGACCCCCTTATTCTATCTGCACTATGCAATCTTCTAAGCAAGCCAATACCAACCTATCCTAAATCCAAATTTAATTCAACTCTCAAGACATTCTAAATCCATATCCCCTTCATTTATCTCTTGATTCATCTTCATCTACTAATCCAAATCCAATCTCTCTTTTAGTCCCTCAGGCCATTTCAACCATGCCTTATTCTATCCTCACCAATCCTCTAAAAACCAATGTTTGTGTCCATGTCAAACAAATTAACAAATAAAATATGTGCTAAGATATGTTTTCAAACGCACTATCAATTTCCTTTTGTGGAAACAATAAGGTCAAAACCACCCAATCCCATCACCTCCATCATAAGAAAGCTTCTAAATCCCAAACACTTGTTGGACCTCTTCCTTCAAATCAACCTTCTATCATCGACCAACAAGGACCTCCTCTTATCCTCCCATCACTCTGCATTTCCCATTACATGGTGAAATGAAGGGTCTGTCCTTGATCCCTCTCCTATTTTCTCATCACCCAATCATTCCTTTCACCCATATCACATACCTCCTCAATCACAATCACTATCCTGGGATCACAATCAATCCTCCTATAGCCTATATCTTCTACTTGGGAAACCTATAGCCCAACATATCCTTCTAGCTCATCCTTTTAATCCACCTCCTTCTATCCCATTGTCCTTCTATCCTTTGGGCTACCTATTTGTGGGCCTCTTAGCCCATTACCATAAATTATTGGGCCACCTCTTAGTAGCTCGTTACCTTATATCTTGGGCCACCTCCTACTAGCCCATTACCTTCAATCCTTGGACCATATCCTATTTTCCATCATATCCTCCCTCTATTAATAACTGTGGAAAGCCCATCCACCATCATCCTAACACTCCTATCATCAATCCCAAACATCCACTTTCTTTTCCCATTTCTTGGGACCAACAAAATCACACATTAGCTTATATGAAGCACAAAACAGTTTCTTCATCAAGCAAAAAAAAAATTGAGGAGCTATAAATCTCTAAGCAAATCCAACACCCACAAATCCAAAATTCAAATGCAATTCAAAAATTCACAACAATACAAATGCCAAGTATGTCACAAAGTGTAAAAATCTATGGATAGGGAACTCAAGCTCCCACATACAAAATCCATGTTCCAAGATAAGTCACAGTCATTTATCGAGTATGATCTCACCATGATCATTGAGATTGGAGATAATATCACTCTTGATAAGAAAAAAATCCTAGTCTCCCTCATCAAAAAATCACAAACATTGTTTTTGGATCCTATCACACAGAGTGACATTATTGGTCCCAACCTTCTAATCCATCCTATCCTATTCTTCCTACCCTATCATGGATCTTTTTCCCCTCCTATCTATCCCCATTTCATTCATTTCCATCATCTCCCTTGACATGCTCAATAAAGTCCTCTCTCTTTGTGGGTTTCCCTTCAAAACTATCAAAAATTATCAAAAACATGAAAAATTCCAAAAAAACAAAAAAACATTAAACATTATAAAAAAATCAAAGGTACAAACATCAAACATTACAATCAGGTATTGCATACACATGGATGTTCTTTTCCTTTCTTTCCATTCCTCTACAAATCACCCATCATTTCATTCCCTTCAATGATATTTTGGTTAGTCTATTCACACTCATTGTGTGGAATTTATCTCTATTATATCCATTTGAGCATTGGTATTTCATTACCTTGGTAAATTAAAGAATGAATTGACCTCTTAGAGATCCTGTCACTATCATACATTTAATAATCTTGTTGCGAAGACCTTTGGGCATATTTATTGACACTAGCCAATGTTTTCATCACAATCACTTCCACATCCTTCCATCAAGACATTTTAATGGTTCTTAACCCCTTATAAAAACAATCAAGAGAGCTGAAATACATTTTTAGAAAAAAAAAAATCAATCAAAATACAAAAGATAAAACAGTAAAAATCTCTAGGGGTATTTCTAGTATCTCTATGGGGCTATGGACACCTGGATGGTAGTAGAGAAATTCTACAACTAGAATCAAATACATCTCCATTCGGGGCTATGGACACTTGACTGGCAACGAAGCAATTGTATGGATCTCCTTCCACCCTCCATTCACCAATAAAATATCAAAATCAATCATTCCTACACATTGGCTAGTTTGTCTTCACTTATTTCCTATTAATATCTTCACTTCAAGAGGTAATTAATTTTCACATGCACAAGAATAGATCTTGATGAGAAATCAAGATACTATTATGTTACATAGTGTTGTTTGGACCTTATTTCAGAATTCTTTCTTTAGTCCATATTTTGTCTCACGTTTTATACCTTTGGCTCCTTCGGTTTTTCATCACCAATCTTCTAGTGCATTTTTATATCTATCCATAACATTCAAATTGTTATTCTTCTTCGTACAGAACATCCATGTGTATAAATTTCCTTTTTACCATGTTTGGGGAAGATTTGTCTCTTTTAATTAAACAATCTTGTACTTCTTTCTATTATTTGTGTCTTGTCCAACTTACACTTGGGGGCATGCTCACTTCTTTCCTAGCACTTCTTATTGGCTTGATTTCATCATCTTGTTAAACCTATCCCTCTTTGCCTTGATCTGACTTATCCTATTCTTGTATATATGTGCACAATTTTCCCTTGTATATTCTCATCTCTCACTGGGGCATCTTGGTCTTGGTTCTTCATGTATACACAGTTTCGAAAAACTTCAAAAATAAAAAACAATTAAAACATCAAAAAAATATCTAGAAAATCCTCAAAATCAAAAAATCTAGAAAATAAAAATGTTTACAAAACATCAAAATCCAAAAATAATGACAAAAACTCAAAAACACTAAACATTGGAAGCTATACTATAAAACATCCTACTTTAGTGCTTGCTCATTCTAGTGCACAACACATGGATCATATTGTGATATTTTTTCATAACTAAATGTTGTTTTCTTGTTATGTCTGTCTTCCTGACATATATCATTGCTTAGGGTAGTTTCATAGTGCACGAGTTACTTTTCACAGGACTTCTATGTCCTCCATCCAATCCCTTGCATGAATCCTTTCTCAGGGCACCATTTTAACCCTTTTCATATAACTCGAACATTTGGGTACTGAAGATGGATAACAAAAAACATTGGTACAATTATCTTAAGACGTATTACTTGTTTAAGTTAATTTATTTGTTCTTGTTTGTTTTTTTATTTATTTGTTTTGTTTCGTATTGCATTGCTTATGTATTTTACTTTGAGGCATTCCTTTAACATTGCAAAAAAAATTAGTATTATTGGTTTTTATGTCATTTTACCCTTTTTTCATATGCTTACATCAAATAAAAAGGTACTTTCAAGCCAGGATGGTAGAACGTTGTGATACGATATTTTTATCCATCATCTATCATCTTTCCCATTCTAAATAATTCCCATTCTAACTAACATTACCTCAATAACCTTTTCTATTTCTTCTAAACTTTACTAAAACACAATTTCACCCTCCCTCCCTTACATAATCCCTTAGCACAAGAGATCCAGCCAAATCAATCAAATTTAACAATGACCAACTAAGCCAAGTTCAAATCCCACGCTACCGTGATGATATTTTCTATCACCATGGTCATTTATCTCTTATTTTTTAGAGGAAATCAACATCTTCTATCACCCTATTGACACTCAAGGGGGCACTCATCCATCTACTAATTTTTTGTTCTATCCATTCAAAATACAATCATCTACTATCTTTGAAAGTGGCGTCACTTCCTGCTACACCACATCAAAGAGGGGAAAATATAGACACCTAATTTTTACCACATAATTTTAATACTAAAATTACACTAATTTTATTCTTTTCCATCATTTCATTATAATTATTAATTTACCACTAATTAGATAACATTCCCCTTCGTCTTGGTCAATTAACTACACTTTGTTAATTAACCAGTCTCATCCCTCATCTTGGATGCCAATTAACATCACTTCATTAGTTAAAATACTATTTTAATTAATTAATTAACCATTATTAATTAATTAATATTTCAATCTCGTATTTAATCAATAAACCCTCTTATTGGTTAAATACCCCTCTCAAACCCTTCAAATTCTACTATTTTTCCTCCAAATCATCTCCAAATGGCTTCTATAAGCTTAACTTGGACTATTAATTAATCCTAGCTGAGTAATTAAACCTTCTCAAACTCCCATGAGTTGTTAATATCTAATTCATCTCTTCTAATCATACTTATCCCTTTCTAATTCTATATTCCCTTTATCCCACATTCACTAGGTTGTAAGCTTCTCCCAAAATGGAAAGCTATATAAGAAACCTAGTACTTTTCAACCAATTTACACCTTTACACACCATGTCCTTGACAAACATTATACTTGAGAAGAGAATTTCATGTTATTGGAAGGATTGTTAAATCCCCCCCCCCTTTCTACTTGCTAAAAAGTAGTAAGAGAAGAATAAAAAATGACAATTAAGCCATACTTGATGAGATCTTTTCCTCTTTCTTGAGAAATCCTTGATTGTGCATGGTCTACATTCGGCTCATTTAATAAAGTGCTGAAAATCAAAAGCTCATACAAATATCAAAGGGAGGTTTGATATTTAATGTTATATTGATGTTTTATGCAAGTTAATTAGCTTTCCTTTCATGCTTTATCATGATGTATTAGCTTGAATTTAACTAATTTAGGATCTAATTGGTGTTAAGTTCTTTCAATTAGTTTAGTTTAAAGTCTTAGCATGTATACAAATGCAAGAACCACTTTTGTATTTTCAGCCTTCCATACCTAAAGAAGGGTCTACTAGCCTTGATTTTGTATAAACCTTACTGTCTTGAATAACCCAAAAAGACTTAGGATAACATGAACACATTTTCAAGTACCCTTTATGGAGTTACTACTTCATGTTAAATCTCAAATTCTATAATTAAATACAACCCCTTTAAATCACTTTTCATAGATCTCAATTAGGTCACTAGGTCTTAAAACCGATTTTGATGGATAAAAATCTTCCACATGCGCAAAATATATCCAAAAATATAAAATCAAGTGGAACACATTTAGTAAATCCTACAGTTTCGATTTTATCCTTTGAAAAGTCTTTAAATTCCTTAAAACACCAAATTTGACTAAAACCCTAAGTATGATTTTACACAGGTCGAGAAGAGAAAAATTAAGGTTTTGATTCAAAATTCAATTTCAAAAATTATAATTTACCTATAGGGTCTGTAAGGCTCTTCCACAACATTAAAAACTAATTTCATCCTTTAAATTTTATTCACAATGTTTACAAGAAGGGTTTTACTGGGCAAACAGGGTGAAAAATGCACTTACACAGTCAACATTTTATTTGATTGTATACCTTCCCATTTCTAGTCATCCAAATGTACTTCAACAACATGAAATAAAATTACTAGAGTATTTATTTGTGTCTCCCCCTTAGAAACTAAAAGTATCTTTCTTGGAAATTATCCTTACTTCATAAACTATATCCAAACTTTGCTGCACAACCTACCTTGTATAGATTCTCAATGAAGGAAGTTTTTATATCATCTAAATCCTTCTCAACTAGAGAAATACATTTTAAAAAGTTCTCTTTACCTTTCACAATGCCTGCAAAGGTATATTACCTAATAAACCTACTCAAATATTCTAAAACAACCAATCCTAGACCTAAGAAATGACTGTACCCACCAAATTTAAGCATGTATATGAATGAAGTTACTATAAAAAACCTTAGAAAATGTATTCCCAAATATTATGGTTTGATATTCTTTTCTTTCTTCATATAAATCCTTTTTCATGTATTGTAACAACTGTAACAACTCTAGCAAATTAGAAAACTTCACTTCTTGTTACAAGACACAAATCTATAATATTACCTTACTAAGAAAGGATTATCATTAATCTTACTAAACATATATTATATTTTTTCTAGGATAAAATTATCATCATAATCTCATTATTTCCACATAACTAAATCCTACAAAAACTTCATCGACTTGTATTCAAAGTCTATAAAAACAAGATTATGAGTTAAAATCCTTTCTTATTTGCATTATATGATATTCTTGATTACATACATATTTCCTCAGATCCTTCTTATCTCTTCCACACTTGATTACAAGCTATGAAAACTTCTTCTAACCTAAAACTATATCTTCCTATTCAAATACCTCCTTTCATAGTCCAAAATGGAGGCAGTTATAACTAGTTTAGGTAACCTAACCATGGTAAAACCCAACTACAACATATGAAACCATACTTTACTATGTGAAAACATGTTCTTTACATTACATGAGATCCTTTTCACATTTTACATAATTATAGGATTCCATAATTTATTATCTAGACCCCTAAATACAACTTAGAAATTCAAATATTCAAATAGTGCATTTTGGAGGGGAAACCGAAAATGACCATTTGGTACACCATGGTAGGTATAAATAGGTTGGAACCTATGAAAAACCACCAAAAAATGACTCGCTAAACCTACTTAAATCTAAAATTTTCTAGAAAACGAAAAATTGTTAATTATATGCTTTATGATGTCCTTGCATCAAAATTTTTAGGTTCAAACATATCCATGAGATGCAAACATTTTCATAGGTCATGAAACTAATAATTTAAAGTTGGAGAATGTTTTTAAGGATGTTTATAAGGTACTTATGTATATTGTAAGTGGTTTTTATATAGTTGAACTAGAGAATAAGAATAACTAGTGGATTAGAGGGTGTTCAAAATGGGGAAATAAGATTGGATACGATAAAATATGTATTAGTGGATGAATTTATAGTAAGGATAGATGTTTGTTGTTTCCAAATTCCTTAGACCAAAATTATGGTATTAAAATTACATACATGTTTTCATTATGACATATTATTATGTCTACATCATATTTTTATTTTCTAATCCTACACATGGTGCATATATTCTATTTATTTTGATATATGCGATTCACATGTTCATACCAAAACTCAAAATGGGGGCATATATTGCACTTATTTTTATCTCAAGCCTCCATGCCTTCAAGAAATTTCTGCACTTCCATTCTTTATTAAATCATATGGTGTTATAACAATAATTCTAATTGGTATCAGTGTTAGACATATCCAAATTAGATTAAAAAAATCCACACATTTTGAGATATGTATTTTATAGAGGTATATTTGTAATCTTCAAAACAAACATGTCTATCCACTCATATTCTCTTTCATGTTTTATAATTTAGTAGCTCCTTGATTATGGATTTATTTGTTAACACCAATTCTCTTGCACATGTCTCCATATGCTTATAGGAGAACAAATTACAATATGTTAGAAATAGGAGAACATATGATTATCCTTAGGATCTTCTTATCCATCCATTATGGAGCTATGGTGATATCTCTTTCTTGAATCTCAATTCACTAGTATTACTTTAATAACTTCAAGAACAATCAATAGATGGTGAGGTAACTACAACAAAATTTATTTGTAAGTTCTTGTTTGTATTTGTTTGATATTCATGCACATGTGAGTGCGTGCATGCACACTCACTCACTCACAATCACACTCAAATCAAAGTGTATAATTATTTAGATACTTGATTTTCGTAGGAGACTAGATAATTAATATGGTGCTAGTGTATCTACATGTATTAATTGATTATTAGTATAAATTAGGCATTTTGACATGTGTTCCTTGTGTTTTCATAATTTTAACTTGTTCCCTTACTGTTATGTATGAATTTCAACACTTTACACTTTGTATTTTTCATTTGTGTATTTTTCTTCTTCTCATAAACTCTCTATCCTTCCATTTCTCTTTATGCCCGATTCTTTGTCATATTTCTTCTATCTTTCACACACACACACACACACACACACACACACACACACACACACACACACACACACACACACACACACACACACACACACACACACATTCCTATGTATTTCCCACCATTATGTATATTTTTCCAGAACCTTATTTGTATGGTTTAATATATTTCTTTTGTATACAATTTTAACCCTTTTTAAGGGTCCAACATGGTTTTCCAACTTGTGCTCTAATAGGGTCCTAATTTGAATTTGAGAAGTATATAAACACATGAATACATTATTTAATTTAGTAAAATCAAGAAACATAAATTTTATTTACATAATATATATTGAATTCTAAGAGATTTGTTTTTTCAAAAGTGTCTCCATGCCAAAAGAAAAGTTAAGTGTCTAGAAAACATCTTGCATTTACTACTTAGTGCATTTATTGATGCAATAAGGTTTGGGATAATTGTAAAGAATGGATTGCATCAAGTGGTTATTTCAAGAGTTTTTCCTCAAAGGGGAAAAATTGAGACATGCCTAAAATTTGCACCCCTTTTTTATTAGTGGTAAAAAGAGGGCTAAGGGGACCCTACCCCGTACATCAAGAAAGCTCCATGAGAGCAGATAAAGCCAATTATAATAACATCAAAAAACCATAGTATAAAATTTCATAGTAATAAGAGCACTTAGGAGCCCATATAGTGATACTAACAACAACAAAAAACCATAGTGAAACTAACAACATCAAAGGAACTAACAACCATAGACAAAGATAGTGAAAAAATAGATCACCCTGCACTAAATTCATTTATAGGATATTTCAAGCCCCTCCAGCACCTTAGCCCATTATTTTGCAAGAACATCAATATTAACAACCAAAGAGCCTAGGTTTAAACCATCTGGGGTCACCTTATGTTTCCTTCCTTGACTATCCACAACACAATAAGAATTGGCAAGCTGCCCCAGAGTTTGAAGGTGTAGTAGGCTTGAATTAACAGTCACGATGCTCCATTCCATATAGCTATGGAGGATAGATTTTACCTGATCTATGTCCTTGGTTAAGGCCCTAAAGTTGGCCTTTAGGATCTCAATCTCGCCACCCTACCCATTGCTAACAGCTTCCTGCACCTGCTCCTTCATCTTGTGCCAATCATTAAAAAGAAACTAGACTGAGTTCTTAGTGAGCCACATGTCCCCCTTGATTTCATCAATATCAGCCACCATCTTAGCTAAGTAATTGTCCCCTTTAATCAGGCCGACATGACCCATAGTCTCATAGTGTTGTTCCCTATACTCACCCAATCGTGGCATCTTGTTTTCTAGACTCACCCTTAGTATTCGGTCCAGTTCTCGGGGTCTTCTTATATTTAAGATCCTTTAGTTTTTGGGCCGCAACCACCTCCACCTCATCCTCTTCCATGTCACCATCTAGAGAATCTTCAACATCGCTCGAATCCTCCTCCTCTCAATCAGACACTGAACCATCCGCATAAGCTTCCAAAGCCAGCTTGAGGGCACTAGTTTTGTGAATGTCCAAGGCCACCCTTTTTGTTAGAGTAGGTATTTACCTTAGCTCATGTTCACCTAGGTACATTATTTACCTTTATTGTATTTATCCTCACCCACTTATGTGTGTGGATATTTCTTTTTATTTATTTAGATATTAGGAGATATTATCTAGTTGTTAGGTATAGTTCTTTCCTTGATCTATGGTATTGACTAGATCCTTGATGTCTAGTTTTCCCATAAATCTATGGACTTGACTAGTTCTTTGATGACTAGTTCTTTCCATGATTTATGGCTTGATCTAAGACCTTGACTAGTTCTTAGATTGTTATTCCTTGCCTATATAAGCAAGGCTCATTCTCATTGTATTTCATTAAGTTTCATAATAATATATGATATTGTTGCTCATTTGTTTGCAAATGTTTATGTAAAGTTATTCTGGTTAAGTGCTTTCATCTTATTGATCGTGATGTTTGATTAACATATTTGTTCTTGGCTTGGCACGATCTGGTTATCGTTCCTTTTATGGTATCAGAGCTGCACGACTTGCCATCACACCACAAGCTCGAACTTATGGTGGAGAGGGATCTCATCATGTTAATCAGCTGCTATGCCAACACCCTCCCGCATGATGGAGCCGGGTATACACCCAATCAGGCCCAACAACATTAGGAGACAGTGACACTAGAAATTTCCCGGGAGGTCACCCATCCCGGAACTACTCTAGGGGTGGCACGCTTAACTGCCTGGTATCAGAGCAATAGATGATGTAGACATCCATCTGTAAGTTTTTCTTTGCAAGCAAGGGTTTATTATTTTCATGTATTCGAAATTTGTTAGCACTTTTCTGCAGCATGCATTTTTATGCAAAATGGAGTGCGCCATTGGATTTGGAAGGTGCCAAAACCCTAAAATCCACTGTAAACTCGACCATGTTTTGAGATAGTCAAATATGGATGCAGATCTGTACCATGGGTGCATTCTTTTATCCATTGGATATAAGCATGTACCTTCCAGATGCATTCTTTAACCCTCTAGATATTTTGGTTTTGGATGCAGTTTTTTATCCACTAGACGTAGATCTGTACCCTTTGGGTGCATTCTTTTATCCATTGGATATAAGTGTGTACCTTCCAGATGCATTCTTTTACCTCTGGATATTTCAGTTTTGGATGTAATCTTTTATCCACTCGATGTAGATCTTTACCCTCTGGGTGCATCATTTTATCCATTGGATATAAGCATGTACCTTCTGGATGCATTCTTTTACCCTCTGGATATTTTGGTTTTGGATGTAGTCTTTTATCCACTGGATGCAGATCTGTACCCTCTGGGTGCATTCTTTTATCCATTGGATATAAGCGTGTACCTTCTAGATGCATTCTTTTACCCTCTGGATATTTCATGTTTTGGATGCAGTCTTTTATCCATTGGACGCAAATCTGTACCTTCTAGGTGCATTCTTTTATCATTGGATATAAATGTGTACCCTCTAGATGCAATGATTTACCCTCTGGACATTTAGGTTTTTAGACACATGATTTTATCCTTTGGTTGTAAGCATGTATCGTGTGGATGCACTCTTTTACCCTTTGAAAATTTGGGTGTCATGTGTACCTTTTAAAAAAATCAGCATTAAAATATTATTTTAATAGCAAAACCTTGTAGAGCTCATAACTTTTGATCCGTAGCTTAGATTAAGGTGATTTTTTTTGAAATTGTGTATTTTTTTGAGATCTACGCATTGGTGAAATTTTTATACACATATTTCAAATGTAAAAGGTAATGTTACTCATTGTAATATTTACATGCACTCAATTATAAAGTGCTAAATTCGGGAGGGTGTTGTGATCACTTGTGGATGCAATTTTGGTTGAGCCCGACATCCTAAAATTTTGGGTATTGCATTCTTGTATCTATAGGTGTATACATTTATATCTCTCTTGTTTGTTGAGATATTTTGGATATGTATTTTCGACACTTTTTTTGGCATGTTGATAGTCTCTCTTGTGGGGGAGCTATTCTGGTGAAGCCCAGTGTTAGTTTGTCAGTGTTTGAGTAGTTAATTTTGACAACTCATACAGATCTGTGGTGTCACTCTACCCATTCAACAATAGAGGAAGGTGTGGTGTTGATACTGTTTATGGGAGGGTGTGTTGTTGATACTGCTTCTTCGTGGATCGTGGCACTCCTATTTTTTGGATCTCATGTCCTTTCCTTGCCTTGTTACCTTGGTCCTTTTTTCTTGGATCTTGGATGTGACACTCCTATTTATTTGGATCTCTTATTACCTTGTCTTGGATCATGACACTCCTTGTTGTCCTTGCCTTGTTTCCTTGGTTTTTCTTGGATCGTGGCACACCTATTTGTAGCAGTTGATCAAATTATGTTTGGTGTTTGTTTTTCACTTTCGACATCACTCCATTGACACCCTCCTTGCATGGAGCTATTCTGGTGAAGCCCAATGTCAGTTGTTTTTGAGTTTTATGATCAAGTAGTGGATTCAGACCATAGTGTGCACCACACTTCCTCAGGATTATATGAGTTTTTGGAGCTTAAGCTTCTTAAGATATCTTGTAGCAGAATGTTTCTCTCTACTTTGTTATACTAGTTTTGGGTACCTTACGATGTCTAATTTTCCTAGTTGTTGTACGTGGGTACCTCATCAGGCCATTGTTGCTAGGACCCACCTTCTTTTTCACCCACCTAAGCAATGCTTACGAGAGGGTGTTTTAGTGTAGGTTATTATTTATCCTTTTATTTATTTATCAGAATAATTCTTACAATTGTGTTAGCCCTACACTTATTGGGTTAGCTTACATAGGTGTACTTGTTGTGTGGAATTAGCTTACTAGTTGTGTTGAGTTAGCTTCTCACCTTATGTGCAGTTAGCTTACTAGTCTTCTAGAGTTAACTACCGGTATAAAATACCTAGTGAACAGATGATGTCGAAAGTCACCAAACATGATTTAGGTAAAGTGTCACACTAGGTGTGCCACCTCCTATATGTACATATTTCTTATCAAGCAACAATTCAAGTCAAAATTATATTGTAATGTATCCAAGAAAAGCATTATGGTAATTATGCATGGATTTCTATGATATGATAGAAGCAGGTTCTTCTACTTTACACCCTCTAATACTGGTGTGCTATTGTCATTTGAGATCATGGCTTGGACCAAGTCTATGTTTTTTCACACTTCAAATGAGTTACCCAAAATCAACTACTCGAACATTTGGTCGAGACTAATACTTCCACCAGAATAGTTGCCCCATAAGAGAACCTTCACACTGCCATAATGGGGGGGAGTACTTCAGTACATGAGTTTTTTGAATTTTTTGGCAACTCAAGAGCATTATTCACCAACATTATGCTAAAGAAAAATACTCCACAATAAGAATGACATTAGTATGAAAAGGATAATAGAACTTTGAAGGAAATGGCTAAATGGTATGATGCATTCTAGAGATTTAGACTCCTATCTAATGGGAAAAAGTAATTAATTGTGCTAACTCCATGAGTGATTCAGAAATCACACACCACAAATCAACATGGATGGATGAAGCATTTGACTGCTAGAGGAAGCTTGGTCTAACAATAGCACAGATGTCTGCATTTTTTTGAGTTTTTAGGAGCCATGCTGTGTCAGGTTGATCATGTGCCTGAGAACAAAAGGAAAGATTTGGACAAGCCTGAGTGAAGATGCAAACCCTTGATCTTTGCTCAGGGTATCCTGTGAAGGACGTCGAGCGAGCAAAATCGAGATCTCTAGATGTGTGATACTCATGACATTATCTTTTCGAATACTAATGTTCATTTTGATGAGCACTTCAATCCTCATGATTCTTCATAGAGGATTCTATGCCTCCTCCTTCTTCAATCTCATCTCGAGGATCCTTTCTTTGAGGAGGTTGATGAGGAGGTTACTGATATGTCAGTTGAGGATGCCTATTCCCAAATCCATGTTTTCACTGATGCCTAAGTGGGATCATACTATAGTTTATGAGGTAACACATTTCATAGGCAGGATCTGTCCACCCACTAGGCATCATTATGCACATTCTATAGGTTTTAGAATTTTGTGTCAGGAAGAAGGTATGAGGATCCATAGTATTTTTCAAAGGCTCAGTGGGATACAAGAGTGGGATGATGCAAGTGGACTAGCTGAGTATGGATATGGTTGATGAAGAATCATGACTTGGGATTTGGCATCTCTTCATAAAGGCTAGAAAAATGGTTAGGTAGTAAGTGGGTATTGCCACACCAAATATGTAGTTGATGGGTCCATTGTAGAAGTATAAGGCTCATCTTGTTGTAAATGGTATTTTCTTCAAGTTAAAAGTATTACAATATACTCTTGAAGTCCACATACTTGCACCCATTGCCAAGATATCATTCTGTATGCCATGATAGGTACGAGCTAACTTGCTGCAACATTTAGGATTCGGGATCTGAAAATAATCCAAATTGATTACTACCTGATCCTCCAGACCCTTGTAGGCACTTTATAATTATAGTTGTCTCGATAATTTACTCCTTTTAATGTAATCAGATTTAAAATAATACAAGACAATAATGAAAATTGCACACAAGATTGATTACCATCAAAAGATTCAAGGTAATTGCCTACGTCTCCGCTGTTCGTGGTCGAAGTTGCCACTAAAAGTCAATAACTTGTAAGTTACAATAGTAATTTCACAAGAAAACCTAATGGAAACTATTTAAACTTGCTTAGAAGAATAACCAGACCTTCAGACGACAAGGGTGAAAAATAGCACCCGACTTCCACCTTCCTGGTGTACAATCTCCTTTGGCTTCGATCGCCTTCCCAACGCTATCAATGCAAAGCTAGCACTCCATTCGACCATCCAGGATTTGCAAGTAATTGGTGTGGCTCAATGGGCCTATTGGGTATTTTATAATTTACTCCCAATCACAAATATTTCATCTACTATTGCCTAAAATAATAGGCCAATAGACAATACTTGTGGACACATCCCACAAATAAGCTTAACAAATAATAAGCTCGGGTTGTGTGTGTCGACAATAAGCTTAACAAATAATAAGATTGAGTTGTGTGTGTGTGTGTTACAATAGAATGGGTTCCCTATTTATACAAAATTAGGGCCCAACAAATATGCATTGCATATTATCCTTAGGCTAATAATAGCCTCATCCCGTAGCATGTGTAATGGGATTAAATCGGATTGCATGTTTAATGGGACCTTTACATCCCAAATAGGGTGCTTAGCATTTTAAATGGGTTAAAATCCCCATTGAGCGGCTAAGGTAAGTGGGTATATCCCACATTTTGCGGTTGGATAAAGTTTTAAGGCTTTGAATAGCCTTCCCACGCATATGTGAAGTGGTCAAAGGACCACTTTGGCGCATAACCGCCCCCTACCACCGCTTACCACCTTCTTCCCTCCACGTGGAAGATTCCACTACAACTACTTTACAAAGGGGCTGAGCATAATGTATGGTGGCAGTTTATACTAATGTATAAACATTAATATATATATGTGGCATTTGGAAATTGGACTTACCAAGATAATATAATTTCAACCCATGTAATGTGGTATGGAAATAATTAACTTGGTCATCATGTAGTCCACTTGTCGTCTCCCGATAGGAAAATCAAGTGAATTCAAAGAGTGTTGGTCCAAGCCACGTGTCACAGTGCCATTGGTCCAATATTGATCAGTTGACCATAGTTTGACTTTCCCAATGTCTGAACTTTGACCGAACATATTTAGAGCTCCCGATGTCCGTTTGTCGTGTTCTCACAGTCATTGGAAAGCTCTTGAGCTGATCTTATGCACTGACACCATTTAGGGATGTTTAGGGAACTTTCAAAAATGATCCCCTGATCACATATGGGTGGCATGTATACTAGATGGATGTGAAGAGTGCCTTCTTAGATGGAGATTTACAAGAGGAAATATACATGGAGTAACTTACTAGATTTTTTTAGGATTCTTCTCTTGTTTGTAGGATCCAAAGGTCTCTCTACGGTCTCAAACAAGCCCCTCGGGCTTGGTATGAGAAGATGAATTCTTTTCTTCTATCTACTAGTTTTGTTCATTGCCACTCCAATCATATAGTGTATCTCCAACATGTTGGTGAGGATATTGTGATACTTGTCTTGTATGTTGATGATCTGTTACTTACTCACAGATCTTCCTCCCACATTCAAAGTATTTAGAGGGCTCTTTCTACACAGTTTGACATGACAGATATTGGGTTATTGCATTATTTCCTTGGTTTGCATATTTCTTAGACATATTCAGGGATTCATTTGAGTTAGAAAAATTACACCCATTATCTTATTCAACACTTTGATATGGCTGATTGCAAGCCAAGTCCATCTCCTTTTCAGTCTGGGGTTACTCTTACTTCCACATGTACCACTCCACTTTGTGATCCTACTTTGTATAGGAAGTTGGTTGGAAGTATCATGTACTTGATCCATACTCACCCTGATATTTCATTTGCAGTAGGCCTTGTATCTCAGTTTGCACATTCTCCTCATAGTAGTCACTGACAGGCTGCTAAAATGATTTTACACTATTTTCATGGCACTTTCCACTTTGGCCTACACTACACCAGGGGTTCTACTTAGTTGGTTGGGTATACAGATTCAAATTTGGCAGGTTCTATTGATGACAGGAGTTCCAATTATGGCTATCATTTTTGTCTTGGTTCTTCTCTAGTTTCTTGGGCATGCAAAAAACAACAAGTTATTACACTTTCATCTTCAAAGGCAGAGTATAGGGCAGCAGTTACAGAAAGTCACCTGATTCTTTGGCTTTGACAATTATTGACAGATTTTAGATTCCCATAGGTTTCACAAATTGTACTTTTGTGTGACAACCGAAGCACAATTCACATTTCTCGCAACCTAGTTGAGCACCAGTGGACCAAGCATATTGAGGTACATATCCAATTCATTCGTCAAGCACATTCAGGATGGAGTTCTTTTCTTGGAGGAAATTTCGACTCAGTAGTAGGTTGTAGACATCTTTACGAAGCCTTTTGCATCACCTTGCTACCTTGAGTTACATGGAATGCTTGTGGTTTTAGAATTTGTTCTTGGGGAGTATTCGTGAGAAAATATTCTTCCTCCTTCTTCTTCTTTCTCTTTCCTTCTAGAAGGATTCTTTCCTTCTTTTGGTTCGAGATTTCTTCATGGATATATTGTACATGAGTACCTCATCAAGCCTAGTTGTCGGGACTCATACTGTGGACATGACACTTCTCTTTTTCCCCTAGCTTCACTTGAGGGGGGGTGTTAGAGTAGGTATTTACCTTAGCTCATGTTCACCTAGGTACATTATTTACCTTTATTGTATTTATCCTCATCCACTTATGTGTTTGGATATTTATTTTTATTTATTTAGATATTAGGAGATATTATCTAGTTGTTAGGTATAGTTCTTTCCTTGATCTATGGTATTGACTAGTTCTTTCCTAGATCTATGGTATTGACTAGATCCTTGATGTCTAGTTCTCTCATAAATCTATGGACTTGACTAGTTCTTTGATGACTAGTTCTTTCCATGATCTATGGCTTGATCTAAGACCTTGATTGGTTCTTAGATTGTTATTCCTTACCTATATAAGAAAGTTCCATTCTCATTGTATTTCATTGAGTTCAATAATAATATATGATATTGCTGCTCATTTGTTTGCAAAGGTTTATGTAAAGTTATTCTAGCGAATTACTTTCATGTTATTGATCGTGATGTTTGATTAGCATCTGTGTTCTTGTCTTGGCACAATCTGGTTATCATTCCTTTTACTTTTGATAAGGGAAAGGATAAATCCTTGGTGGAGAGGGACAAATATCCTATGTGTTTTAAACTATAAAATAGAGGCACACAAAGAACGATACAATAAATAGGGAAAACTAAAAGCGTGCCCCCATCTAAAATGGTTTAGCATTGGGAGGTGGTAAGCGTAAATACATTTGTGGTAGCCTTCCAAGGTTAAGAATTGAATTAAGGTGAGAGCCACCTCATCATATAGATTAGGTAAAGACACTCTAAGGTAGCCAAAAAAATGGGAGGTGAGATTCTCATTACCTTTAAGAAACAAATTTAGTTCTTCAGAAGCTTCCTTCTTCGGTTTGTAGACCTCCATCCCCACTGTTGAAATGGCCATAATTTTATCCACCGAATCCAGAGTGATCTCTAGACTGATCCCCTTCATCTCAACAGTAGCACCATTTTTGGTCACTTTCCATGCGCTATCAAAGTCTTTGCTGAGTTTCTCGTAGTGCCCTTCAAAGATTTTTTAGAAAGGGGGTAAAACCCTTGCTATCAAACAGGGACATAGCTTCTGGAGTGACCCCATCAAGGTCAGCAGGTTCAGTCCTGACGATATCCCCACCCATTTCGCTAAACAACAAAGGCCTCTTCACAAAATGACTCAGAAACCAGAGAGCCGAGAGCTTACTCTCACACCAAAAAATGATTCTAAAATAGCGGTTGCCAAATAGAGTTCTCAAAAAATACGTGTAAATGACAAACCTGATCTTCTCATAAGTAAGAAATAAATGCTTGAATTAATCATACAGTAAAGGATCATGACAGGATAGACACCCAATGAAGAGACCTTATACGTGAGCATTAGTTTCTTTTAATAAGTGTTCCCACACCTTGGGATTGAGAATTTCCACCTTCCTCAAAAGTTTCAAATCATGCCCATTAACCCCCATATTAGCAAAGAAATCCACCACGACATTTGCTTCCGTATACACATGTTTGAAGGAGATAAAATTAAAATAATGGGCCATTTTCTTAATACTCTTAATAGAGTTAAAATTGGCAATAAAGATGGGACCTTTCTTATTTATGCTGTTAATTATGTTCAGGGAGTCACCTTCCACTTACAAATTAAAAACGTTGTGTTGAAGAGCCATAAATAGACCCCAAAAGACCCCAACAACTTTAGCAACATTATTATTTTGAGTGCCCAAATTGTAGAAGTATCCAAGAATAAAACTTCCTTCAGAATCATGAAAGACCCCACCACAGCACACTCGACCAGGATTTCCCTTAGAAGCACCATAAAATTTTAATTTTAAACATTCCTTGCTAGGTTTGACACATCCATTTAGTCTAGGTTTTAGACCAGTGGGCCTAGGGGTAGAAGGTCTTAGACCCCACTTCAAGGAGAAACGTGATTCATGCTAAGAGAAAGACTTCTTTTGGGAGTTCAAGATAGAGAAGTTAGCAAGGATGGATCTCACACATCGGGCTCCAATTTTGATATGGGATTATTTTTTGCCTTTAAATATTCTTCTATTTCTTTCCTTCCATATTTCCTAAGCCAAATGTATTATAGAGAAAATTTGTAAGAAACTTCAGACCTTGGCTCTTAAAAGGACTAGTCCATTGGATCCAAATCAATTTTATAGAGTCCATGAAGACCCAGTTGACATCAAAGATGTTAAGGATGGTTTCCCTAACTGAAACAAGAAAGGGACAATTAAGGAATAAGTGTGAGGCATCTTCACAATCAGATTCATAAAAAACACATATGTTAACCATGTGGAAATTTATCTTGTTCATATTTCCAACAGTTAGAATCTTATCATGGATAACCAACCACCAAAACATATTAAACTTGGGGATTAATTATTTGATCCATATGCTTCCCCAATTAAAATTATCACCTGCCTCCTCCTCATGAAAGAAAGAGCGGTAGGCACTTTTGACCGAGAAAATACCATTTTCTTCCTTAGACCAGTATAAGCTATCTTCAATAGGATTCTCTCTATTAATAATAACTCCTCTTAATTTGCTATTAATAGAAGATATCTCTAAGCTATTAGAATGATCCAAATATATGGTTTTCCACTATCCCAAAGGATCATCCAAATTGAAGTAATCTCTAACCTTAGTCCCATATTTGGACACATAGTCTCTGTAGATAGTAGGGAAAATAGTCTTGAAACGAAAATTCTCCAGCCAGTTGTCCTCCCAGAAGTTAATGGTGCGTCCATTTCCAAAAATCCATTTGCATCCTTTAGAGAACACATGTTTAGCCCAATTTAAGGACTTCTAAAAGCATTAAGAAGCATTAGAGTTTTGGGTATAAAAGCACCATTCATTAGTAGACGGGTTAGGTAGATATTTACATCTTATGATATCAGTCTAGACACTATCTTCCTTTAACAATCTCCAACTCATTTTGGATAGCATATCTTTATTCATTTTAGTCCAATCTTTGATACCAAGGCCACCAAAGTTTTTGGGAAAACAAACCTTATCCTAGGTAATTAGAGGAATTCTATCTTTTGATTCAATTCCACTCCATAGAAATCTTTTTTGTATTCTCTCTAGATTGCAGGCAATCTTAGAGGGTAATATATAGATAGACATCGTATAAACCGGTAAATTCTATATAGAGTATTTAAGAAGGACAACTTTGCCCACTTGAGATAGAAGCGATCCTTTCCACCCTTCAAGTTTTTTCAAAAATCTATCAATTAAGAAATTCCATTCAGCATTCTTTGGTTTTTCCATCCCAATAAGCATACCAAAGTATCTGGTTGGGAGGGTTTTAGAGGGGCAACCAAGAATACTAGCAATTTTGATGCTTCTTCTTTTAGGGGTATTGATAAAGAAGACAGAGATTTTCCCATAGTTTATCAATTCATCCGAAGCTTCCTCATAATCCATCATTAACTGCTTGAATTCTCTAGCCTCAGGGACAAAAGAAACTCCTATCAACGTGGTATCATCAACAAAATGTTGATGAGAAACCCTCTAACAGTTTGTAGTAGAGGAGATACCTATGATTCTTCCCTCCATGGTAGCCTTATTAAGAGTTCTACTTATGGTTTCGGCCAAAATAATGAAGAGAAAGGGAGAGCTAGGATCACCTTATCTTAAACCACGTATGCTGTTAAAATGACCACAAGGAGTCCCATTAAATAGGACCGAAAACTTGGAAGTGGAAATACAAGATAGAATCATCTCCTTAAAATCCTCACCAAAGCCAAATCTTGAGAGAATCTTCAGAAGGAAAGACCAAGAAAATCTATCATAGGATTTTTCCATATCCAGCTTGATGAACATAGCTTCTTTCTTGTTCTATTTCAAAGAGTGGAGGGTCTTCTGTATGGTGACAATGCCATCTTGAATCTGTCTACCCATAACAAAACCTCCTTACTAATTAGAAATAATTGAAGGTAACACAACCTGTATTCTTAAGGCAAAAATTTTTGAGCACATTTTATAAACACAGTTGAAAATACTTATGGGCCTAAAATTTTTAAACTCCATAGGATCATGATTCTTAGGAACCAAATCCAGAAAAATGATATTTAGCTCTTGTAGCATCTTTTTGTTCTTGAAAAAATCCTGGATAGCATTGCATATATCATCTCTCACAATGTCCCAAAAAGTTTGAAAGAAGAAATTCGGGAAACCATCAGGTCCCAGGGCTTTATCAGGGTTTAGAGATTTGACCATGAATTTAATTTCTTCCATTGAAGGGATTTTAGTGAGCATGAGGTTGTCATCATCATTTATTAGATGGGGGATCACGTCAAGAAACTGCTCTTCCTTAGTGTTGTTAGGAAACCGAGAAGAGGTCATAAGCCTACTGAATAAAGAACACACCTCTTATTGAATTTTCTTAGAGTCATTGAGCATAACTCCCTATCCATTTGTTATGCTTATAATTCTATTAGAGATCTTCCTTTTGAGAGTAGAGATATTAAAGAACTTTGTGTTCTTGTCACCCTGTTTAAGCCAAAGGGCTATAGATTTCTATTTCCAAAAAATTTCCTCCTTCCGGAGGATGTTATGATACTCAAAAGGTAAATACTTCTCATTTTTTTGGGTAAATATAGAATTTCAAACCTCCAGCGACTCTAAATATTTCTGGAGCAAAGAAATGTCCTTAGCCAAGGATTTCTTTTTTTTGAAAATTTTGCCAAAACTTTTTTTATTCCATTTTTTCAATTTTTTTTTACATGAACAAGCTTTTTAACAATTCTGAATAAATCTATACCTTTGATTTTTATATTCCACCACCCCTTCACCAGCTTAGTAATATCCTCATCAAGTAGCCACATATTTTCAAATCTGAAAGGGAATCTCCTCCTATCCTTAGCCTTGATCTGGAATAGGATAGGATTATGATTAGATCCTATGCGAGGAAGGGAAAACAGCCTAGCTTCTTTGTTCAACTAACCCTAAGAGAACAACACTTTGTCAAGTTTAACTTGAATCAGCTGGTCACCATTCCTTTTGTTAGTCCAAGTAAATATACTTCCTCTAAGCTCAACATCTATAAGATTATTGAGGTAAATAAAATCTTGAAGGTCTTCCATGCTTTCAGTGAGATCTATATGTCCCCCCTTTTTCCCCCGGACACAAAGGAGTGTTGAAATCCCCCAAAATCACCTATTATGTGCCTTTAATTACATTCTGAAATTCGGAGAGATCAGCCCAAAGTTTTTTCCTTTCACTTTTACTATTAGGAGCATAGATATTAGATAAGATCCAGAAATCTTTAGATATTTTATCCTGAAAAAGCACCGCCATATGGTTTTTTCTGTTAAGGAGCTTCATACCTTTGAGTTTTTCTTCATTCCAAATAACAACCATTCCCTTGGCTGTGCCTATTGAACTAACAACAAAACCCCTAAAATTTTTGTAAGACCTCCCACAAGTCTCAAGAAAAGGCCCCTCTATCATCTTAGTTTCATGCAGGGCCAGGATATCAAAATTTCACCCCTTTTTAAAACTATGTTTCAGGTGTTATTACTATATTAGGGTTTGGAGGAAGGAAAATAATATACTCATGACTTAAAAAAAAAATTAAATTCAAGTGAGGCTTAAAGAGCCCATAAGTATAATATCAAAGTAATTAATTTAAATTTATAGCTACGAGAGGGTGCAAACACCATACTCATATGGTTCTAATCGAGAAAAAAATATTTGTATGATTCTGGGTGAGGTATCCAGATTTTATTGTTAATTTTGATATCTTTGCTTTATATTTTTATGCATCTTAATTTTTTATTGTTTATAGGGTTTTAGTATATTATCTAATCAATTGGAAATCATTTCAACATGAATAAAAATAATACTAAAAGAAATAGTTACTTAAAAAGAACCATATAAACAATGCATAATACACAAGATATATGTGGGGAAACCATTTTGGATAACAATATCACACTAAACACATCATACATTTATTAATTATGGTTAGGAAACAATATGTTTTGACAATTATAGACCTCTTTGACCATTATAGACCACAAGAAACTAGCTTTAGAACATTATTTTATTCCTCTCACACATCTCTCTATTTTCATACAACTATATAAAAAATGCATGCAATGTTTTATTTTGAATTTACATTTTAAACACATATTCATTACTATTGATATGGAAATATTTATGTGCCACTATCTCACAATGACACGTGTTTCCCACTACATACAGAATGGTTGAGTCACAACCATCCATCCTAGGTTGGTTTGGAGTCATGATACCACATATATAATTATTTAATAGTTATATTTAATTAAGTATATATGAATTAGATATTATAAAGCAACCTTTATAGTTATAATATTATTTAATTAATAATTGAATATTTTCCTTCGTAATTTTCCCTAGGATTAATATAACCCAGCTATATTATTATATTTTTTTAAAAGATCAAACCTTATAATAGAAGCCTTATAAATATTTAGAGGCCACTAATTTGTTTAATATATCAAAAAGTTGAAGGGTCCCTTACTATTTCATCAATATCATTAAACATTTTTACAAAAAAATCTCCCTCTAGGTAGCTTCTCATGGTACCCTTATTGGTGTTAGCTTAAAAATATACCATTCCTTATAAGTTTATTTAAAACATATATTTATGTGAATGATACTAAAGTTCCCAAATATCCCGCAACCCTAAAAAAGTGTACCTTCACCCCACAAAAGGTGTTTCCATAACCATATGATTTTAAGAATCCATACTTAAATAAAATATTTCCTAATATTTTATAATCTCAAGGTGAGGATATTTTATAATTTTTATTTATCATATATGTAGAAATTTAATAAAAAGTCCTTTGCTACCTAAAACGTACTTAGTATCTATACAACCCTCTTATAATATGAATTCCTGGAAAAATACATCTCAAAGTAAACCTTATTGATTCATAAGTCATCCTAAATTCCACCTACAAAAAATCAAGTTAATCTAATTCTTAATAGTACCCCAAATTCTCCTCAATCTCCATCTAATACTTTAATTCCTCTTCTCTATAAATTGGTGACTTATCTCTCCAATTGAGAAGTGGAAATCAAAAGAAAATAAATTAAAATCTCAAACCTATCCATTCAACATCCTTTCTCTTCATTTTCGTTATGTACATGTTGGATATTAATCTTCCGTCTCCTATATTATAAGGAGGGAAAGGTTCCTTCTAAAGTGATGAGAAATCAACTTCCACCTAAGATAAAAAAATTATATAGGATTTTTGATCCTAATTCCTTTTGTAATTTTTCTCTTATTGCCATCAAATATGTTTTTTTCCTAAGATTTTTTCTTCCTTATCTAAATATTTGTTAATAGATGCCCATATTACTCTAAAAAATTCATTAGTTTTCGAAAATCCACTTTTAACCATAAAATGTGACATTCCCTTAGGAATATATATTCATTCATTTCTTGACCACAACTAATCTCATTTTGTCAATATTAGAGGAATGAACTGGGAAGAACATACACAACATAAGGATTTGGATTCCATGCAAGTGCATTGGTAAGAAATAGATTATGAACATATACTTCACATAATAAATTTATATCTTATTCAAAATAAGTGAAAAATATTTCAAAGAATCTATGAGGTCTATCTATGTCAATGCTCATAACTAAACTAACCTCCCTAGCTACATCTTTATCCAACTCTCCTTTATGATTAAGGAATAAAAACTTGTTGGAGATAAACACAAAGATAGTTGAGCACCCATTTTACACACCAAGAAATTTTTCTCTTTTAATTAACAATAACAACCTATTTGCTATTTTTTTGTAATTGATCCCAAGCATCCTTCCACAACATTTCCTTGTAATTGGGACTTATTCCAGTCCCAGCAACTAAAAAATATACTCAATATCAGAATCCAATATAGTTATTTTCAGATTCCTAAATGTCAAATATTGGAATTATCTGCACTCCAAAATCACTCATATCGGATTCCAAAATTGCACATATTGGATTCCAAAATCATCATATATATTGGAATCCAGAATCACATATATCAGAATCCAAAATCACCTATATTGGAATTAACTCTACTCCAAAATCACATATATTGGAATCCAAAAATCAAAATATTGGAATCCGTTAATTCTCCTTCCGAAGTCCAATATATCTGGTCATGATTTAAATTTATGAATCTGTGAAATAATGTTTAATGATTTTAGGGAATCCAACATTGATATGAGAAATAATGCCTGGTGGCTGCTAGCCCATATAGAACAGATACATGTTCTATTTTATAAGGGCTAGTGGCGGCTAGGCTTAAGATTTGGAATAATGCTCTTATCAGTTTTAAGATTTTTTAAGATTAAACTATACAAATTTGAATATTTCAAACCATTAAGCAAGTGACCGCTAGGCTAATGACATTCATGAGATGTGAGACACTTCCACATTTAATTACTATGGTTCGATTGAACCTTGGGGAAACTAGAGAATTACCTTATGGGTTAAATTTGGCGGCCACCTATGCCTGTCAAACAATTTTTAGTTGAAGGGAAATTTTCAAAAATTTCCCTTTGAAAATGTAAAATAGTGTTATTTTATACTATTAATAAGATTTATAAAATTTTATATTATATGTATTTTATTTCACTCTTTCTAATATATATTTGTATATTTTACTAATAGTGTTATTATATAAAAATGAGATTTATACTATACATGTATTTACTAATATATAGTATAGTTTACTAATAAATCTATATAAAAAATGCAATTTACAAGTTGCATGTGACGGTTTTTTCAAATATCTGCAAGTATTTTACGGCTAAAATTGTATAAAACGTCTAAATGGCCATCAAATTTAACCCCTATAAATATGAAGAAACTTAAAGAGGGTGACAATTCAATTTAGGAGAATGTAATTAACTATAAAACCATTCCAGATATATTTTCATATTTAAAGTTAGAGCTCATATTTACTTCATTTATAATGGTGTGATTGAACCTCAGTGCAACCAGAGAATTTCTGAAGATGTTATGAAGAAATTAGCAGAGGGCGATGATCCAGTGTAGGAGAATGTAATTAATTGTAAAACCATACCAGATATATTTTCATATTTAAATGTAGATATAAAATCAATTGTAAGAGACATGACATAAAGTTTTCATATTCAAATATGGATATGAACTTATTTAAAATTAACTATAAAACTATCCCATATATATTTTAGTATTTAAATATAGCTATGAAATAAATTGAAATTCCTTTAGTAAAGGTAGGTAGAATTATAGTAAAACATTTGATGAATAATTTGAAATTATAATGTAACACTATTCCTGAAGTTGGGCTTCCAAATCAAAAATACAAATCATAGTAAAGATCCAATAAAAAAGCTCCCTAAAATTGTTTTAGTGATCTAATATAATCCCGAACATCTTCGACATCCTTCAATGGTTGCAACAAAGGCCACAACACATCTAACAAGTATGTGTCTTTTGACTTAGAATCTATGTTAAATGTTTAAGCAATTATGTAGTTCACAACATCATTGAACTTGTTTTTCTCTAAAGAGTCATCTACAAGCACTGTATTTTTACAATTGTACGATGCATTAAACCATGACCAAATAGAGTTAAGATTCTTGAGATATAATTTGGGATTCCTAGAACCTTCATAATCGGAGCGTTTGGTCTCGACGCAATCTTCCTGTGTAAATATGAACTCGAAGCTTGCAACCTCCAAGCTGATGTTTTGAAGGAATGAAGGCATCATGTCATCAACATTTGACTTTCTTGTCGATGTCCACATTGCTATGTTGAAATTTTTTTTGCACCGTTGCAAGAACTCTTTCACATTAGGTCTGAGATTTTTTTTTCGAGCTTGATGCCACCAAAATTTTTGAATTGTTTAAATGTTCGAAGATGCCTTGTGGAGGGTGTGTGCCAAAACACCATTTATATCAAATATTCATTTTCATGTTGCATGTGTTCGTATCTACAAATGAAAAAAAAATCAAATGGTTGAGGGTGGAAATCAATTAAAAAATAAAAAACAAGTCCCTTTTGATATTGTTATATCAAAAATCAAATGGTCATAGGTGGTGACAAAGGTAAAATCTAAGGGTGTTCCTCATTTCTTATTGTTATACTAGGAATATTTTTTTGTGAAGAATTTATTTGAATAGAATGTAATGTTTCAGCACGACGAGTCTTTACATACCGTATTGTAGTTATTTCATTGCATTGGAAAGTGGTATACATTTTCTAATATCGAAGAAAAAACTAGTATTTAAGCATGTTCACAATTAATGTAGGAATACATATTTCATTAATAAAAAACTGCTCAAAGATTTGTTACATTAAAGATTTTTTGTTAATTCACATTTGCAACTTATACACTCACACTCTGAACTTATAATCAGGGAAGATTTAAATTCTCCCAACTTATAATCGTACAATTGTAATTTAAATAGTTACGCAGAAACCATCACTAAAACATATGAATGTATTTTATTTACAATGTTAAGTTGTATCATCACAATAACATTTTGAAATGCTAACTTTTTTATTTAGCATTTACTCGCTCCAAATATTTGATGCCCTCTACCACATTCAATCCCTTTGACATTATTAGTGATAATTATTTGTGCAAATCGGTCATCAACCACATATCTTTTGAGCAATTTTCTCCTCTGATTTTCATCCCAACCATAAAATTTGTTAGAGGGTTTCCCTTTGCACCTAATGTAATACACATTTTGTCTTCATAATTGTAGGGGACGTTGTTTCTACTCCAAACCTTTTCTAGATCTTTTATTACAATTCCATCGACCATATTGCAATGTTCTTTTCCCCAGCTGATTAATGGATTCAAGCTAGATGATAATTTTTTATTGAAGGCCTTTTTCAACTTTTCAACATCAGCTAAACTGATTTTGTCTGACCAGAATCCCATTTCAAATTTTGTTGATAATGACTTTATAAAATCTTTCAGGCCACCTTGCATGCTCATTATCTCCCTGCGTAACTTGAATGTGATGTCCCTAGAGGGTGATTGGTTTTTCTCATACAACAAGCCCTCCAAATCTAAAATAAGAAAATATTTCTTGCGGCTAACTATAGGGAAGTAAATAATTTTTTTAATTAGTCTCATATCAATTCTAACCAATGGAAAAAAATAACATTTTAGCTTGCAACTACCACTTATTAGTGGGCTTGGTGTGTAGGATTGCATATTCTTTACTTGTTGCTAGATCCTTTGATGAAATATCTGTTTCAAACAATATTAATATTATTAATATAGCTATTGCTATGGAAAATGAAAGCGTATTTGAAAAAAACATACTAAACTACGTGGTAAAATGGTAAATTCAATATTAGCACTTTAGGTAGCTAGCACTTACCAACTGAGCTTCTAGCTTGGCGTACACAGACCTTACTAGCTGCTGGTTGTTTTGATGTAATATGTGTTACAAACAACAGTAATCAATTCAAAATCAATTTCATGTTATTGCAAATGAAAGCATAATTGAAAACACATACTGGTCTCAGTGGTAATATGGTAAGTACAAATCAAAATGTTATATCTTCTGAATGAATTGTAGTGCCCACTAGGGTTCATTTATATCCGTTGAACCACCCATTAGTGGACAACACTTTTTAGATATTGATGTGGATTAGCAATTGCTAGGCTATGCCATCATTGGCTGGAATAAGCATAGATTCTAATGTATGTATCATTATGTCGATACTAATGGTTTATGCAGAAAAGAAACAACCTGGAAACTACAAAATATGTAGCATTGGATGCCAACAAGAAATTTTGAAATAGGTTATTTGGTAATTCCTTCTTTGAAAATGATTCCGCTTCTAGAATTAGATGAAATATTTTTCTATAACTATGTGAGCCTTAGAAATGGTTATGTTTAAAAATACACATAGCTAACATACCTGATTTTGTCTACATATTTGTGCTGGCTACCACCACGCACTCCACTGTTACTTTACTCCGGGTGTTGGTGGTCTGCATAATCCATTAATTTTTCTTATAAATTTGTGGGGCTTAGTAATGGTTCTTATTTATAAATGCACACGACTAACATACCAGGATTTTCTTGCATATTCGTGGATGATGTGGTTGAGTTCTCCTCATATGTGGTTAGAGATGGTGATTATAGAGTATTGTAAAAAAAATGAGAACAATGGAAATTGAAAACAAAGCTCATTAAACATATTTATAAAGTGATTGAACTTTAATCACCATGATGAGTTGGTTGTGTAGCATCAAGTTGAGAGGTTTATACATTGATTCCTATTGTTCTTGGGTTGTCTATGTAAATAAGAAATGTGTAAGTAGATTTTTTTGGTTGAAATAATTTTAACATAATCACATCTTCGAGTTGTATTCTAGTAAGAACCTTTCTTCATATGAGAATAGTAATGTTTCAAAAACATTTCCTGACTATGTGTCTCAACAATAAAAACAACAGATTGATTGGATTTAACTAATGCACGCAGCATGACACTACCACTGTATAGCACTAATACTATAAAATCCTAGCAACAACATTGAGTGAACATCTCAGACCAAAACTCATATGATCACTCAAAAGGAAAAGGGTGTTTAGTTCCTTTTAGGCCAATTTTTCTTGCAGTTATGAATTGCTGTGGCATTTTTTCCATCCAATCCCTAGTGAATTCTTCTCTTTCATCATTGTTTTTTTCACAGTTGTGCACTCCAGTTATTGTGTACATAAGACACAAAGTTTTAAATTTCTTGCAGCTATCATAGAGTCTATAGCATCCATCTAGAATTGATTCTTCACTGCCTTTAACCTTTTCCATGTATTTTTTTACTATTTCTCTCAACATTTTTGAATATTCAATTGGTATGAGAAAAATAATACTACATTCCAACACACTGGTTCCAATAACTGATAGCAACTCCATTATTTCTTTAGAAGAAATATCGCTAGACAAATTGTAAAAATCAATGACAACACATTCTGCATTGAAAGGATTGGTGGCATAGGAATAGTTGATAGAGTTGACAAAAGCTGGAACGGGTATACAAATTGACAAGTAAATTCTTCTGTGTCCTCCATCCTTGCCGATATATTGTCTTCCATTGACACCACATAGTTGTCTAATATTGTCTGAGCCTCGACGGAAGATCTTCTTTCGCCACCTGGTCCTTTTTACATTTAGCTTTTTTTCCCCTATGTGGGAATCATATTTTTTCTTTCTTTTCCTCTCTTCACCTAATAGTACAGACAACTGGTGGTAGTGTGATTCATTAAATTTAACTTTTTCAATTACTTTCAATTCACTATAGGATGTCAATAGATCAATATCTGGATGTTTTTCTTTAAAATATTATAGAACTTTTACTCTCATTTTTATGTCTCATTTAACTCTCTGGCAGTACGAATCAAATGTCTCTACTATTACACCTTCATGAATAGGGCCAATTATCCAGACATCCCTTGATTGTACTTTATCTTCTAGTACTGCTAGTTCTTCTTTGTTCATTCCTCTAGCAGCCCCGAATGAATTGGTTGTGAATATTTCCAATGAATTAGGCTGAAATTTATCCTGATTATATTTAATAGGTGAACAAGCAAGGCCACCAGATCTAAAAAACTCAAATTTTGTATTCCATTTAGTCCATATATCATCTAGTAATAATAGAAAATTCCATTTGTCGTATAGATTGATGGTTGAGTCCATTTTGAAAATCAAAATGAAATGAATCTCAAATTTCTACATTCAAAAGACATTAATATGCTTTTTCTTTTTATATAAGGAAGAAAAAAGTTAATAACAAATGCAATAAAATTAAATTACATTACCTTCCACTCCTCTTGTTTTTTTTCCAATCCAGGACCACATCCAAGTGATTTCCAAACCAATCTAGCTTTGTACAACAAATCAATAAACTTGGTTTCTATCCAAGTTATGTTCACTTCATTCTATTATTTGCAAATATTAGTAATGGCTTCGTTAGTTGCATTTGGAGAAAGAATACGAGCCCTTAAAAACTGTAGCCTTGGATGTAAAGACTTGTAAGTATTTGAGCACAAAATTTTTATTTGTGCACATATTGTATGTTGGTCATCAAGTATATAAAATGTAACATCATCTCTTTCCAAGTCTTTTGGATCTTTGAGCACCACAACCTTATTCGTAGACTCCAAGAAGGGAAGAAGAATTGCGTCCCTCTGTGTAGGAATAAAATTTATCAAAATGGAGTACACAATAAGGTTAACATTATCATCATCAACATGATGATACTGATACTCTAGAGGTACTACATGGCACTTGGAAACATCAATTGAAAATACTTCACCATTGAAAAAAAAGTCGTCAAACTGTTGCTTACATGAAGGTTTTGTTTTCATGAATATAGTGGTTGCTTTCTTCAGCAATGCAACTGATTTAGTATTATTTTTCAAACCATGGAACTTTGATTTGGATGGATCAAGCTCCAATTTAGCCAAATATGTTCTCCTCAGCATAGTAAACAACTTGGCATGTTTAGGTAGTGAAAGAAAACCTTTTCTATTCAAAAAATGAAAAAAGGAAGAGGTTGTATCACCTCTATACAATTTTCTAAGTAATGCAAGCATGCCATTGTGAATTTCTTGTGCATTTGAACAACTAATTTTATCTTCATATAATAACAACCCCAAATCCCATCCACGTGTTGAACATGGACATTGTATTTTTTCTTCTGAGGCTTGCATTTCCCATTTCCTAAATAAAGAAACAACCAAATCCACATCCATAATAAGACACTTATTATTTTCATTGTCAATGCACTCGACCTGAACATGCAATGTAATCAAATCAATAAATTTAAAGGATATAATCATTCTAATTTCCTCATGTCCTTCATCTACAACAAAAAAAATCACAGTTTCTTATAGTAGTTGTCAGGGACAAGGACTTCAACAAAGTAGTTGTCATCTCTTTTCTTCCAACTCTCAGCACTTTCAATGAATGGAATTGCTGAGAATGGATTTTGACCAATGGAAGACATTGTATCTGTAATTGGAGTAGAATATATTAAAGATTACTTCACATATCGATTAATTTTTGTTCTTACCATATGTTAATGAATGCAAGTATTAGCCTTTGTGATTGCCAATCTCTATAATACTTTAATTTTTATCATTGGTGAGCAATCAAAGTAAACATTAGCTACTATTAGGCTTCAACCAAACATGACATCTAACCTTCAACTGGTTACTGTAAATCATATTTTTTGGATCACAACATTAATACTAGAAACCATGCAAAATTGTTCTTGACAATTAACACACAACATATTTTGGAAGGATTATTCGTTGTGTGACAACCATCCACTTTGCGTCAATTACATGAAAGGAAACATTTGAAAACATAAATGTTAGTGAGAGAGAGGATTTAAGTCAACATATGAATGGACAATATTTAATATTACTTGTTGGTAATTTATGCCAATTGAATGGACTACCTTAAAGGCCATTAATATTCAATCTCCATAACTAGTAGAAAAGAATAACGTAGCGGACGCTAGGCTCAAGAATGTATTTATTTGAAAATAGCTATATGGTAACAAACAATGGTCAAGCTTAGTGGCCACTAAGATCCTCTGATTAGTGTTTTTCATTGTAAGCACTATATGTTCAGCTGTGGACCAATATTGTTTTTCAATGATAGTAATTATATCATATTGGCTGGAATTCACATGTCAGACCCAATTGCAACACTAAATTTCAATAAGATGGATAAAGACTTATGTATTTCTCCTAAAATATATATCTGTTAATTATAAGCCATATTCGTTCACATCAAAGAAAAATCCTAGTGGCTGCTGCAAGTTCTTTATTTCAAAATAACTATTGAATAATAAATCATGGTCTAGCTTGTGGCCTCTACGATACTTTCATTACCTCTAGTCGTAGAAATCACTATAAGTACAAATTTGAAATGATTGTTATTGTCAACGAATATAATTGTATCAAATTAGCTGCATGTTAGCATATAGAGAAAATTTCTGCAATACTTTGCATCGAGAGGGATCAAGAATTTATCTTCGTATCAAAGGAATAACATTACGGATGATAGGTGCAACAATTTATAAATTTGAGAATATATATAATAACAAACAACGGTCAAACTTAGCGGCCGCTAGGCTCCTATCATTATCATTTTCCATTGTAATCACTATCTGTTCAACTTTGGATGGTTAGAGTAAAAGGGTATCAACTGCTATGCTTAAGCATTTCTTAATTCTAAAATAGTTGTTGAATAAAAAATTGTGGAATGGATTAGCAAACGCTACTAACATATCATTACCTCTTTTCATAACTATCAATATGTATACAATTTTAGATCGATTGTAATTGTAAATGATTAAAATGTTAACAAATTGTATGTGCGTTACCTTGTGAAGCCAATTCCTGCAATGATTTCCATCGAGAGGGATCAAGACTTTATATTATTATCAAAGAAAATTATTAGTGAGCACCAGCCTTCATTACTCGTTGAAAGTAATAATGTAGTGGCCGCTAGGCTCAAGAGTTTAATTTTGAGAGGATGCAAGACTTATTTATTTATCCTAAGATATATCTTTGTAAATTATAATCCATATTCGTTCGTATCAAGTAAAAAGTGTAGCGGGCCCTAGGATTAACAATTTATCAATTTCCATTTCAGTTATTGATTAAAAAATCATGATATGGCTTAGAGGCCTTCAGGATCCTTTCGTTACCTCTTGTCATAGTAATCACTATCTTTACATCTTTAGATTGATTGCAATTTTTAATGATTATAATAGTTTCAAATCGGCTGCACATTACCTGGTGGAGCCAATTTCTGCACTACGTTCCATCGAGAGGGATCACGATTGTTGGTTCATATCAAAGAAAAGGTTTAGTGACCGCTAATCTCGATTACTAGTTAAATGGAATAATGTAGCGGCCGCTAGGCTCAACAATTTCTAATTTGTGAATAAATATATTATAACAAACAATGGTCCAGCTTAACAGCTGCTAGGCTTCTATCATTATCAACTGTCATTATAATTGTATCATTTGGGTCAAATTTACATGGCAGCCCAAATTTCTGCACTACATATTTATCCTATCACTAGCTATATACCTTCTCTAATTTGAGAATAGCCCAGTGGCCGCTAGCTATATACCTTATGGGATTTGAGAATAGCCTAGCGGACGCTAACTATAAACATTTTGGGATTTGATAATTTCATGCCACGTGTCATTGTTTTAATGTTAGCTATTTATATTATAATTTCATAATAAATGTGTAAATTATAATGTTTTCTAACTATTAGGTTCAAACATGCCACGTGGCACAGTATAATTAGACAAATATTTTTCATTTGCGCACTACATCTAACATTGTATAGGTCGATTTTGATTTTTTAATTTTTTTTTCTCCTATACATTCGTACACTTTATTTCATTTGTTTTATTACAATATTATATTTTTATTGTGTTTTAACTATTCTAGGCTATATCCACACGTTGCCATTTTACTAGTAGCTATTTATATTATAATATCATGGTTTCATATTAGACTAGTTTCTTTACATTTTAATTTCATATTAAACGTGTAAATTATAATGTTTTCTAACTATCAGGTTCAAACTTAACATGTGGCATAGAGTAATTGGAAAATTATATTTCATTAGTGCACTACATCTAACATTAGGTATCTAGGTGATTTTTGATAAAAAAATAAAATAAAATAAATGTTCCTATAAATTGCTATATTTTATTTCTACTGTTTTATTATAATATTATAAGTTTTGTTACGTTTCAAATATTTTAGGCTATAGCCAATAACAAAATGCGTTGTTTTCAATATTTTTTATTTTTTCAATATCCCACACCTTTTCTCAATGAGTGGAAAATTCAACTATTTTAGGCAATAGCCAATAACAAAAGGTGTTGTTTTCAATATTGTTTTTTTTTCGATATCCCACACCTTTTCTCAATGAGTGGAAAATTCAAAATTTGGATTACGAATTGCCCCCATTTTTGAGAATTTGAGATTTCAATATTAACACATTTTCCCCCGCTTTGATTTTAAAAATTCCATATCTCACACTTTTTATATTTTCAAATTTTCTAACATGGACTGTGCCAGAAAAAAATATTAAATACCCTGGAGAAATAGTTTTTAGGGTTTTTGTTTTTTCAGTCTTGCAGAGCTCATGAAATATGTTATCCAATTTTGCACACTTTGGAAAAATTAGACAATGGGATCCTAGTGGACTATGGACTGAGAAAGGGACTTCACGAGGAAAATCTAAGACATTACAAGTATTAAAGGTTCAATGTTTACACATAGTGCGAGAAATGACCCCAGAAAGGCCCACTACTGGTATACATGGGAAAGAATCGTCAAACTCGATCAATCGCATTTAAGGGGTCCTATTGTGTTTCATAACTCAACGGGTTTTGAGAGAAAGTAAAAAGAAAGCAATATCATGTAAATAATTAATTTGGACCTAAATGAATTGTTGAGCTAAAAACAACCCATCTAACAGCTTGTCAAGCTGGTAGACAAGTTGGTTGAGTAATTCAAGAGATTGAGCCAACATTGATCAAGGATCTTGGGTGAGATATGTTGGAAATGTTGAGACAAGGGTGAGATCATTTCATAAAAACATCACAAGGCACACATTAAGTTAGGTGAAGCAGAGTCTGAATCACTCATGAGTTAGGGAAAGAAGATGAGACGTCAGAGGAGCTCGCCAAGAAAACATAAGAACTCTGACGTAGTATGAAGGATTTTAAAGGGCTCCACTCAGTCATCCGAGTTAGATCCAAGTCACTTAGATGGAGACATGAGATTAAAGGCATGGAATATGAGCCATTGGTGACTCAATGAGTCTAATGGAGATTTGAAGCTCGAAGGAGCATTGATGCTAAGAATGGTGAGTCAATAAGAGCTCATCTAATTTATTCTGAAGCACCTCAGAAAAATCATGCAAGGGAGATCACACACAGAAGGAATAGGAAGTTTGGGTCATGATGGATTAGTTGATGAATAAACGAGTCAGTTTGGGAGACACTTGCTAAGGCAGGGCCAACAAGATCATGCAGTGAACTTGGTTTAGGACGAATTCTGCAAATCCACGTTATGTTCTGTTCGAGCTAACCAAGGGATGTTTGAGCTTGACAGAGTTAGTTTGGTTTCAAGATAGGATTGGAATCAGGCTAAAAAAAACAAGGAAGTATTCACAGTGATTGATGGGTTAAAAAGGATGGCTCAACAATGCATCCATGGTGGGATGATCTTGCTAGAGTCTCACAAGAGAAGGAAAATCCAAGACATCAAGAGCGACATAAGATGAATGGAGCTTGTTGCGTGGTGATGAAAAACTGAGATACGTGATGGAGCCCTATCGATGGGAGTCATCGAGCATGATGAATGGCTCAAACTTATAACTTGACATCACAGGCATGTAAGTAAAATGTATTCGGGCTCGTTTGTGGAGGCATGCCATTGTGGTAAGTGTATAAGTAAAGCAAGGATAAGGGTTGAGCATAATAATGTAATACCGTGACAATGGGATAGGTGAGTTTCTCGTAGAGGATTTATTGATGGGAACTAGGTGAGCTCAAAGTTACAACACTGAGTTGAGCCAAGTGGTATGAAGAGATTGGGAGGTTTAGACGTGGAGGCGATATAAGAGATAACTAAGTTTGGTGGCAAATAAATACATTGCTTCGAGATCCATATTGAGCTCATTTGAAAGATAAGAAAAATAAATGGATGCAAGTGGGATGTGTGACTCTCATGCCAAGATGAGGATTAGTGAAATAAGGTCTAGTTGGTTGGCCAAACACTAGTTGGAAGATTGATACAATACAAGAAATGGTGAATTACATATCTGTGTTGTTTTAGAGCCTATCAAGTTGGAAGGTCAAACCGTGGGTACGTTAATGTGAAAATCATATAAAAATGGGCTCATCATGTTGAAGTTTGAACTGGTTACAAATGAAGATGGCTCACAAGGGAGTCGGTGCCATAATATCGAGTCTATGTGAAGCTTGTTATGGAAATCTAAGTTCGAGTTAAGGTCGAGTGAGTGTATCACTCAATGCACGGAGAGCCCTGAGTACATTGAGTGGAATGTAGCATGGTTAGGGAGATTAGCTAAGGAGATCGATAGATTCAATAAGGAGAATTTACCACCGGACTCGCCAGGAATGAGCAATAAAACGTGGAGCTTGTAGACATGTTCTAGCTTGGTTATGCATTAAAATTTCTGAGCTCGCAGAAAAGGAAGATATGTTTCCCAAGTCGATGGATGGTGTCTAAGGTAGAGAGCTCGTAGGTCGAGATAAGGATCAAGTCGAGTTATGGAGCATGGGAGGTTCACGTCATAGTGGAATTATGGGGATTGGAGGCCAACATGCCAAGTTAGTGGGCTGGTAAAATGGATCCAAAAGTCTGGATTCCACATCTCAAACCCATGGGATTTTGTGGTATGAAAGTCATGATAAGCTTGGCATGGCAAGATAATGTTTGGACTCCCAAGTTGCAATAAAATCATCAAAGAAAATGGGGGGTTAATCTCTAATTTGGCCAAACCGTGAGCCAACATAGTTAGTGAGTGCATGTAGGATGATGACCGAATTATTTTCCGAGCTTCTCGGTTCATTTAATCCTGATGATATTGAAAAAGGGAGGTAGAGTGATACCCGTTCAATATGTTAATGTGGAAAACTAACCACTCATGCAAGTGAGTCATCCAGTGAATACGAGGGGCCACAATTCCTCAAGAATAACTCAACCAACTATAAAATGGAAATAAGGCATGTGTTTCCATAGAATTTTGTGACGAAATAAGTTTCACTGAGTTGTTTGGATAACATGTTTGGAGGGTGATGTTCAGATTTAATGAAAACATTATACATTCAAGTCAATGAAAGGATCCCAGACTACGTGCTAGATGGCTCACTTATATAGTCGGAAATCAATAAGACTAATATGAATAAACCAATGTGAAGGGTTAAAGAAGCCAAAATAGAAGCTTGGTTAATGTGTAATGATTAGCGATCTAGCTGCTGGGGTTGGTGGAACGGTCAATATGGATACGTGGTGGCCTTACCTAAAACATGTGATATGATCAATGCACTCAGTGACATGGCTAAAATACAATGTGCCAAGACAATTTAGAGGATTATACATCCATGAGAATGTGTCGAATAACCCACCGAGTCATTTTTTTCCAAGCCAAGCCAAAACCCCTTAATGCACATTTTAACCAAGTGGACAACCAAAATTAAGACAATATTTTTATTAAAATATTTTAATAAATATTATTTTTGTTATTAAAATATTTTATTAAAAATATTATTTCAAATAATGAAGGATGGTTTCAATTCTTGAATTTATTGGACATGATGGGTAAATGCAATGAATGACGTAATCAATTATGGAGACCAAGTGCCCAAGATTTAGGGATCTCTCCTCTTTTCTCTCACAAGTAGATTTTCCATAAATGTAAGTTGGAAGCTCATTCCAATAGGTTGGACAAGTTAGATATCTTAGACAAGTGCATATTTTTCAAGAATCCTCTCTCTTCTACAAGTTAGATTTGTGGATTGGGGAACTTTCAAGCCTCCTTTCCAAGACTTTAATGACAACCATTATGTCTTCTGAATGTAATGATGCATTGTGCATATTGTGTAAATAATAAAAGTGTGTGTTTTATGACTAATGTTAGTCCTTTTATCATCCTATATACTTCTTTGTGCCTTTCTCATGCTTCCAGATACACTGTGCAATTTTAAGTTACCATTGTAGATTTTTGGAGTTTTGCATGCAATTGAGTTGTGATGCTTGTTCACCCTTCTTAATTTCATTCTTCTTCATTGGAAGACTGAAATATTGTTTTTCTAGTTGATTTTAACAAAGGGAACACACGCTTCTTAGTTTGTGGTATTTTTTTTACCCTTTTTAAGTTACAATAGGTTAAGTTGTCTTGTGGTGCACAATACCCTCTTCAAATTAATTGTTTGTGAGTCTAGCAACACCCTTTATTTGGTTCATCACCATCCTTAGTATAGTTTCATTTCTTGCAAATCTCTTTCCATAAAGCCCATGAAAATGTTAGTATAGGTATAGATAACAATTTTATTTCACTAGGAGTAGTACAACACTTAGTTTAGGAAGAGGAAGCCAACCTTCTCTAGAGGTTCACCTTGATCCCAAGTCCCACAACTTGAGAGGTGATCCCATGTTACCCAATCACACTGAATGTCTTGTTCACATTCTGGCCATTCGAAGGGTGTAGTGATTTGGTAATAACAGTTTTTACATGCCCGATGGGAGAAAGAGTTGGTAATTCTCTTCTCACTTGCACAAATCAAAGTACCTTATGACTTTATATCTCTGGATTTAAAATCTCAGTGTGTTAACTTATGTAAAGAATTTAGATAAGAGATTCTTCAAAGAAAGGAAATTATCAGCACATCAAACTATCCTTGTCTCCTCCAAGGAGAAGGAGAAGAGGTATCTCAACATCACCCATTGTAGCATCACCTCGTAGGGGTAATTAAACTCCTCCTTAGGGAAGTTTCCTCCACCCAGGAACAATCAACCTCTCGTTGCTATGGTGAGGAACCAAGTTTTACCCCCTTTCAATACAGGAAATTCTCTTATGTTGGTAACCTGCTACAACACTCAAAAGTTTACCCTTCTACATAGGGGAAATTCATGTTACTCCAGTGGAACATATTCTTGGTGTGGCCAACATTTGTGCAGTACATAATATCACTAAGGAAAACGTTACGGTTAGAATTCTTACTACTTCTTTTAAAGGAAAATCACTTCAATGGTTTTGATGGTTAAGTGTTGACATTATAACCACTTCAGATGAGTTAGGAGAAAATATATGTAAATAGTTTGAAGAAAAGAGTGATCACCTATCACTCTTGGAACAACTTACTACCATAAAGAGAGATCCCCAAAAATACATGAGTGATTTCAACTTTTGATTCCAAAGGACTTGGAATAGGATATTGACATTCATAAATCTAACTCCAAATAATAAATTCTTGTACTATCTGCAAGCCTTAAATAGTGATATAGCTGTCATGATCTAGTCCATGGGAGTGAATACACTACCTGATGCTTATGAAGTTTCCATAAGAGTGGATAATTCCTTAATCCAGGCTGGAAAGATAGCTCCACGACTGCCAATGCCATTGTATCTGAATCTTACGAATAATCAGCCTACCCTTGCTCCTATTCCAGCAGCCTCAAAGTAACCAACTCAATCTACCCCCACCTCTTTAAATGACCTATTTGAAGTCAAATTGCTGGTGCAAAATTTTGGTAACGAGCTTGTTGCACTCAAGAGGAAACAATTTCAATACAATCATCCATACCAACCACAAAATCAGCAGTACCAGGATAATTATCCTCCTTTTTAGGGGAATAGTCGACCACAAAATCAAGCTACAAATCAAGATGTGAATGTCAGGCCTTTGAACTTTTATAACCCTCTCACTGTTAGCTCATCTAGAGCCATAGTACATGTCCAGAATAATCTAGTTCAAGATTATGAATGTTGTTATCCTTGTTCTCAACCTCACAATCAAAATATTTTCCCCAATGGAGTTTTTATCCAGGAACTTATGGTTCAAAACATATTTTTCCCTTCAGAACCAACAAAAATTTCATCTACATAGGAAATAACAGATCAACTGTAGGCACCTGAAGAAACCACTTTGCTAAATTAGAAAGAAGAATATTTTGACAGGTTGAATATAGATTCCTCATCAGTGGTGGAAAACACTCTTTCCAAAAAGAGAGTAATGAAATCTCAACCTTCCAAAGCCAATCAAGAATCCACTTCACAACCTTAGTCACAAGCAATGATTGATAAAGATGCATGAAAGAAACCACCCGAAACACTTGCTAGCCAAGCCATAAGGAAAGAAGGTTCTTCAGGCATCACGGTACCCAACAAGCACTTTCCAAAAGAGGATTCTAACACCCAAAGAAATTTCAGCAAAGTAGGAGAAATCCCCTTTAGAATTGTAGAAAAAAATGAAGAAGACCAACCTAAGTGTTACTATGTGGGATGCACTCTTAATCCCTTCTCAAAGAAACTTGTTGCAAGAGGCTCTGAATAGTTTTGACACAATCAATGGATCATTAAGTCATGGGGCAGAAACTGCTACAAATTTTTGTCAACCAGAAGGGAAAAATATTCCTACAGTGAAAAAAGCACCACCATTCTATATTTCCCTGATCATTGGCTACCACTTGGTACATAATTGCATGATCGATTCTGGTGCAAGTAGCTATGTCATGCCCAAACAAATTGCAGATGTACTAGGCATGCAATATGTGCCAGTTGCAAGAGGAGTTGTTCAGTTGGATGGCACAACCTTTAAAAATATTGGAGTTATCAAAGGACTTAAACTTACAATCCATGCATGCCCGAGTTTTTTTTCACACAAGACATATCAATCATTGATCTCACTCCTCTCTTTTCCATTTGCCTATCAAAAGATTTCACTTCCAAGATGGGCCGTTATCTATCAGATGATTGCTCACATATGATTCTCAAGACTTGATATGGAACTAAAGTGACTATAAGGGAAGAACCAATATTCCATAATCATGTAGAACCCTACACTACTAGTCCTATAAATGGGAATTATACCATCAGTGATCTAGAAGAAGAATATGTTGATCATGAATCGACCACTCTTGTTGAAGAAGTCCCCGATACTGTGCTATATGAATTAAGTGGAGATAATCAGTATGATCCCTACACTGATTTTTTGGTAGAGGAAGAAGCTAGTTTGCTGCTGTTAGAAGAGACGGGATTGGGTACATAGTGCATTCATGAAGAAGGTACAATCATACCACAACTTGTCAAAAAACAAAGTGATTATGAAGGACTGTGGAAATTATTATTCGATGGCTCGATGAGTAAGTATGGATCTCGTGCTAGTGTCATGCTAATTTCTCTAGAAGGATATAAGTACTTCTCATCTTTTTTATTGCAATTCAGTTGCACTAACAATGTTGTTGCATATGAGGCCCTTGTGCAAGGAATTCAGCTAGCTCAAAAGAAGGGAATCAAAGCCTTGACTATTTTTGCAGATGATGAGTTAGTTTTTCATCAAGTGATGACACACAATGCATCCAAAAATGATCTTTTAATATCATACAAGAATCGATTCTGGGATTTGATTGAAGATTTTGAAGCTTTTGGGATCCACACGGTTCTTAGAAATCAAAATCAAGATTCTTATAGGCTTGCTAAAATTGGATCACAATACAACATACCTATTGATATCATGAAAGAAAGGAAACAATTTGTCAAAATGGTAGTTTGACTTGTAGTTCCTGATAATGTGAGTACCTGGAAAGTGTTTGATAGTGACAAACAAAATTGTCCTTTTCCTACAAGAAGAGGTGGATTTTTCTACAAAAAATAAAGATAAGCTGTAAGAATCATGTGGTGATCAAATCATACAATTGAAAATAAACAAGCTACCAAAAGGTTTAGTTACTCTAGAATCCATCTTCAATTTAGATGATCAAGCCAAAATACAAAGCTCTAACATGGTGGTTAAAGAAGAAGATTTTGAGGAAGTCAAGATAACAAATGAAAAGTTTCTAAAGATTGGCAAGGTATGCACTTCTGAAGATAAAGAATATTTCATCAAAAAATTTCAAAAGTATCACGACATTTTTTCATAAAGCTATAAAGACCTGCATGGTTTTGATCCAATTCTAACACAACATACAATCGAATTGGATACTAATGCCAAGCTAGTTCACCAAAAAAAGAGGCTAATTAATCCCAAAATTGAGCCACTAACGAGGAAGGATCTAACCAAAATCACCGAGGCCTGTATAATTTTTCCTATCAAGCATTCCTCTTAGGTAGCTAATTTGGTCCCTGTAAGGAAAAAGAACAAATATATTCGGTTATGTGTGGAATTTACGGATTTGAACTGTGCCTCGTTGAAAGAAAATTATCCTCTTCCATTAATGAAGCTAATCCTTCAAATTGTGGTAGGAGCTCAAATATTTTCTTTTCTCGATGGATATTTGGGTTACAATAAAATTTTTGGTCTAAGAATCCAATCAATTTAAGACGATTTTTCACTACCAAATGGGTCACATATGCTTGCAAAAAAATGCCATTTGGATTGTCCAATGCTGGGGCTACTTTCCAAAGGGCCATGGACATGGCATTTAAGGGACTAATCAAAGATATAATTTTGGTTTACCTTGATGATAGAAATATATACTCTAAGCATGCAGAAGACCACATCACACATCTAAGGAAGGTTTTCCGAAGGTGTAGGGAATTTTGGGTTTCACTCAATCCTAAGAAATATATTTGTGCAGTGCACGAGGGGAAATTGTTGGGGCCATGTTGTTTCAAAAAAAAATAATGTCAATCGATCCATCCAGGATCCATTCAATTATTTCCTTATCTCTCCCAAGTCATAAGAAGGGTCTTCAGAGTTTTGTGAGAACCATAAATTTAATGTGGAGATTCATCCCTCAATTCACAACATTAGCTAAACCACTGACAGTCATGCTCATGAATAATATGCCTTTCTCATGGACAAAGGAATGAAGGGATAGATTCGAATCCATCGAAATAGACATTTCTCAAGCTTCCATGCTGGTGAACCCCAAGTTTGATAGAGAATTTATTCTTTATTCTTTTACAGGTCAAGAGAGCATTTCAAGTATCCTTACCCAACAAAATGATGATCTGATGGAGCAACCAATTTATTTCTTCAGTCAATCCCTCAATGAATATGAGCTCAAATATTCATTCATTGAAAAAAAAGTCTTTGCAATTATTCGAGATTTGAATAAATTCAAGCACATGTTTTTCCACAACAAATTTCATCTAATGGTGTCTCATCTAGGTGTCAAGGATTTTTTTCTGAACAAAGAGATGAATGAGAAGTGTGTTTGATGGATCATGAAGGTGATGAAGTATGATGTACATATCAAAGTTACCAAAATTTTCAGAGGTAAAGGTTTGTGTCAACAACTTATTGTAGACATGGAATAAAAAGGTGATGAGAACGTGATGCTCCTAAACACTGATGAAAGTGATGATCATGTTGACTGGTTATCTACAGTGAAGAGTTTCCTTTTCTTAGGAGTATATCTTGTGGATATGGATAAAAATAAAAGATGGAATTTATGTCTTCAATCTATTCTTTATGTTCTGGTAGACAATTTTCTATTTCAAAGGGATTTGAATAGTGTTTTGCTTCAGTGCGTGCGACCAGAATAGGTAAGTAAGATACTAGAAGAGTTTCACAATGGCTTATCCAGAGGACATTATTCTGTAGGAACAACTACTACCAAGATCATGCGAGACAGTTATTATTTTCTGTATTTGTTCAAAGATGCCCATAGTTGGGTAAGGAAATGTAAGGAATGTTCCTTTCTACCTAGAAAGTAGAAGTTGGCAGCTCTTCCACTCCATCCAATTCAAGTGGACCAACCCTTTGTTCAATGGGGGTTGGATTTCATTGGAATGATTAATCCTCCATAAAATGATGGACATAAATGGGTCCTTACTGAAATGTACTATTTTACTTGATGGACAAAGGCAGTGGCATTAAAGGAGAGAAATAAGAAGGCAACTCTTGATTTCTTAGAAGGTATAATGACAAGGCTCAGTGTTCCATTCATAATCATTTCAAACAATGCGATGGATTTCCTTCATCTGAAGCTAAGTGAATGGGATGTTAAAAATGGGGTCTACCTCAAGACTTCATCCAATTAATATGCTCAAGGAAATGGATTGGTTGAGTCTAGAAACAAGAACCTCATAAGGATTATCAAGCGCACAATCGAAACTAACAAGAGGACTTGGCATACACATCTTAAGACTGCTTTATGGGTAGATCGAATCACACCTATAAGGGCTATAAAAAATTCTCCTTTCATGCTTGTATATGAAAGAGAAGAAAAACTTCCGCTCTCCTTAGAGTTACCTTCTTTGGAATTATCTCATCACCTTGACGTTACGAAGAGTGATCCTTTGATAGTCAGGTTTTCTAAGCTCATGGAGTTGGAAGAAGTACCAAACAAGGCTATACAGACTTTGGAGAAACATTAGTCTCAGGTTAAGACATATTTTGACAAGTGTAGACACCTATAATTTAGCTTGAGCAATTTAAATACTTAAATTGTGCTAATTATATGCTTTCCCACAAATTGACGACACATCTTCAATATCACACATTTTCTCTTCTATTGTTGTTAATTAATTAAATTATGTTAGTTGATTAAATCTTCTATCCAACAACGATGCCAATTAATGACCTTCCGTTAATCAACTTCCCTTTCTATCTGGATTAATTAATTATTTCTAATTAATTAAGCTCCCCTTTCTATCAAGATTAATTAATTATTTCTAATTAATTAACACCCTTTTCTATCTAGATTAATTAATTATTCTTAATTAATTAATTCTCTCTTCTATTTAATCAATAAATCGTCATTTATTTGATTAAAATCCTCTCATAACATAAATCATACTAACTATTCCCCTAAAAAGCTTCTATAAGCTTGCACACCTATTAATTAATCACTTGGGTTAATTAATAAATCCCCTCAAACCCCATGAGTCACCAAAAGACAAAATAAACTCTCCTAAGGTTGACTCAACCCACTTTCAACCATCCTTATCCACAACTAACTTAACCTAGATATCATCCCACATGTAATGGGATGTAGAAATTCTTTTATTCATTGGGCTATATAAGTAGCCCTCCTACCTTTTTATTTACACCTTTACACAACTAAATCATCATTGGGGGGTTTATTTTATAAGAAATAAGGTTCAAAGTTTTAAAATAGTTATGGGATTCCCAATTCCTCAAATGTTTCATTCAAATTCCATAGTAATCTATAAGTATTAAGCATTCATTGGTGTCAGTACATTTCTTGCCTATCATTATTGGAGAGTTCAAAATCATGTATAAAAGAAGATCAAATCATTTTCAGAATTCCAACATTGACTCCATGCCCAATAGATGACTTAAGGCTAATGGAATCATGCTTAGCAAGAAATCATCCCCGAGAGGTTGCCAAAAATGTTATCCAATGTTGCACACTTTGGAAAAAATTAGACAATGGGAGCCTAGTGGACTATGGATTGAGAAAGGGAATTCACGAGGAAACTCTGAGACATTACAAGTATTAGAGGTTTAAGGTTTACTCATCGTGTGAGAAATGACCCCGGAAAGGCCCACTTCTAGTCTACACGGGAAAGAATTGTCAAAATTGATCAATCACATACAAGGGGTCCTATTGTCTTTCATCACTCACCGAGTTTCGAGAGAAATTCCGAAGAAATAAATATCATGTAAAGAGTTAATTTGGACCTAAATGAATTGCTGAGATAAACATAAATCATCTACGAGCTCACCGAGCTAGTAGATGAGTTGGTCACGTAATTCGGGAGACTAAGCCAACATTGATTAAGGAGCTCGGGTGAGCTATGTTGGAAACACTGAGACAAGGGTGAGATCATTTCATAAAAAAATCACAAAAACACACATTGAGTTAGGTGAAGCAGAGTTTGAATCACTCATGAGTTGGGGAAAGAAGACGAGATGTCAAAGGAGTTCACCAAGAAAACATAATAACTCTGACATAGTATGGAGGAGTTGAAAGGGATCCACTTAGTCGATCGAGTTAGAGCCAAGTCACTTAGAGGGAGGCATGTGCTCAAAGGCATGGAAGATGAGCCATCGATGAATCAAACGGGTCCAATGGAGATGTGAAGCGTGAATGAGGATTGATGCTAAGAATGGTGAGTCAGTAAGAGCTCATCGAATTTATTCTAAAGCACCTCGGTAAAATCACACAAGGGAGATCACATACATAAGGAAACATGAAGTTTGGGGTCGTCCATGGATGAGTTAATGAATGACCAAGTTGGGTTTTGTAAAAACCCACTATGGTAGAGCCAACAAGATCACGCAGTGTGCTTGGTTTGAGATGAGTTTTGTAGAGCCAGGTTATGTTCAGTTTGAGCTAACCAAGGAATGCTTGAGGCTTGACGAAGTTAGTTCATTTTCAAGCTAGGATTGGAATCGGGCTAAATGAAACAAAGAAGTATTCACAGTGATCAATGAGTTAAAAAGGATGGCTCAATAATGCATCCATGGTGGGGACGATCTTGCTTGAGTCTCATGACAGAAGGAAAAGCCACAGAGATTCAAAAACAAGCCAAGACATCAATAGCAGCATAAGATGAATGGAGCTCATTGCGTGGTGATTGTAGAAAAAATGAGATATGTGATGGATCCCTATCGATGGTAGTCATCGAGCATGATGAATAGCTAAAACTTATAACTTGACATCACATGCATACAAGGAGAATGTATTCAGGCTCGTTTGTGGATGCATGTCACCATGGTAAGAGTAGAAGTCAAGTGAGGATAAGGGTTGAGAAAAATAACGTGAGACCATGATAGTGGGCTAGGCAAGTTTCTCGTAGAGAATTTGTTGACGGGAACCAGGTAAGCTCAAAGTTACAACACCAAGTTGAGCCCAGTGGGATGAATAGATCGAGAGGTTTAGATGTGGAGGTGATACAAGAGATAACTGAGTTCAATGGCAAAGAAATATGGTGTTTCAAGATCCCATATTGAGCTCATTCGAAAGATAAAAAAAATTAATGGATGCAAGTGGGATGTGTGAATCTCACACAAAGCTGAGGATAAGTGAAGTTGGGTTGAGTTGGTTGGCCAAACACTGATTGGAAGATTGGTATAGTACCAAAAATGGTGAATTACATATTTGAGTTGTTTTAGAGCCTATCGAGCTGGTAGGTCAAACTGTGGGTGCATCAATGTGAAAATCATATTAAAATGGGCTCGTCATGTTGAAGTTTTAACATGTTGTAGACGACGATATATCATAGGGGATTTGGTGCCATAATATTGAGTCTACGTGAAGCTTGTTATGGTGATCTAAGGTCAGATTAAGGCTGAGTGAGTGGCTCGCTCAATGCATGGAGAACCCTAAGTACATTGAATGGAACATAGCATGGTCAGGGAGATTTACAGAGGATCTCGATAGATTCATGAAGGAGAATTTACCACCGGACTCACTAAGAATGAGTAATAAAATGTGGAGCACGTAGACATGTTCCAACATGGTTATGCATTAAAATTTCCAAGCTCACAGATAAGGAAGATATGTTTCCTAAGTTGATGGATGGTGTCTCAGGTAGAGAGGTCATAGGTTGAGCTAGGGATCGAGCCGAGTTGTGGAGCATGGAAAGGTTTTATCCATAGTCGAATTGTGGGGATTGGTGGCCAACATGCCAAGTTAGTGTGATGGTAAAATGGTTCCAAAAGTCTAGAGTCCACATCTCAAACCTGCGGGATATTGTGGTATGAAATCCATGCCAAGCTTGGCATGACAAGACAATGTTTGGACTCCCAAGACAAAATAGCCATGGTTAGAAAACCGTTAAGGAAATTTGGGGGTTAATCTCTGATTTGGCCAAATTATGAGCCAACATAGTTGGTGGGCACATGTAGGATGACGTCTGAGTTATTTTTTGAGCTTCTCGATTCATTTAATCCTGATAATGTGAAAATAGGGAGGTGTAGTGAGACCTGATCAATATGTTAACGTGGAAAAATAACCACTCATACAGGTGAGTCATTCAGTGAATGCAAGGGACCATAATTCCTCGAGAATAGCTCAGTCAACTATAAGATGGAAATAATGAACATGTTTCCATAGTAGTTCATGACGAATTAAGTGTCGCCAAGTTGTTTGGATAACATGTTTGGAGGGTGATGTTTAGATTTAATGGACACTTTTATACATTAAAGTCAGTGAAAGGATCCCAAACTACATGTCAGATGACACACTTATGTAGTCGCCAATCAACAAGACTAATATGAAGAAACCAATGCGAAGGGTTTGAAAGGAACGATAAGAAGATTTTTCCAAGCCGCAATCTCAGATGAAAATAGCACACCACATTAGATTTTCAAAACAAAAGAGCTAAAATGCCATAAATGGAAATCCATCATAATCCATAATGCTCAATACATTACAATAGAATGACTTGAATTATTCAATAAGAAAGATGTACATATAGGAGGAGGTAAGTGTAAATACTACCTGAAATCAATGGTGAAGAACTCCCACTAACTGATACTGGTAGTTAAGTTAACTCCAAAATACTAGTAAGTTAACTCCACACAACTGAGTAGTTACCTCAACACAACTAGTAATCTAACACACAACAAGTGTAGGGCTAACACAAGTGTAAGAATTATCCTAATAAATAAATAAAAGGATAAATAATAACCTAAACTAACACCCTCCCGTAAGCATAGCTTAGGTGGGTGGAAAATAAGGTGGGCCCCGACAACAATGCCTGATGAGGTACCCACGTATAACAAATGAGAAAAATAGACACCACAAGGTACCCAAAACTAGTAATAACAAAGTAGAGAGAAAAATACTGTTGCAAGATATCCTCAGAAGCTCGAGCTCCAAAAACTTGTACAATGCTGAAGAAGTGTGGTGCACACTATGGTTTGAATCCACTGCTCGATCATATAACTCAAAAATAACTGACACTGGGCTTCACTAGAATAGCTCCATGTAAGGAGACTGTCAATGGAGTGATGTCGAAAAGTGAAAAACAAACACCAAACATAATTTGATCAACTGCTACAAATAGGTGTGCCATGATCCAAGAAAAACCAAGGAAACAAGGCAAGGACATGAGATCCAAATAAATAGGAGTGCCACGATCCAAGAAAAAGCCAATGTAATAAGGAAAGGGCATGAAACCCAAAGAAGCAGTATTAACACCATACCCTCCCATACTATATAATGGGTAGAGTGACACCACATATCTGTATGAGTTGTCAAAATCAACTACTCAAACACTGAAAAACTAACATTGGGCTCCACCAGAATAGCTCCCCCATAAGAGAGACTGTCAACATGCCAAAAAAAGTGTCGAAAATACAAATCCAAAATATCTCAACAAACAAGAGAGATATAAATGTATACACCCATAGATACAAGAATGCAATACCCAACATTTTAGGACATTAGGCTCAACCGAAAATGCATCCACAAGTGATCACAACACCCTCCCAAATTTGGCACTTTATAATTGAGTGCATGTAAATATTACAATGAATAATAATACCTTTTACATTTGAAATATGTGTATAAAAATGTCACCAATGCATAGATCTCGAAAAAATACACAATTTCAAAACAAAAGATCACCTTAATCCGAGCTACAAATCAAAAGTTATGAGCTCTACAAGGTTTTTCTATTAAAATAATATTTTAATGCTGATCTTTTTTTAAAAGGTACACGTGACACCCAAATGTCCAAAGGGTAAAAGAGTGCATCCACATGATACATGCTTGCAACCAAAGGATAAAATCTTGATCCCTAACCTGAATGTCCAGAGGGTAAATCAATTCGGAGGGTACACGTTAATATCCAATGGATAAAAGAATCCAGAGGGTACATGCAGTGGATATATCTAATGGATAAAATAATTAACTGAAAGGGTATAGATCTGCATCCAGTGGATAAAAGACTACATCCAAAACCAAAATACCCAGGGGGTAAAAGAATGTATCCGGAAGGTACACGCTTATATCCAATGGATAAAAGAATGCACCCATAGGGTATAGATCTGCATCAAATGGATAAAAGACTACATCAAAAACCGAAATACCCAGAGGGTAAAAGAATGCATCCGGAAGGTACACGCTTATATCTAATGGATAAAAGAATGCACCCATAGGGTACAGATCTGCGTCTAGTGGATAAAAGACTGCATCCAAAACTGAAATACCCAGAGGGTAAAAGAATGCATTCGGAAGGTACACGCTTATATTTAATGGATAAAAGAATGCATCTAGAGGGTACGGATCTACGTCCAGTGGATAAAAGACTGCATCCAAAACTGAAATACCCAAAGGATAAAAGAATGCATCCAGAAGGTACACGCTTATATCTAATGGATAAAAGAATGCACCCAGATTTGACTGTCTCAAAACATGGTCAAGTTTACAGTTGATTCTAGGGTTTTGGCACCTTCCAAATCCAATTCCGCACTCCGTTTTGCATAAAAATGAATGCTGCAAAAAATTTCCAACAAATTCCATATACATGAAAAAATAAACCCTTTCTTGCAAAGAAAAACTTACTGGATGTCTACATCATCTATCGCTCTGATACCATGAAAGGAACGATAAGAATATTGTTCCAAGCGATGATCTCAGATGATAATAGCACACCACATTAGATTTGTAAATTAGAAGAGCTAAAATACCATATATGGAAATCCATCATAATCCTTAATGCTCAATACATTACAATAGAATGACTTGAATTATTCAATAAGAAAGATGTACATATAGGAGGAGGGAAGTGCAAATACTACCTAAATCAGTGGTGAAGAACTCTCACTAACTGATACTGGTAGTTAAGTTAACTCCAAAAGACTAGTAAGCTAACTCCACACAACTGAGTAGCTAACTCTAAGCAAGCTAACCCAACAAGTGTAGGGCTAACACAAGTGTAAGAATTATCCTAATAAATAAATAAATAAAAGGATAAATAATAACCTACACTAATAAGCATAGATCCTATACTATATCCATTTTATCATCTTAGAGCATTCTTCCATTAGAGGATCTAGCTATCTTTATTTCTTGTATTCATTCATCCAAGTTTTGAAGTCATATGGAGATATGCCAAATGGTTTTGTAGCCATGGATTAACAAGACTTCATTCTTGAAAACCTTGAGATTTAAGCATACAATCAACCCTTTTGATTGCTAAGAATCTAAATAGGTTCATTTCATTAGCATTCAATTAGAAATAGAGGTTAATTTGTTTAGCATGTTAGTTTGAATCTTCATTTCATGTTCTAATGCAAATATGTTAATAGATTAGTTTTGCTTAATCTCTAAGCATGATGGTATATTGATCTAGTTAGAATTGTATTGAAGCTATTAGGTGTTAGCTTTGATTTCCTTTTCATTGTTAAATAATTTATATACACATTTGGCATGCCCAATGGAACTTAATCCATTTTCCTTTGCACTTAATTTCAAGTTTTTGTAGTTAAGTTTCAATTTTGGTTACTAACCCTCTTTTGCACATGTTGATCTAACTTATTTTTATTAACTTATTTTGTTGATTTTGCATTTTTTGAGTCTTCCTTGTAAGTATAAAGGAGGTGATGTGCTTTCGAAATTGGATCTTGATGGGAACATTTCAATATTTCTCCATGTTTTCATGTTTAGAGCTTCATTTTTCAACATTCTACATGCTAGTTTTGTCAATTTCTTGAAAATATTAAATTCTTGAGCATGTAGGTTAGTGTTTGATAGTACCGAGTCTTGAGTCTTCTATTTACATATTAATGTGGTGGGTTGCTTTCAACATTGAATCTTGGTGAGAAAATATCAAGATTTATCCATGTTTTCATTTTTAGAGCTTACTTTTTAATCATTCTACGTGCTAGTTTTGTCAATTTCTTGAAAATGTTAAGTTTTTGATCATGAATGTTAATGTTTGATTACATTAAGTCTTTTATTCATATACTAATGTAATGGGTTGTTGTCAAAATTGAATCTTGGTTGGAAAATTTTGATCTTTTTGCATATTAAGGGACATTTTTTTTTTGTCACATTTTTTGAGTACATGTTAAGTGCATACCCGTGAGCATAAGAGCATATGTGTAACCATCTTCTGAAGGCCGTAACATATGTTCCCAAACTTGAAATGAATCTATTTTTTTGCATTGGAAAGGTATTGAAGTGAAATATGAAATGAAAAAATAAATTTAGGATTTATACTTACAAAAATTGTAGGTTTTCCATTTATTGTAAAATTGATTATTTTCTAACACGTCTAATGTTTTGATAAATGTTGTATTTCCATGATTTATTTGATTTAGAACAAATCTTGTGTATGCTCTTCTCTTACACCTTTTGGTGATCTTGAGAATCAAAAACAACTTTTATCTCTATCTTTTTAACATTTGGATTAACCTGGAAATTTTGATTATTCATTTTACTTAAGGGAATGAACCTTTTATAAAACATTTTTTTTATGGTCCTTTGATTTGAAGTTTTCCAGTTCTATCTAGTTGGGCTAGCGTTTGTGTATGTTATTCTCTTGCACCTTTAGGGTGATATTGAGAATCAAAAGAAACTTTATTCTTCATTTTCTAACATTTGGTAAATTGAAAACTTCATCTTTCATTTTTGGCTTAAGGGAATGAACATTTATCAAGATTTTTGTATGGTTTGTTAATTACAAAGATTTCCTTTACTTTTTAGTTGGATTATTTGTTGTGTATGCTCTTCTCTTGTATTCTTGGATGATCTTAAGGATAAAAAAAATTCTTAATCCTATTTCAAATAATGTGATTTTCTTGAAGAACTATTAATTTTTGAGTGCATGACCTAATCTCTTGTCAAAGAAAGGTGGTTCAAGACAAAACTAAACTACTAATACAGTTCCTAGACAGGTTGCCAAAATGGTGTTCAAGCAAACCACATTAAACTAAAAAGATAAAAAAATACACCACAATCAAAACATTATATTTACAAGTTTAGATAAGGGTATGCCCCATCCACTTAACTAGGACATAACCCCTTTGGCATAAGCCTAAAGCTACAACAATGGGAGTGGTCCTAGGAACTCTAAACTAGTCCACGCAAGAGGTAACCTTGTGGATGAAATAGGAAGTGCTTCGCATGCTTACTTGATTAGTTTCACCTTTTTGAAATAGAGTAAAAGTTTTTTGTATTGTGACCCCATTGAGAACACACGATGAACACATTTATTGCTCAATGTGTTGAAGGGGGTAAAGTAAAGCTGAGACACCCCAAGACTAGTCAGTGTAACTTTCTTGGTAAATTGAGCTTGCTCTTAGATAAATTTTGACACCTAGTTGAGTGAACCACCTAAGAAGCTATCTTGTTCAACAACCAACTTTGACCATATCAAATCCAATTTGAGTTGAGAGCCATTATTCATCACAAAACATGTGTAAAGCATTACTTTTTCTTAGTTTTTCACTTGCCCTAAGGCAAGGAAAAACTCTATTGAAGTGAGGCCAACATTTTTCACCCGTCAATTGATACTTCTTCCTTCACTTTCTTTTGACACTTTGTTGATCATAAGAAGAGTGACTACCCTTGTGTTGTTAATTGATTATATTCACCACTTTTGTTTCTGTTCATGCTCATCCATATTTGCGGTTGAGTTGTTAAACATCTAAAATGTGTGGAGACGTTTTCATATCATTGGTAAGCATTTTTTATCTTGATACAAAATTCAATATCATAAATCATAGTTCGGCATGATTAATCATCTTGATTATTCTTTGAATTTTTATCTTGCTTGTATCGTATCGTAACAATTTTTATACTTACGTCTTGTTTCTTGTAAAACTTGACCTAAGTGTCTAGATTGTAATGTTATGCTATGCGCATCGTAACAATTCCTTGGTATAATATTAGCCTTGGTTTTCTTTCAAAAATTACCTCGATTTTGAAATTTTTTGTTGTTACCTCTCTGCGTGTTGTGTCAATATTATTTCAATACTAATACCTTAATTTTCTGCAAAGTTTTGTTAACGTATCTTAATGGTATTGTTGCACCATTCATATTCATAACTCCCACTTTTTAAGATATAGGTCTTGATTGGACTCTCAACTTGATTTTAGTATACCTTGCTTGGAAATTGTATCAACCTTTTGTTATTACTTATGTCGTGTTCGTTTTTTAACTTGGCATAAATGGTGACATTTTGTTGATCATATTACATGTCAAACTATTAATTGATCAGATGCTTAGGAAGTAATCCATTTGACTAGATTGGTTTACCAAAAACTATATGTGATTGTGTCTCATTTTTCACATTGACTTATCCATTTCATGAAAATCACTTTGATCCATTGATTCTTTATCTTTAATTATTCTTTGGTCATTAATTTGGATTTGTGTTTTGAACTTGCGTGATTGTTCCTTGTGTTTATCCACCTTATAAACTCATTTCTAGGACAATCCTTTGGGTCTTTGATCCTCTTGATCTTCTTGTTTTTGCCTAAGTTCATGATCATTTTTGAACACATCTTTCAAACCTTAGAAAAAAAATTTCCTATCAAGAAAATTTTGCATCAATCAAACATAGGAAATATTTCCTTTGTATCCTTTATGTTGATAAAATTTTGATCAATCCTTTGACATTTACACCTCCAAACCTTGTTGGATTATCAATCTTGAGTCATCATGATGTATGTTTTCCTTAGCTTCCCTTTTGGAAAATCACACAAGAATCCCCATCTTTACAAAATGTCTAGTTGGTTGTCATTATGCTACCCAAATCAACATGAAACCTTATTCACTTTGAAGAATTTTGATCATACAATCTAGGTCTAGACCTTTGAACCCAACACACGCTAAAAATGACTGATTATCGCAAGGTCCCTTATATATATGACAATAAATAATCAAATTTCAGCGTTCACATCAAAATACGCCCATCATGACCAAACCTCGTTTGGTTCTTCGTGCTAGAGAACCTATTTGGGTAACCCATTCCCCACATTCATCCCATAGTCAGTGGTATGGTTTGGACACTTTTGATCGAAATTATTATTCAGGTTCCCACCACTCTTCTTATGATTCAAATCCAAACATTTCCTCTTCTTCTGAGGATTCCAATCCAAATATTTCCTTCGATCCTTATGATGATTCAGATCCAAACTACTATTTGGATTCATCTAATTTGAATTCTAAGTCACGGTCCTCCCCTTCTTTGTAGGACATCTATTATCAGTCACCTAAAAAATGTTCTCCTCTAAATATTTGTGTCACCACAAATCGTCTTTATCATTCATTTAATGTGACTTCTACTCATGGTACTCCCCTATCTTCATAGGACCCTCTTCATCATACATTTAATACGACTCCTATGTCTGTGGTCCTCCCTTTCTTAGTAGGACCCCTTTTATCAGTCACCTCAATGACGTCTTCTTCCTTTGAAGATACACATGACTCAAAATCCCTCCAATCAAACATCTAATACAATTCTTGAATCGTGGTCCTCTATTTCTTTGCATGACCCTTGTTATTATTCATCCAATGGAATTCTTGAATCACGGTTCTCCCCTTCTTCGCAGGTCCTTTGAAGATTCATATGACTCAAAGTGCTTCTATTCAAGCATCTAAAGTCACAATTTGTAGACTTTGGACTTAATCCTACTAGTTTACAAACAATATACCATCGTATAGGTAGGTCCACATCACCTTCTTATACTCTTGAGACATCTAGATCCACATCTTATTCATCCCCCATGTCATCTTATTCTATCAATCATCATTAAACATCTTCTAAGTCTTCCACACTAGTTGAACCTTTTTCTTCCAATCAAACCCTGGTGGTCGATCAAAAACCCATACCAATTGATTTCTTTCAGAATGAAGGAAGATCATTAGGGCCTTTATAGGGGCACATGAAGATATAGCTCTAGCAAATTATGAGCAAGGATTCTCTTTAGACCTTGATTCGTTCGCATATTGTGGGGAAAATTTTGATTCCTTTTATCAAGAAATTTAGGAAGAGCCTCAGATCATGCAACTTGATCCTCCTCTTATTATTCCATCTTCACATTCTTCATTACTTGATGAAACTCCTGGGTCTTGTATTGATCCATGGCCTATCTTCTCATCACCCAATCACTCTTTGTCTATCACAATTCCTCAATCACAATCTCTTATGGGGCCAACACCAAGTAGGCCTTCATCTTCATCTAGGTGTGGGTCACATTCTAGTATCCCTCCCCCTGCTATTTTGGGACATTTTTGAGTAGTCCACTATCTTCTATTCTTGGGGCACATCCAACTAGCCCCTTGTCTTCTATGTATGGGTCACCCCCGGGTAGTCCATCATCTTCTATTCTTGGGCCACATCCTAGTAGCCCATCATCTTCCAGCTATGGGTCATGCCCCATCATCCCTTCTCCTTCTATTCTGGGGCCACATCCTAGTAGCCCTTCATCTTCTATCTATGGCTCACCTCTTGGTAGCCCATCTTCATCAATTCTTGGACCATATCCTTTTCATCCATCACATTATTCTCCTACCAAATATTGTGGCAAGCCTGATGTCATTTCTCACATCAATTCTAAATTTCCACATTCTTCTCCCACTTCTCAAGATCAGAAAAGTCACACATTAGCTTATAAGAAATCCAGAAAATGTTTTTTACCAAGCTAAGACCAAAACACTCAAAGATCTCCAAAGCTCTCAACAACTCAAATGATTATAAAATCCAAAATCAAACTTGATTCCATAATGCACACCAATGTACCCATCAAGTATGACATAAAGTGTTGAAACCCATGGATAGGGAACTCAAGCTCCCACATACAAAACCCATGTTTCAAAACAAATCACAATCATTTGTTGAGTGTGAAATCACCATGATCATCGAGATCAGGGATAATATTACTCTTGATTAAAAAACACACTTAGTCTCTCTTATTAAAGAAATCACAAACATCGTTGTTGGATCCTATCATGTAAAGTGACATGTTTCATTTTTTTAACCATAAAAAAATAAAAAAAATCATAAAATACATAAAAAAATACAAAAAAGAGAAAACATTAAAACATTACAAAAACAAAATCAAAGGTACAAAGATCAAACATTGCAATCAGGTATTGTGTACATATGGATGTTCTTTCTTCCCTTTCTTTCATATTCCTCTGCAAGTCATCCACCATTTTCATCCCTTTGATGTTATTGTGATTATCCTATTCACATGCATTTTGTGACATTTATCTCTATGGTATCTATTTGACCCTGGTCTTTTATCACCTTGGTAAATTAAAGAACGACTGGCCTCTTAGAGATCTTATCACAATTCTCATCTAATAAACTTGTTGTGAAGAAACTTTTGGATATATTTACTGACACTAGTCAATGTCATCATCGCAATCACTTTCATATCCTTCCATCAAGCCATCAGTGGTTCTTAACCCCTTGTCAAACAAGAGAGCTGAAATAATTTTTTAGAAATCAAAAGAATACAGAATCAATCAATCAAAAAGAAAAAGCTAAAAGAAAAACAAATTGATATATAACTCTCTCTTGGGGTATTTCCAATAATCTCTACTGGGGCTATGGATGCCTGACTTCACAGTAGATAAATGTTGTGATTAGAATAAAATGCATCTCTGTCGAGGATATGGACACCTGGCTGGCAGCAGAGGAATGTATGAATCTCCTTCCATAATCCATTCACAAATCACCTTTCAAACTAAATCATTCCTACACATTGGATAGTGTATTCACTTACTGTTTATCAAATATTTCCTTCAAGAGGTAATTAATTTCCACGTGAAAACACATGATCTTGAGGAGTAAACATGATTAGTATGTTATCAAGTGTTACTTTTTGGACCTCTTCCAAACTCTTGCTTTAGCACATAGCTTGTCTCATGATTTGTGCTGTGGGCTGATAAATTTTTCATTGAATGCCTTCTAAATATTTTCATAAACTCCTCTTTTCTTCAAATTTTTTTTAGAACATCCATGTGTATCAGATGTCCTCTTTTCCATGTTTGCAGACACTTTTTTGTCCCTTTTAATAAGACTAATTTCTACTGCTTTTCTCTCATGTGTTTATTGGCCAACTTACATTGGGGGCATCCTTGCTCCCTCATAATTGAACCTATTTTATATTGGCCTTGATCCCACTTTAGCATGTGAAATTTTTTCCTTTGAATATTCCGACCTAATTTCTTGGGAATTTTTGCATCTTCACTTTCTTGCGCATACGTGTTGAATTCTACCCTTTTACATCCCATCTATCACTGGGGGAATCCATGCTTATTTTTCTTCCTGTTTATAGTTTTAGAATATTTTCAATATAAAAAACATTCAAATATGTTTCTACAAAATAAAAAATAATAAAAATACTCCTACAAAACATCACTCTCTAGTTCTCGCCTATTCTTGTGTGCAACTTACAGATCATCTTGATCCACCTCTATTAAAAAAGCTAGTTTGATTACTATGTCTTTACTTTGGGGTACAATGATTTTCTTGGTATTGTTTCATAGTGCACAATTTATTTTCATAGGACCAAAGTGTCCTCCATTATTCCCCTTGCATCTATCCTTGCTTGGGGCACCATCTTTTAACCCTTTTCGTTAATTTTCATAGGTCAGAATCAAATCTTGATAACAAAAACATTACACTATGTTTCTCTGTTAGGTTGGCTTGTTTACTTTCTCATATTGCATTGCAAGGAGTTAGGAATATTTTACTTTCTCATATTACATTGCATTTTGTATGTTGCATGGAGTTGGTATTTTCAACAATGGACAATTGTTTGTATTATGAATTTTCATGTCATTCTACTTTTGTCGTATGCTTATATTTTTAATAGGGACTGATGCCATAGATCTTTGGCAATATGATGACACTAAAGTTGTTTCAATACACTCGATGAAATATTTCTCTTTTATTTCCCTATGCATTCCTCTTCGACATCATTCTCCTATCAACACTATTCTTCTGATTCACCTGGGGAATCCTGCCCTTACCCATTCTTCTATCCATTTATCTCACCTTTTTCGATCATTGATCTCTTTTTCATCACCCCATTGACACTCGAGGGGGAATCTCTCACTTCTACTAATTTTTCTTCTACCCCTTCAAATTTTTATCTATCTACTATCTTTGAAGTGGCGTCACTTACACCACCACAAAGAGGGGAAAATGAAGACACCTATAATTTAGCTCGAGCAATTTAAATACTTAAGTTGCGCTAATTATATCCATTCCCACAAATTGATGACATATTTTCAATATCACTCATTTTCTTTCTTATTATTGTTAATTAATTACATCACATTATTTAATTAACTCTTCTATCTAACAAGGACGCACATTAATGACCTTCTGTTAATTACTTATTTCTAATTAATTAAGCTCCTCTTTCTATATAGATTAATTAAATTTTTCTAATTAATTAATGCCCCTTTCTATCTAGATTAATTAATTATTTTTAATTAATTAATTCTCTCTTCTATTTAATTAATAAATAGTCATTTATCTGATTAAAATCCTCTCATAACATAAATCATACTAACTATTCCTCTAAAAAACTTCTATAAGCTTGCACACCTATTAATTAATCACTTGGGTTAATTAATAAATCCCCTCAAACCCCATGAGTCGCCAAAATAGAAAATAAACTCTCCTAAGGTTTACTCAACCCCCTTTCAACCATCCTTATCCACAACTAACTTAACCTAGCTATTATCCCACATATAAAGGGATGTAGAGTTTCTTTTATCCATTGGCCTATATAAGTAGCCCTCCTCCTACCTTTCTATTTACACCTTTACACCTTTCATGTTTATATCTAATCTATAGAAATTTTATATTAGAACATCTCTCATTTGAGCTAATAGCCTCATTCTTGCATTTCATCCATCCAAGATTTTGGGTCATATGGAGATAATCAAAATGGTCTTGTAGCCATACTTTGATGAACCTCCATTCCAAAACCCTTAAAGATGTAACAACAAATTTGATTTCCATGGATCTATCTAGGTTCATTTAGTGTTTTTGGTGATCTAAAGAGTAGAGATTCAAATTCTTAGCATATTAGTTTGATTTCTATTTCAAGTTCTAATGCATAATGTTGGTATTTAGTCTTGTTTAGCTCTTAACATGATGATATTTGTGTAGTTAGTTCATGTTTTGAAAATCTTAAGGTGTTAGTTTCAATTCCCTTTGCATAGCTAACATTGATACAACAAGAAGGCATCTGAAATGCATTTTCAAGAGGGAGATTTAGTTCTCAAATGGGATGAAGATAGAGCCAAACTAGGAAAACATGGCCAAGTTTGATGCTCTCTAGAGCGGGCCATACATCATCACAAGTTGCAAAGAGGCAAATTTGTTTCTTCTATCAAGTCTCAATGGAGAAGAACTTCCTGTTCATGTGAATGGGATACATTTCAAAGCTTGTTTTTGATATCATTCCACTCCCTATACAATTTAGTTAGGTGTTTTCCTCCAAGTGCTTTTACACATATTTTGTGTTGTTGTTCATTTTTCTTTCCTTGTTGTTGTGTTTTGTGTTGTTCTTGTGCATTGTATCATCATTGGGCATTTGTTATAAGAAATAAGGATCAAAGTTTTAAAATAGTTTCAGGATTCCCAATTCTTTAAATGCTTCATTCAAATTTCACAGTACTCTGTAAGTATTAAGCATTTGTCAGTGTTAGTAAAATTCTTGCCCATCATTGCTGGAGGGTTCAAAATCATGTATCACAGAGGATCAGATCATTTTCAGAATTCCAACATTGACTCCATGCCCAATGGATGATTTAAGGCTATGAGAATCATGATTAGTAGGAAATCATCCCCAAAAGGTCACCAAAAATGTTATCCAATTTTGCACACTTTCAAAAAATTAGAAAATGGGAGCATAGTGGACTACGGATTGAGAAAGGGACTTCACGAGGAAACTACGATACATTAAAAGTATTAGAGGTTCAAGGCTTACTCATAGTGTGAGAAATGACCGTGGCAAGACCCACTCCTGGTCTACATGAGAAATAATGTTCAAAATTGATCAATCACATTTAAGGGGTCCTATTGTGTTTTATCACTCACATGGTTTTGAGAGAAATTCCAAAGTAATCAATATCATGCAAATAATTAATTTGGACCTAAATGGACTGCTGAGCTAAAAACAACTCATCTACCATCTTGCCGAGCTAGTAGACAAATTGGTTGAGTAATTCAGGAGACTGAGTTAGCATTGATCAAGGAGCTCAAGTGAGATATATTGGAAATGGTGAGACAAGGGTGAGCTCATTTCATCAAAATGTCACAACACACACATCGAGTTAGGTGAAGTGAAGTTTGAATCACTCATGAGTTGGGGAAAGAAGATGAGACATCAGAGGAGTTCTTCAAGAAAACATAAGAACTCAGATGTAGTATGATGGAGTTGAAAGGGCTCCACTTAGTCATCTGAGTTAGAGCTAAGTCACTTAGAGGGAGGAATGAGTTCAAAGGCATTGAAGACAAGCCACTAGTGACTCAATGGGTCTAATGGAGATGTGAAGCTCGAACGAGCATTGATGCTAAGAATGGTGAGTCAATAAGAGCTCGTCAAATTTATTCTGAAGAACCTTGGAAAAATCACACAAGGGAGATCACAAGCAAAAGGAATAGGAAGTTTGGGTCATCATGGATGAGTTGATGAATGAACAAGTCAGTTTGGGAAACACCCGCTAAGGGGGGGCCCAAAAAGATCATGCAATGAGCTTGGTTTAGGATGACTTATGCAAAGCTAGGTTATGGTCTGTTTGAGCTAACCAAGGGATGCTTGAGCTTGACAGAGTTAGTTTGGTTTCAAGATAGGATTGGAATCGGGCTAAATGAAACAAGGAAGTATTCATGGTGATTGACGAGTTAAAAAGTATGGCTCAACAATGCACCCATGTTGGGATGATTTCACTGGAGTCTCACAAGAGAAGGAAAAACCATGGTGATTCAGACACAAACTAAGACATTAAGAGCAGCATAGGATGAATGGGTCTCATTGTGTGGTGATGAAAAACTGAGATACGTGATGGAGCCCTTTCAAAATGGGAGTCATTGAGCATGATGAGCTATCTCAAAATTCATCACTCAACATCACATGTGTGGAAGCATTAATGTTTTCTTAGCTCATTTGTGGAGGCATTTCACCGTAAGGTGAGAGTAGAAACTCATGCCAGGATAAGGGTGAGCCAACATAATTTCATCCCCATTTTGATCTACTGGGCTTAACTTTAGTTGCTCGTAGAGGACTTTGTTAATAAAAAGAAGAGTGAGCTACCTTTGCGTTATCAATTGACTTTTTCTAGCCATTTTTTTATCTGTTTATGCCCATTCAGATGTTTATACGTATGAGGTAAGTTACAACATCTAACCGAGTGTGGTGGAAACATATTCATAAGGTCATTCGGTGGCCATATTGTGATCTTGATACCCATGATCAGGATCATCATCATGGATGTAAGTGCGATGTGCAAATATCATCATCAAGCTGAGAACTTCCTTGGAATCAGGTTGACCTTGGCTTATATCATATCATTATAATTTTGGAATATTTAAGTCTCATTTCTTGTAAACTTGACCTGAATTACACCTGTGAGTTGTTTTAGAGGCTATTGAGATGGGAGGTCACACCATGGGTTTAACAATTATGAAAATTATACTCTAAGATTTGGGTTTGATTCCATTTACTGACCACTCGGTTTCGAATAGGTTGCAGATGGTGATTACTCACTTGTGATTCGGTGTTATATCAATATCAAGTCTTGATATCAAGCTACCTTATTTCAATCACAAATTTTGGTTAAGGCATATCTTGAGTGACATTGTTGTGCTCACTCAACACATTGAGAGCCCTGAGTAAATTGAGTGGAATATAGGTATGGTAATTGAATATTGGGCAAGGATTCTAGTATACCTTGTCATGGAGGTCACATTAATTTCTTGTTATTACTTACGCCTTGAGCAATAAAATTTGGAGCTCATAGACATAAGTAGGGAAATCTTGTTAATGATCATTACAACATCAACTAACCTTTTTGAAACAAACCTAGGAAGATACTGTCATTCCTAAGTTGATAGACTTGGTGTCTCAGGTAGACATTTTGTCAGGCTATTGACTAGGGATCGACTTTATCAAATATGGTAGCTATGGGAAAATTCGAGTTGTACTCATTCATATTATTGACATTAGAGACCAACAATTTCACTTAGTGTGCTGATCACAAATGGCTTTAAACACATTTAGAGTCCACATCTCAAACCTTGGTGAAACTATTACACATCATGGCTCCTGAAAGCCATGACAAGCTAGGGCTATGGTAAGAAAAAATTCAAAGCACAACAAGATGCAATATCCTTGGCGAGAGCCTCAAACAATGAAAATGGGGGGTCAAACACACTTTTATTGGCCATGATCTGTGGGCCAACACATTTTTTGCGTGCAAAAAGAAATAGAAGACATGAGGTATTTTCATGAGCTGGTGACAAATTGTTTAATCCCCATAATGCAGAAATAGGGACTTTGACCCCACCTTGTTGGATGAATATCCTTTTTATGAAACAAGGACTAACCGGTGCATGTAGCACGAATCATATAGTTAATGTGAGGAGACCAAAATTCCCACTGAGACATGAAACAATGGCCACCTATAAATAATGCTAATGATGAGGAGCGACCTCTTATCAACATGGATGAGTATTTTAATGACATGGACAGTGCTGCTGAGTTGTTTAGATAACATGTTTGGAGGGAAATGATCAGATGTAGTGGGATATAGGATACCTTCAAGTCAGTTAAAGGATACCACACTACAAATCAGGATAGAACAAGAAAATAGTTGGCAATCAACATTTCGTAGCAGGAAGAAGACCAGATGTGAAGGCTTTGAGAAGCCCAAATAGAAGCTTCACTAATTCAACAACAAGTTAGTAACCTTAGTTGATAATTAGTCTTTTTAAGGGTCAATCATGTACAAAAAGAAGCCTCAAAAATAAAATGTCCAATAAGATCAAAGCTCGATGACATGGCTAAAATATTACATGCCAAGATGATCATAGGGGATTATAAAGTCGAGAAGACATGTAATATGGACCCATCAAGTCATGTATATACCAAGCCGATTCTCCCACTTAAAGCACAATTACTTACACCAAGAAGTACAATCTATGAAAGTGAAACAATATTTTCATTTAAAAGCCTTCAAGAGAGATATTATGTGGGGAGCATAAGAAAATATCAATATGAAGGAACTATGTCCCCATCCATTTGATTAATGAAGCTATGATAATTTAACCTTTCCCCGAATTTATTCGACATGATGGGTAAATTTGCAATGAATGATAGTAAGGAATTAGGGAGACTAGGTGCCACAAGATCATGTAAAGGATTTCTCATCTGGCATGTCACAAGTAGGTGTCCTATAAATGATAAGTTACCTCATATGACTCTTTCCTAAGTGGTTTAGGAGGCCAAGGCTTGGAGTGGTTTACATCGTTTACCTCGGGGGTCATATTTTTACCTAGCCAGAACTGCCAAAAAGGTTTGTGCATCACTTCTCATATAGTAAAGATTTGTGGATATCACCATGATAGAATTCATGCCTCCTTACCAGAACTGTAACTGTCCTAATCGAGGAATTCTCCAGCTTCTTACAATGATGGAGAGGGATAGCCAGTCACTGTGCACCTTGTTGCATTCCCAAATAAATAGTTGGTAAGTATCTTTGTGCCCAATCTAAATCTAGACATTGCTTATCAACCTATCATAATGCATTGTGTTCACACTTTCAAAGAGGTAAATTGAAAAGGGCATTCAAACTAGAGAAAGCGCTTAAGTTTCCATTATAGGAACTCTAAGTCACAATCTAAGTGATAACCAAAGAGTTAAACTTGCGGAGAAGTAATTGAATATGTGGTGCAAAAACAAGAACGTGCTGGGAGTTTCGGGATTCAATAGATTCACTAAACATACTGCAATACGGTTCAAACTGGTCAACCTTTTAAACTGACCAAGGGACCCTATTCAACACCACTTAGTTTTTAGTATAATGTTCACTCTTCTCCAAGTTGAGTAGGTGAAGTTGTCTCATGGTCATTGTTGATGCAAAATCACAGCACCCCTGGATGCAGATCAAGTTTCTAGGTTGATCACTTGGCATCCAGTGTGATTGCATAACATTGAATCCTTTCTCCAAGTGTGGGACTTGAAAAAATGAGAAAGGATTCTCCAGAGAAGGCTGGTTCCTATTCCTCTGTTCAGATGCACACGAAATATGCAGAGGGTTTTCTCAAAACCTAATCTAATCTGCCAAGGAGACAAGGTAAGAAGATGCATAAAAATAAATCTAAGCTAATAGAGGTGATGCACCGAGGAATGAAGAACACCTATTTTGCCAGTAAACACAGACCATTTGAATGTGATATAAGATCATGCACAGATGACAAAACTTGCAGTGAAAGACCAGGAGGATGCAAAATGAACACAGAGAGGGCTGAGAATCATCCACAGACATGCATTACTTGCTCCAAAGATTGATACAATACACTACAGAATGCCATGAGGTAGAATAGTATTATAGTTCAAATGAGAGGTTCGAACTCCACAAATTCACCTGATAGGAGAAGAAGGGAGAGGCAAAACAGAAAAAATGTTCGACCTTGAAAAGAAGCTCCTCTTTACAATATATAGAAAGAATGAGAGAGGAAAGAGAGAAGGGAAAACCAAAACTACCCCAACCACCTCCAGGTTGCATTCAATTCATCTCATCATGGCAGAAGCGGCGGATCCTGGCAAAACGGCGGGCTGCCTAACAGAAGCGGCGAACTGTCTGCTGCATTAAAGTTGTTAGTTGAAGCATTACTTCTGCTTGTTATTTCGTGCCAGAGGTGTTTCTTGATTTTCTCTCTCCAAACTGAACCAAAATGTAAGATTGACCCTAGAATCATGTAGAGAATCTCACAAGCTTTCCGTTGATATAAGGAACGTGCAAATCCGAGCTCTGGATCAAAAGATATGACAATATGAAGATTTAGGGCACGGAACAGACCAAGACGGATTTTGAAATATTTCCCGTGCTTCGCCACCTGGATGACACGTGGCATGCATTGATTGGTCACGTGATTATCTCTCCTCTACCTTTCGGTAGGATTTCTTTTGAAATTTCCTTGTGGACCCTTACTGGGACACATGGCACTATCCCATTGGTTCAGTTCAGTGCTCGAAAACTCGCCCCTTTGACCTTTTGACTTTTTCTCCTTATGACACGTGTCGTGATCTGGTTGGTTCTCGGCCCTTTCGGCGATCCGTATCCCGCGCGTCCACATGTCCCATTTTTCCTTGTGTTCCTTGTGCTGATTTCAGTCGAACCGGCTGGTTCACGTCCTCGCGGCCCATATGTCCCTGTGCTTCGCGGGACAAAATCTTCTGGTTCGCTTGATTCGGCCGGTTCGCACCTTTTTGTCCCGCTTGTCCCACTTTGTTTCGGATTGACTTGACTCTTTTCACCCGGTTCGGCCGGTTCGTGCCTTTTTGTCCTAAATGTCCCAAATGCTTTGGGACCATCTGTTTTCATTTCGGCCGATCCGGCCGGTTCAGGTCCTTCGCGTACTTCTATCCCGAACTGTCCCGCTCAGTAGTTAGTTGATTTTCTTTTCCTCATTCGGCCGGATCGGCTTCTCGCGCCCGCCGTGTACTTCTGGCCTGATTGTCCCAAATGCTTAGCAGGCCGCCTGGAGCCTTTTCGGCCGATCCGCATCTTTCTGTCCCACACGTCCCTACTGTCCCAAGGACTAGGACTTAGCCATTTTCATAATTTTTCCTGGATCAACCTACTTGCCTGAAACTGCAAAACTCTGATGCATGTTATCGAAATTTACCCTGGGGGGGAAATTTTGACAACAGTTTTGACAACTCAGCGGGGTCACCTACCTGCTAGGTAGAAGATCAGTGGCCTTTTAGCGATCCATTGGGCATAGAGTCATAAGCAATGACCTGAAACGAGCCCGATACTGCAACTTCTTCTCCAACGACACTCTGAACTGTAAAAAACAACCTGAGAGCAGCAAAACCTGTGCCAAAGCACTTAGGGAAATAGAAACCTAACTACCACAGGACAATGTGCATACGCACTTAGAGGAATTAATAAAAATCTAAACTAATATTTACAAGGGCAAACCTTTTCTTTTTTAGTAGCAATGTTTAAGATAGATTCCGTTAACCGGAATCGGAAGTTCCTTTCCGTCTAATGCAGACAATTGGAAGGCATTATTATTTTTGCATCCCGTGACCATGTAGGGACCACTCTAGATGGCATCAAACTTGGAATGCCTTCCTGGTTTTTCCCGATCTGCATCCCATTTCAGAACTAGGTCCCCTTCCTGGAAGGTCCTTGTTCTTGCTCTCTTATCAAACCATCTTTTTACTAAGGCCTGATCCTTTTCAATCGTCTGAACTGCCTGTTCTCTAATTTCTTCTAATTCCATCAATTCTGCATACCTGACTTCCATTGGTTCGAACTCAGATAACTCAAACTGCTTCATGAGCTCCAAGGCTGGCAATTCTAATGATATAGGCAATATTGCCTCCTTCCCATAGACCAACTTGTAGGGAGAATTACCTGTAGACATCTTTGGTGTTATCCTGTCAGCCCATAACGCTGATTTTAGCCTTGTATGCCATGTTCTTTGATTTTCATCCAGAGTCCTTCTAATGATTTTTAGCAAATTCTTGTTTGTGGACTCTGCCTGTCCATTACCCTGCGGGTAATAATTTGAAGAGGTGCTCAAATAGATTCCATTCTTGATAGCCCATTCTGTAATTTTTGAACCTATGAATGCTAATGCATTATCTGATATGATGGTGACCGGCACACCAAAGCTGGTTACTATTTCTTCATAAAAATCTAGTATGTTAGACTCACTTGTCTCTTTGAGCGCTACTACTTTGGTCCACTTGGTAAAATAGTCTGTCGCTGTAAGAATCCACTTGTGGCCTTGACTCGAATTGGGATTGATGACTCCAATGAAGTCCAATCCCCATTGCATGAATGGATGATCTACTGAAATTGGACGAAGGGGCAGTGCTGCTAACCTTCCTTTCCCTGTGAATAATGCACATTTCTCGCATTTCTTAACCCATGAGTAGCAATCATTGAATACAGTAGGCCAATAGTAACCAGCTTTCATGATTTTGAGAGCTGTTACTCGTGGGGTGAAATGGCCTCCTGCCTCCCCGTCATGGAACTCGTGTAAGATCCTCTCAATCTGACCTGTCCCAATGCATCTCAATAGAACACCGTTGATGTCTTTTTTAAACAAAACACCATCAACAAGTACATATGGAACTGCTTGTAATCTGAAGTACCTTCTTTTTGCTTTGCTCATTTCTAGAGGGCACATGCCCGTCTGTAGGAAATGTATCATATTCTGAGTCCAACAGGGAGTGGACACATCATCATTTCCCTATTTTTGATCATCTTGTAATAGCAGGACAGCGTCTTCTTCATCTTCTGGGTTGTCTGGTTGTTTGGAAGCGAGCTGCTCACACAAACCTTTGCCTCTTACCAGCTTGGTGATCTTGATCTCAATGTCATACTCCATGACACGGGTGATCCATCCTGCCCTTTTCTCATTCAAATCCTTGTTGAGGAGGAAGTCCTTAACCCCAGCATGTGGGACTAGCAACTGGATCTTGTTGTTTGAGACTAAATGCTTGAATTTCTTCAAGCTTCTGATTACTGCAAGCACATGCTTTTCAATAAAAGAGTACCTCACTTCGCAGTCACCTAGGCTCTGGCTGAAGAAGGCAATCGGCTGTTCATCATTATCTTTGTTCTGCTGTACCAGAATGGCAGAAATAGTGTCATCACCTCCAAATGCATAGAGGATGAAATCCTTGGAAAAGTCTGGGTTGATGAGAGTGGGTGCTTGGGAGATGGATTCCTTGATTGCTTCAAAACTCTCTTTGCCTTCTGCCGTCCACTTGAAAGCCATGCCTTTCCTTAACATTTTGGTGATGGGCTTGACAAGGGCTGCAAAATCTGGGACAAACCTCCGAACAAAGTTTATCCTTCCCAGGAAACTCTGAAGGGCTTTGTTGTGGCTTGGCAATGGTAGAGCTCTTATGGCTTCAACCCTCTCTGGATCAATTGCTAATCCTTCCTTGGAGACAATATGGCCAAGGAGCTTCCCTTCATGTGCAAGAAAGATGCACTTCTTAGGATTTAAGGATACTCCGAATTTTCTACACCTCTGAAACACTTGCCTGAGGTGAAAGAAATGGTCTACTGCATTCTTGGAGAAGACAATAATATCATCTAGGTATATTAGCACTATCTTGTTGATCAAGCCTTTGAATGCCATATCCATAGCTCGCTGGAATGTTGCTCCGGTGTTCAACAGTCCAAATGGCATCTTCTTGTAAGCATATGTGCCCCATTTGGTTGTGAAGGCTGTCTTGAACTGGTCTTCCTCTTTTACCATAATCTGATTGAAGCCTGAGTAACCATCAAGTAGTGAAAACCTTTCTGAACCAGCTACGACCTGCAATATTTGCTCCATGGAAGGGAGTGGATAATGGTCCCTTGAGAGAGGCTCTATTCAAATCTCTAAAGTCAACACACAGTCTGATCTCTCCACTCTTCTTTCTAACTGGAACTAAGTTGGCAACCCAACTAGAATGCTTGATTGGGAATATGATTCTTGATTCAATCATCTTGTCTAATTCTTTCCTCATGAGAGGCTCCATGTGTGGATTGACTGGTCTCTGTTTCTGCCTGACAGGCTTAGTATTAGGATCCAATTTGATGGTATGCTGAGATAAGTTGGGATTGAAACCTTTCAAGTATTCATAGCTCCAAGCAAACACGTCAGGGAATTCTTGACATAGTTGTATGAACTCACACCTTTCTTGCTCAGTTGTCATCCTTCCAATTTGCAATGGCTTGTTCTCTTCTACCAAGATGGATACCGAATCTTCTCTCTTGACCTGAATGTTTGCTTTCTCCTTTCTAAACTGATCATTGGGGTTGAAAAATGGACTCCAAAGTGATAAGTCCCTTGGGCAGCTTGTCAGTTCTTAGCTGTATCACTTGGTCACCATATTGCTGTTCCAACTTTTCTTGATTCTTAGCTAAGAACTCAGCTTCTTCTTGCAAGAAGTGGATGATTTTCTGGTCATTCTCAAATACCTACCAACTGACATTGTTATCTGGCACTGAAGGCCTCACAATCACGTGGATGTTTGGCTGTACCTTGTCTTGTTGAATGTTTTTCTACAATGTCAAAGGCTGCCCCTACTGCTGCAAGCCTGTCAGCAGCTTGATTCTCTTTCCTAGGGATGGATTTGATGCCAAAGCCCTCAAAATCTTCCATGAGGTCCCATACCCTATTCTTGTAGCACCTGAGTAGATCATTTTTGGTGGCATGTTGTCCCTTGACCTGATTTACAATCAGCTCACTGTCCCCAAAGACTTGCAAGTTCTTTATTTTTCTCTTGATTGCCCAATGCATCCCTTGCACCAAGGCTTCATATTCAGCAGTGTTATTGGAGCATGCAAATTGAAATCTAAAATCTGAATAATACTTTACTCCTTGAGGTGAAATAAGTATGGCTCCACCTCCTGTGCCTTGTCTACTCCTTGATCCATCAAAAAATAGCTGCCATACCTCATTGTCATCCTTGTGGTTTGGCTTGGTGATGCTAGAAATAGGTTGACTTTCTTCGTGTATACAATAAACTCTTAGCTCAGATTCTTCTATTCCTTGATAAGGATCAAAAGCATGCACCTTGTTTGCCCATTCATCAAGAGTTAGATCTGGGATGTTTCCAACTTTAGTGTCAGTTTCATCCGTGCTTGGGTGATCTTTTTGATCAAATGCTGAGCCAATTGGCATTAATCTGACTTGGAGTATAGGGCTCAATGTGGAAGTATTGCAATAGGTTCTGACCTAATTGTAGCTTTAGTTCCATACCTTGTTCTGAATAGCATGTGAGACCAATCAGCGGACAAATATCCCCCAATTTTGGCAGTGAAGTCCCTTGATAAACATAGGGCAAAGAGTGGTGGAAGGTCTATGACTGATATATCTTGTAAGACAACAACATTTGGACATGCATGCAAGGTAAGACTCAAATTTCTAATCACCCCAACTGTTGCTATTGCTGTCCCATCCAGCTGCACTACTCCCTTAGACATTATTTCATACTGGAGCCCTAACTGATCAGCCTATCTGTTTAGGCATTACTGAGCTACTTGCCCCGGAATCTATCATGCAATTATGCACTAGATGATTTCCAATGATTAACGAAACATAAAAAGGGGGAGGGTTCAGCATTTTACCTTGTTGTGCTCCATGATTTCCTTCAGGCTGGGCAGCATTTGTGAGTACCTTCTCTTACATTTGGACCTGCTAATTCAAAGTTGGGCCAATCCTTCATGGCAGCTTGCAGCAGATTTCTTTGGCCTGGGATGGATAGGGATTCCCACATAGATATATTGACGTTTTTCTTCTTCATCTGATCAATGATACTGAATGGTGATGAAGGATCTCTCTACTGTCCTTTGGTTAACACCTTTATTCCTTTTATGTGGGCAGCAACAACTGGCATTTGAGTTGGCCTAGGGGCTGTTCTTGGCTGCCCTTTGTGCATTTGGAATGGGACTTTGCCTGCCAATCATTTGTGGAGCCATGGAAGGTTGTGGATTGGCTGGGGCTAATGGCTGCTCTTCACCCAAATTTCTCCTTTTTGACCTTGTGTTTGCTGCAAAACCTTGAGAAACTGCCTGGTTCATGCCACAAAAATCCTACCTCCTGCTTGCCAATTTACCAATGTGGTGTCATTTGGGGCTGATTGCTATTAGAATATTTCTTGTTGTTGGCTGTTTTCTTGACTGTTCTCACCCTCCACACCAGTAGTTGTTACCATTAAAGCTTCAGTCAAAGCACCATTGAAGCACATGGATTGATTATGAGGCTCATTACATGGAAAACACCAATCATACTCCTGGGTAATGTTGTTTTGTGCTGGTACTAATGCCTTAGAGGCAAATATGGCATTTGGATTATAGGGCTGGAATGGTCTATTGGCAGGAGGCCTGGCTTGATTCTGATTTGCAGCTAAATTAGGTGGCCTTTGAGGCTGATATGGCTGCCTATTAGGTTGAGCTTGAGGCTGATACGAAGGTCTAAAACCTTGAGCTTGCTGTCTCTTGAGTGTGACCAGCTCATTGCCTAAATTTTGCAATTGCTTCATGACCTCTTGAAGCTCATTTGGGGCACTTCGAGATGAAGTGGAAGATTCATTTGAACTCTGATTTCTAGGAGTGGGAATAGGAGCTAAGACAGGTGCTTGACTAGCACTTGGGCTCTCTAAACTTGGATATAATGGCATTAGAGGCCTAGGAGCCAGTTTACCAGCTTGAATAAGACAGTTTTCGGCTCTAATGGCAATGCTATAAGAAGCAGGTAAGGTTGTGCCTCCCATTGATTGAATTAACATAGAAATATTAGAATTCAAAGCTTTAAGATAGTAGAGAAAAGCACCTTCTGCTGTTGGCTTGACTGCCACTGGAATCCTATCCCAAGACCTTTGAAATCTGAAGTTGAAGTCAGTTAGCTGCTCGTTGGGGGCTCTCTTGATAGTTGTCAATTGTTCTAGAAGAGACAAGTTGTCTCCCTTCTCTCCAAACTGCTCATGGAGAACTATGCACAACTGATTCCAATTTGTGATAGAACCAGCTTCAAGGCTTCTGAACCATTGCAATGCCTTCCCTTTGAATGATGATGCCAGCAGTTTGACAGCCACATCCATTTCATTTATCTCATGGATTGCACAGATGTTAGCAATGTCTTTGACATGATCAGCAGGAGTGGTATGATTTTCTCCAGTAAAAAATGGAATGTTCTTCAATGCTGCAATTGGAACTGGATTCTGTGCATTGAGGGCAAGTGGGCTGCTGCCAGTGAAATTGACAAAGGGGTTTGCTGGTTGCGCCATTCTGATTGGTCGAAGGGCTCTTGAATACTGAATGAAAGGCCGAACAAGTGGAGGAGTTGAGAGAGTTCTATTTGGTGGAGATGGAGACCTTTGAATCCTTCTTCCTCTTTGCCTTCTTCTTGGAGATAATTGCAGGTATTCAAACAGCACTTCTTCTTCTCTAACTCTTGACCTTGTGATTCTTCTCATAAGCTTTTAGGCCTGTACTGCTGAAACCAGTTGATCTTTCTCTTGGAGTCATCAGATATGCGAATAATAGCTCTTTTCAAGCAAGAAAATTGCAGCAGATGCACATCAACTTTGCTACAAAAAAAATGAGACCTCTAGGTCCCACCCGGCGTGCCAAAACTGTTGATGCAAAATCACAGCACCCCTGGATGCAGATCAAGTTTCTAGGTTGATCACCTGGCATCCAGTGTGATTGCATAACATTGAATCCTTTCTCCAACTGTGGGACTTGAAAAAATGAGAAAGGATTCTCCAGAGAAGGCTGGTTCCTATTCCTCTGTTCAGATGCACACGAAATATGCAGAGGGTTTTCTCAAAACCTAATCTAATCTGCCAAGGAGACAAGGTAAGAAGATGCATAAAATAAATCTAAGCTAATAGAGGTGATGCACCGAGGAATGAAGAACACATATTTTTCCAGTGAACACAGACCATTCAAATGTGATATAAGATCATGCACAGATAACAAAACTTGTAGTGAAAGACCAGGAGGATGCAAGATGAACACATAGAGGGTTGAGAATCATCCACAGACATGTATTACTTGCTCCAAAGATTGATACAATACACTACAGAATGCCAGGAGGCAGAGTCGTATTACAATTCAAATGAGAGGTTCGAACTCCACAAATTCGCCTGATAGGAGAAAAAGGGAGGAGCAAAATAGAAAAAATGTCCGACCTTGAAAAGAAGCTCCTCTTTACAATATATAGAAAGAATAAGAGAGGAAAGAGAGAAGGGAAAGCCAAATCTACCCCAACCACCTCCAGGTTGCATTCAATTCATCTCATCATGGCAGAAGCGGCGGATCCTGGCAAAACGGCGGGCTGCCTAACAGAAGCGGCGAACTGTCTACTGCATTAAAGTTGTTTGTTGAAACATTACTTCTACTTGTTATTTCGTGCCAGAGGCGTTTCTTGATTTTCTCTCTCCAAACTAAACCAAGATGAAAAATTGACCCTGGAATCATGTAGAGAATCTCACAAGCTTTCCGTTGATATAAGGAACATGCAAATCCGAGCTCTGGATCAAAAGATATGACGATCTGAAGATTTAGGGCACGGAACAGACCAAGATGGATTTTGAAATATTTCCCGCGCTTCGCCACCTGGATGACACATGGCACGCATTGATTGGTCGTGTGATTCTCTCTCCTCTACCTTTCGGCGGGCTTTCTTTTGAAATTTCCTTATGGGCCCCTATTAGGACACGTGGCACTATCCCATTGGTTCGGTTCAGTGCTCGAAAACTCACCCCTTTGACCTTTTGAATTTTTCTCCTTGTGACACGTGTCGTGATTTGGTTGGTTCTCGGCCCTTTCGGCGATCCGCGTCCCACGCATCCCTATGTCCCATTTTTCCTTGTGTTCCTTGTGCTGATTTCGGCTGAACCAGCCGGTTCGCATCCTCGCGGCCTAGATGTCCCTGTGCTTCGCGGGACAATCTTCCGGTTCACCCGATTCGGCCCGTTCACGCCTTTTTGTCCCGCTTGTCCCACTTCGTTTCGGACCGACTCGACTCTTTTCACCTGGTTCGGCTAGCTCGCGCCTTTTTGTCCTAGATGTCCCAAATGCTTTAGGACCGTCTGTTTTCATTTCGGCTGATCCGGCCAGTTCGGGTCCTTCACGTACTTCTGTCCCGAACTGTCCCGCTCAGCAGTTAGTCAATTTTCTTTTCCTCTTTCGGCCGGATCGGCTTCTCGCGTCCGCCGCGTACTTCTGGCTCGATTGTCCCAAATGCTTAGCAGGCCACCTGGAGCCTTTTCGGCCGATCCGCATCTTTCTGTCCCACACGTCCCTACTGTCCCAAGGACTAGGACTTAGCCATTTTCACAATTTTTCCTGGATCAACCTACTTGCCTGAAACTGTAAAACTCTGATGCATGTTATCGAAATTTACCCTGGGGGGGGAATTTTGACAATAGGTACATAACACCCTCTTTAAATTAACCCTTCCTGAGTCTAGCAACACCATTTATTTGGTGCATAACCATCCCTATTATAGTTTCATTTCTTGCAAATCTCTTTTCATAAAGCCCATGAAAATATTAGTATAGGTCTAGATAACCATTTTATTGCACTAGGAGTAGTACAACACTTAGTTTAGGAAGAGGAAGCCAACCTTCTCTGAAGGTTCACCTTGAGCCCAAGTCCCACAACTTGAGAGGTGATCCCATGTTACCCAATCACATCGAACGTCTTGGTCACATTTTGGCCATTTAGAGGGTGTAGTGATTTGGTGATAACAAAATCATAGAACAATATAAGCAAGCCACAGATTGCAGGCCCAAATGTAAAAATCCCGGTCACCTTGGCCAGGGAAAAATTAGGTAGTAATTATAATCTCGTTCATGGATTAACAAAAATGGAGCAATCAAGTAGTAAAAAAAGGATGCTCATACAATAGGGAAGAAAAAGGGATTGTGGAAAAATAGCGCAGATAGTTATCTCAATGCAATAATCGACGGTTTGAATGACATTGCCAAGCACAAAAAAATATCAGATCTAATTAAGGTATTTATTATAAACTTATACTATACTAAATGTGCACCTTTTTTATAGTTAGCTTGATGCTGCAGTCATTCTATCTTTGATTGGATCCTGTATTTTTTAACCTCATTCCACCCCTACTTTTCTATATAAAAAATGTGCTTAACGGCCCAACTTTTGTTACCAATTCCTTCTGGTCATTTTTTCAAACAACCTTGTGAATACTATGCCATGTATTTTTCAAGTCAGTCCAACCCTAATTTTCCCTACGAAAATGTGACCCATGTCCTAACTCTTCTTATTGGTTCCTTCTAATCATTTTGTCACACCACCTAATTCTTAAAGAAAACAAGGAATCTATTAGGCCCCAACCAAAGAAATTTTAATTCCCTTTCAACTCTTGTTTTTATTTCATTTGACCACTTTCAATTTTCCTCCGATCCATGCCCCTCTTTAAGTTAATTTTCCCGAAAATGATGGCTAGTGGCCATAAACACTAGTTTTTAGAAAGTGCAATGTTTAATGAGACTCAAAATATTGTTTTGTATTCATTACGTATGCCTTTTTAACCTTTTAATATGATGATAGAAACAACCCAAAGCTAAATATTTCATTGTACATTGTTTATATGGTTGCCCCGGTAAAATCAAATTAGGTTTTCAATTGTGAGATAATTTTTTATGCAATAGAAGGTTAAACATATTATATATACGCTTAAATTTTATATATAAAATATTATGATCACTATGTATTTTTATTTATATATTTAATTATTTTAAAACAATATTATCAGTAGGCCACATATTATTGGTAGAGGATAGAGTGTTGGAATTTATATTAATTCATTAGGGTTGTTGTCGAAGGCCAAAAACTAATATTATTTGGATATTAGTTGTCCCTTGGATTTTACAAAAAAAAGAAAGCTATTGCAAGCTTAGCGACCACTAGGGTATAACATAATACCATATTTGTAGCTATGATTTAATAAAATAAAGAAAGATATTGCGAGTCTAGCTTCCGTTAGGTATTGCCACAACATATTATTTGGAACTTAGCGGTTTCCAAGGTTTCACAAAATAAAGAAAGATATTGTAAGTTTAGCATCCGCTAGGTATTGCCATAAAATAAAGAAATATATTGTAAGTCTAGCATCCACTAGGTATTTCCGCTAGGTTATTCCTAAAAAAAAAATTGAGCTTAGGGATCGGTACTCAACAACAAATATTATGAAGTTATATGCCACTAAGATACTACCACAACATATTATTTGGAACATAGCAGTCACTAGGATTTATCAAAATAAAGAAAGGTATTGCATGTCTAGTGTCCTCTAGGCATTGCCGTAACATATTATTTGTATCTTAGAGGTTGCCAGTATTGCACAAATTAAATTAAAGTAGTATGAAATTAGCAGCCTCTACGTATTGGAACAACATTATATTTGAAAATAGCTTTCTATAGGATTTACCATTTTATATGAAATTGATTTGAGCTTAGCGACAACTAGCCTTTACAATGATGTAACAATTTAAGATGCGTGTTTGTTGGAATTTAACACATAAAATTTGAGTCATGGAGGCCGCAAGAATTTAACACATTAACATAAGATTCCAAGATGCTAGTGTCCGCGAGAATATGCGTACTAATAATGTTTGCAAGTTGTCGATGATATGCTTTAACAAATCAAGTTAACAAATTTTGAGGCACATGTTATCTATTTGCTTCAACATTAGAAATATTTTGATATTGGATGTCTCGAGCATTTAACAAGACGAAGTGTGGAATTTTTAGGTTGGCATTTGCTATTTTATGATGCAACATAATATTTGAAGATATGGTGTTGCCAGAATTCAACTAAAAAACATTTTCTGAGCTTATGAATCGGTACTTAACAATAGATATCATGAAGTTATATGCCGCTAAAACACTGCCGCAACTTATTATTTGGATCTTAACAAACGCTAGGATTTATCAAAATAAAGAAAGGTATTGCAAGTGTAGCGTCCGCTAGGCATTGCGGCAACATATTATTTGTACCTTAGAGGTTGCAAGTATTGCATAAATTAAACTAAGGTAGTATGAAATTAGCGGCCTCTACGTACTGGAACAACATAATATTTAAAAAAAGATTTCTATAGGATTTACCATTTTATTTGAAATTGATTTGAGCTTAGCGGCTGCTAGGATTTACAATGATATAATGATTTAAGCTTTACGTTCATTGGGATTTAACACATAAGATTTGGGTCATGGAGGTAACAATAATTTAAATCATTAACATAAGATTCCAGGAAGCTAGAATCCACTAGAATATGCGTACTCATAATATTTACAAGTTGTTGGTAGTATGCTTTAACAAATCAAATTAACAAATTTTGAGGCACATGACATCTAGTTACTTAAACATTAAAAATATTTCAATATTGGATGTCTCAAGCATTTAACAAGACGAAGTGTGGAATTTTTAGCTTGACGCTTGCTATTTTATGATGCAACATAATATTTGAAGATATGTTGTCGCTAGGATTCAACTATAAACATGTCAGATATTGTAAGCTTAGAGAGTGCTAGGTTATGCCTTTAAAACATTTTCTGAGCTTATGGATTGGTACTAAACAATGTATATCATGAAGTTATATGCCACTAAGACACTACTGCAACATATTATTTCTAGCTTAGCACCCGCTAGGATTTCAACAAATAAAGATATGTATTATGAGTCTAGTGTCCGTTAGGCATTGCCGCAACATATTATTTGTACCTTAGAGGTCACTAGTATTCCACAAATTAAATTAAGGTAGTATGAAATTAGCGGCCGCTACGTACTGTCACAACATAATATTAAAAAATATATTTCTATAGGATTTACCATTTTAGTTGAACTTTATTTTAGCTTAACGGCCACTAGCCTGTACAATGACGTAACAATTTAAGTTTTGCATTTGTTGGGATTTAACACATAAGATTTGGATCATGGAGGCCACAATAATTTAACTCATTAACATAAGATTCTAGGAGGCTAGTGTCTGCTAGAATATGCGTACTCATAATGTTTTCATGTTGTCAGCGGTATGCTTAAACAAGTAAAATTAACAAGATGCATTATGAAATTTTTAGCTTGATGTCCGCTATCTTATGTTGCATCATATTTTTTGAAGCTATTCTGCCACTAGGATTCAAGTAGAAACATGTCAGATATTACAAGCTTAGTGGCCGCTGGGTTATGGCTTGAAAATAGTTTTTGAGCTTAATGTTCGATTCTCAACAATGGATATCATGAAGTGATACACCGCTAAGGCACTGCCGCATCATAATATTTGGAACATAATGACTGCTAGGATTTATCAAAATATAGTAAGATATTTCAAAATTAGAATTTGGTAGGTATTGTGGAAAAATATTATTTGGATCTTAGCGGTCACTTGGATTTAACTCATTTAATTAAGGTAGTATGAAATTAGTGGCCTCTACGTACTGGCTCAATGTGAAAAGTTATGCTTAAGATTCCTTAGTATTTAACGCATAATTTGGAGCATAACATTCGAAAGGATTAAAAACATTACATTAAGATTATAGGTGGATATATTTTTGAGCTACACGACATCTAGGTGCTTCCATAATAGAATATTTCATTCTTAGGTGTCTCAAACATTTTACAAGACAAAGAGTGACATTTTAAGCTTGGCGTTTACAAGCTTATTTTGCAACAAATTATTTGAAGATATGTTATTGCTAGGATATTATGAACTCTTAGGCTGTTAAGATACTGCCACATCATAATAGTTGGAACATAGCGTCCATCAGGATTTAACAAAATAGAGAAAGATATTTTGATTCTAGTGTGCACTAGGTATTGTAACACCATATTAATTATAGTTTATGCCACATCAAAAAATTTGGAGCATTTGTCTCTAACATTTATCAAAACAACAAATGCATGTTTAGATACGTATACCATGTCGAATATATACACGATCATTGTATCAATTATTAATATTCATCTATGAACATGTCATACATATCACAATGATTTCTCACCTATCTCACATACTACAATTTATGATTCACTATGGTTCTTCCTTAACTATGTGGTGTTGTTGATCTGAGACCGTGGGCATAGTTTCTTCCTTAACTATGGGCTATTGTTGAACCAATCCCACAGGTACAGTTGCTTCCTAGGTTTGTTACCCTTATTCGGGACATGTTTTATCATCTCGTTGTCAAGCATCCTCAAAATATTTTTTTGCAAATTTGAGAATCTCTTTTTATCTTATCCATATCCAGAATTGTCCTTCTATATAGCACAACAGACTTGTCATGCAAATCCTTTTGACTACCACATGTTTTTTTGGAAATTTCCTTCAAAGTCTCTTTTTTTTGTATTTTTTCTCTTTTTTTGGAAACAATCTCAATGACATGAGAATTTTATTCTTCATTCACCTCAGCTATTTTCCTTTGAAAATTAACCATGAATTGCTAAAGAGATGCAATGAACTCTTCATCACAAACCAATGCATGGTTTCCTTTAAATATTTCCATGACTGAAGTTGCTATGAAAACATGATTTCCTCTAGAAATAATGTCATCAAATAGCAAATAAAGTTTTCTTTCCTGTTCATTCCATTCCCTTGTTATTTTCTTTGTATAATTAGCATATGTCTAAGATATACCAATATTGTCCATGTTCATAATTATAGGGTCTTTACAAATGCATTTTTCAATGACCCGCCCCATATGTGATAATGATTTTTACAACATTGTCACTCCTGTAATGAGATTTTCATTTATATACAAGCCCTCTTATGCCTCCTTATTTGCAAAGATGTAATTCTTTATATTATTATGCAAGCCATGCAATGCCTCTCCTACATCAGAAACTGTGCTGAGAGGAACTATGGTCTTTAACTGAGTTTCAAGCTCTATATTTCTGGCACTTAATCCCCTCACTACTTCTATGAATGATTTTTCTATGGCCCTTATAAAGGATTCTAGATCTTCCTGATATTACACCACATGAGATCCTTTGGCTTTCCTTTTCTTTGTAAGATTGAAGAGGTCTTTTGAAGTTTCATTCCAAATGATGGCTTATTCTATTCATGCCTTCTTTTTGGTTACCATTTTCAAGGTTCTCATCCTTGGATTAAATTCAATGTTCATTAAGGGATCTTCTTGTGCCGCCAAATCTTAGATGCCCTTTGTAGGTAAGTAGTAATCTTCTCTGGCCAATCGTTTCCCACTTTTTTTGAAGTGGAGGGAGAAGATTGAGAGGGGTTACACAGGGGCTTTGCTGGCTGGAGATTTATTTGGTTTCAACAAAGACTTCTTGAAACTTAGATCTAGATTCATTTGGTGGAGATAAGGGAGCACAAGGTTTTTGTGAATGTTCCGAATACAAATATTTATTTCTCTTCATATCCTCCTTTTTAATAATTTCTCTCGAAGGTAGAACTACTCTTGTCTCCTTCATATTCTGTCGAATAAGGATATCTTCTATTTGGTTGATCCATACCCAGTCATTATCATCATGAAAATGAACATAAGGTGTATTTAATTGTCCTTTAAGGGAATAAAGGTGCCGGGAAACCCTATTCCATCTATCATATTTCCTTAAAGGGTGTTTTGGGAGATGAAATGAATTTCTATGGGCTGAGGCAGCCTTTAAATTAGGCCCACCTATTAAACATTCCACTTCCCATAGAGACTGCAAATGAGGGATGTGCTTTAAGCTTCTTGTCCTTACACTTTAAATCAATACCATTGAAAATATAATATGCAACCTCTTGTACTGCCAATTGGTCTGGCACAAAATATGACAACTGAAAAGGAGGTGTAAGGAGTCCCTTGAACATGATAACTATGTATTCTGGATAGAAGAATATGAATCCCATATTCCTTATCAAAGTGAGGATGGCATCCGATATTCTCAGAGCCATTGTTTCATGTAATTGTTGGTAGAGAGAAAGATACAAATAACTGCATATATCATGAATATGTGATCTAAAACGATGGGCATACAATTCTGCATATTGCTCATTTACCCTCAAAGGGCTCGAAGGAGACCAGAATTGACAGAAATCTAGACAATTGAGAACACCAGTGACCACATAGAGAAGATAAGAAGCCATGTAAAATGGTTTCCGATGGTTGATGAAAAAATTACTTTGTGTAATTAAATTGCAATAGAGCACCTGAACTAAGGAGGGAATCTTGTCTTCATCAATAATAAAATAAAGTAACGGGATCAAGGAAACATCCACCTTAGAGATTAACGAATTTCCATATAACCTATTCATGAGTGACATGCCAATGTGGACTCCTGGTCTATAACTTTTAATAATGATTTCAGAGAACTTATAACCATCCATATTATTCATTGGGGTCAAATGCCCAGCTCTATAAAAAATATCTTACTCTCCTTTTGGCCATCTAGGACTCGAGTGTGTCTTCATTGTACAAAGTAATCCCACTCTAGAAGTTTATTAATAACTTTTGAATGCATTCCCAATAAATAAATCTATTCAATTTTTCCTTGATTTAGAAAATAACAACAAATCCTTGAACTTGGAGTGAAATAGATAGGAAGTGAAAAAAATCTAGAAATGGAAGCACCTCCGATTTAACAAAAATTAAATGGAGGCCAATTATTTTTTATCACCCTTATGTCTTGGAACCATAGCACTTGCACTTTTGATATACCCGTTATGTCAACAACATCAACACTTTCATTTTGAACTATTGGAATATAGAGCCGAGTAATGTTGAAATTTTTTCATCTAAGGCTGTTGGATCAAACATGATATCTCTTATTACTTTTTCATTTTTTTTTGGAATATAAAAAAGTATCTACCATTGCCATTGTCTGCTCTCTTTCCATGTTGAAAAATTTAAGGGCCATGAATGATGCATACATCATTAATAGAAACAAGTTCTGAGATAAATGACATAGTTGATTTTACAACAACATTCATATGTCCCTTATAAAAAATATTAGGTAAACTTAGAAAATAATTTCCAAATAAATGAAAGAAGTGTTGATCCTAGTGGTTTCCAGAGTCAGTAATTACTAAATATTCAGATCTTAGCGGTCTCTTGGAAAATATTCACAGACTTAATATTAAATTAATGAGCAAAGTGTGGTTGTATGTGCACCATTGAGGGTTCAAGATATACATAGTTTTAGCCATGGTGTTTGCTAGGTGTTAGGGTCATAAAAATATTAATGAATAGATCTTAGTATGTCAATACAAGCACTCTTGAGGATTCAAGACTTAGGTAGTTCATATCTTGGTGATATTTTGAAAGGATTATCCGATGTCTGACAACCATCCACATTGCGTAGATAACATGAAAGGAAAGTTTGGAAAAAATGGATGTTAGTGAGAGTGAGGATTTAAGTCGACATATGAATGGATAGTTTTAACATTACTTGTTGGTAATCAACACTAATTGAATGGACTAGTGTAAAGGCCATTAAGATTTAATTTTTTGAATTTTGAAAAGAGTGTGTGAGAAAAAAAACACAATAATGGGTCTAGAGGTCACTAATCATAATTTGTTAAAAAAAATGTTTAGTTGTCTCATAACACATTTTTCAAAGATTAAAGTAGGACCCCCAAATACCTAACTAGGGTTTTTTGAAATCAAGCACTATAGTATGCAATAATTCACATCTATTCATATCAAATAAAACACTTCGCAAACACAAAACTCCCATTACTAATTGAAAGGAATGAATTTAAGAACGCTAGGATTTTTTGGTTCTTAATTTATAAAAGAGAGATACTTTCATTTCCTTGTCATAGCAATCACTTGTTGTGTAGCTTTAGAATAATTGTAATTGTCAATGACTATAATTGTATCAAGTTAGCTGCATGTTACCTAGTGGGGCCCAATTATTACAAAAATTTCCATCAAGAGGGATCAAGACATTCTCTTCGTATCAAAGAAAATGCTTAGCGACCACTAAGCTACATTACTAGTCTAGCTTAGTGGCCGTTGAGCTCCTATCACTAACATTTTTCCATTGTAATCACTATCTATTCAAATTTGGATCACTAAGTTTAGGAATTATGCAAAATTGTTCTTGGACAATTCACTCACAACATATTTTGGAAGGATTTTCTGTTGTATGGCAACCATCCACATTGCGTAGATCTATAGTATGTCAATATAAGTAATCATCAGGCTTTAGGACTTATGTAGTTTAGATCCTAGCGATGGATATGTTCAACCACAAAGAAATATTTATAGATTGGCCATATCTATGTATTATCCACCAGACAACTATTATAAAAATGAGAAAAATATATCCTAGGCTTTGAACTGGTGGGGGTGTCAAGATATACGTAGTGTTGATCTTAGAGGTCGCTATGTTCAGCCACAACAAATTATTTAAAGATTCGTCGTATCTAGGATTATTTCAAAGCCCAAATATTTTTACAATGAGTAATATAACGCCAATCCTTGCACTATTGAGGGGTAAAGACACATGTATTTACCATCTTAGCAATTGCTAGGGTTACCCACAACATATTTAATAGAGCTTAATGGTTTATAAAAATCATTATCAAATAAATACTGTTGGCGAGGGAATTTTTTGGGTGGACAAATTTGTGATTTCCTTGACAACACTCTAGGAATCTAAGTCCCTCTACTTAACCGGTGCAGCTATCGTGTATGCATACGCAAGAAAGTGTGGATTTGTTTGGTGTCCTTTCTACCGAGGATCTAACAGGGGCACTCCACTGACCTTGTAACAAATGCTTGCAGTTATCTGCAAGGGGGAAAATTTTCTATGAAGGTGGGAAAGGGAGTGAGAAAAGAGGTAGGAGAACTAATGTTGTAGGTAGAAAATTGGATTCTTGCACACATTAGTTAGAAACCTTTAACACATGCATTTATGAGAAGAAATAACCCTATAAATGGCAACAAGATGAGATAAGATTGTGAACTCAAAGTTTCTAAAATATCCTCATAAAAAAAGGATACAAAATCCTTTTTCTTGTATTGATTCTTAAACAGAAGTTGTACATAATGTGGGAATGGAAGAAATTTGATAATGGAGGGAAGTAGAGGAAAATGGCTATCTCCTTTTTTTTCTCTAAGTATAATGCACTCGTGAGTTTACAAGATCAATTGCAAACCCTGTACAATGGCATGAAGAAGCCATTAAATATCTTACAAGAAACAATTACAACTTCTTCTTTGTTAGCAAGAAACAATTTACAATATTTTTAGTCATTCGCATCCGTTCAGATTCTTGATTCGTGAAGACATGCCAATGGCAAATTTTTTTTTCAGAATTTTCATAATGCAGCTGTTACACTTGTTTTGTAACTTTGAATTTGAACCATTCATCTTGCCTTTGAAACTTTAAACTAGAGTCGTCCACGTGGGAGAAATTTACTGGAGTGGGCATGGAGGATGCCTTTTGCATTTTGTGACTTTATAAAGATTTGGCATTTTTTACATTTTTGGTCCGCCCTTCCGCTTTTGATATAAGCTTGACACGTGGCTTCACTTGAGTGGAGACAGAGTCGCGGGTCACTTTTATAATTTCACCTTTTTTCAATATGTGCTCAAAAACACAAATTTCTTTGCCGGCCCACCTCCCCACTTTGACCTTCGATGCGGGCTTAATATTTGACTTTTTTCCATAGCATGATCAGGGTTGCGGGTCACTTTATGAATTTTATCTCTTTTTTACCAAAAAAAAGGCTTAAAACCTCAAATTTCTCTGTCGACTTGCTTCCCCGCTTTGAATTTCCAACAGTGGGCTCAAGATTTGACTTTTTCCTTTGTGTTTGGTGGGGTTGTGGGTCACTTTTTAACTTTAAGACCCTTTAATGAAAAAATCTCAAAATCTCAAATCTCCCTGACGATCCACCTCCCTGCTTTGACTCTTTTGATGCAGGCTCAAAATTTGACGTTTTCCTTCATAGCATGATCGGGGCTACGGGTCACTTTATGAATTTTAGCCCATTTTAAATGAAGGCTCAAAAACACAAATTGTTCCGCCATCCCGCCTCCAATTAGATATGTCCACGTACCCATGGATAATGTGGCCAAAATTTGATGGGGAAGAAAACACCCATCATCACGACTATGGAAAAATGCAGAGAAGAAGAAAACTCCACCATTTTGAGCCCGATTCTCAAATTTTTTTCGCGAACCAAGGGATTGAAAACAATACAAGGTTCGACAATTCATGGCCATAGAAAGATTGAAAATTTCATTCAAGTGAGGACAACAATAAAATTTTCACACGTCCAAACAGGAAAACGGAAAATTTATCAAAACGTGCAGACTGGAGAGTTTAAAACAACTTCAAAGCATGAATTTCTCTATCTTTTCAGACTTCCAACTTTACTTGAACACCTCTGGAGGGTGTGAGCTAATTTTTTTTTGAATTTAACTTAAAAAATGAGGGGGGGAATTTGAGGGTGATAAAAAACTGGCTCTAGCTTTGGGGACATGACATGGGAATCCCATAATCTCAGTCTATAGACCCTGTAATTCATTGACCAGTGCCTTATCCATTGGGCCTTGTAGAGTCATGAACAAATTAAAGAAAGAAAGATCAGAAGAAGGCAACACACAAGCACACAATGGGAAGGAAACACATGACACACAATAGAAAGGGAAACAAAACCACACAACGGAAAGGGAAACACACCTATGGTACAAGGTGGGGGAACAACCCACTTTCACTGATGATAAAATTTCAATTATTTCCCGCTCCGAGGTAATTCTAGTGGTGTTCCATCCAAATATGAGAGAAGGAAAGTGTTCTTGCCGCAAGCTTTAGGAATCTAGAATGGGCTGAGCCCTTAATGAATCGAACTTTCCATGGCTACCTTTTGGTTCTCTTCCTCTCTTGTTCCATAGCAGGATGAAGTCCTCCAACTTTGAATACTCTTGCCTTGGCCTTATCAAAAATATTCTTTACTTTCAATTGGCGCTCCTTAATGTGATCCACCACTTAGAGTCTATTTTCTTCCAGCTTCTCAAGAAAGAGGATCCTCTTATCGATGGAATCCTTGTTCTAACCATCTTCTATTTCCTATATCAGCTTGAGAGCTGACATCTCGATCGTGTGAGATATTTCTGCTTCAACTCTATACAACAATTGAAATGGTAACATACCTATTTCCTTCTTAGGAGTGATCCTATCCACCCACAATGTGTCGTACAACCTTTTATGCCAATTCCTTTGATTCTCGTTTACAAGCTTGCGGAAAATGGTCACAATGTTCTTGTTGCTTAATTTGGCCTATCTGTTTCCTTGTGGATAACAGTTAGAATAATGAGATAGGGAGATTCCATAGCCATAGAAAAACTTGGTCAGTTATCTTGAAGAGAAATTGGTAGCATTATTTGCTACAATCTTCTATGGCACTCTGAAATGGACTATGATATTCTCCTTGATGAAGTTGCATACTGTTTCAGTGTTGGCTTGTTTAGCTAGAATTACTTCCACCCATTTGGTGAAGTAGTCTATTACTGTTAGTACATAGGTGTGCCCTGCACTTGAGTAAGGGTTTAGGACACCAATGAAGTCCAGTCCCCACTATTGAAATGGTTATTTAAAAACCACAAGCCTGAGTGGTAATGCAGCAAGTTGTGGTCTTCCAACGAACCATTGGCATGCTTTGTATTTAGAAACCCAATCTTGAAAGTATGCAAAGATGGTGGGCCAATAATACCTTCCTCAAATGAATGTCCTCGGAGGATCTTGTGTGTAGTGACCATTGCTGAAAAATTTCCACCACATGCTTGGTCATGGTATGCTTTAAGTAATGTTTCTTATTGCTCTTTATCTACACACATGAGGAAACAACCATCCAGGCCTCTTTTGTAAAGTGCATGATTCCAAATTATAAATTTAGCTACCTTCAGCTTGAGTGTTCTCCTTTTCTTATAATTAAGATGGGGAGGGAATTCTCCATAATTCAAGTAATAGGCAATATTAGCATACCACTCATCAGTAGTGGTGACAAAGAGAACCTATGGGTTGTCTTCTAAACAAGTTGAGCAAGCACAATTTTCTTCACCATATTGAAATTTGAGTGTTTCATCTTCAGCAATCAACTTGCAGAAACCATTTCCCCTTACCAGATTGGAGGGTCAAATATCCAAGTCATATTATTGAGTCTTTGCAATAATTTCCTCTTTTAGCTTCGGGATCCTACTGTGTCAAGATGGACTCGATTTCATTGCCGGGGACCATCACCACTGTATGGGAATTGAGAATGTAAAACCTGAAGTTTTTAACAGCCTTGACCACTACATAGGTATGCTTCTCCAATTGGATTTATTTTAGCTCATGCTTTTTCAAAGGACAACTCATAAAGGTAATTGCTTCCATGCCTTCATCATTTTTCTGAACAAGAATGACAAAGAGTGTATGTTCTGATGCATAACAATACATGATGAATTATTTGTTAAAATCTGGAGATACAAGAGCCAAAGCCTTGGCAATGGATTTCTTGATCTCTTTGAATTCTACCTTCCCTTCATTGTTCCATTTGAATTTTTCTTGTGGTTTCATCATGGAAGTGATGTGCTTCATCAACTCAGTAAACTTAGGCATAAAACAATGAAGAAATTTCACCTTTCCGAAGAATGAATGAACTCCTTTCTTTCTTGTGGGTAGGGCTAATGCTTGAATGGATCTAATCCTCTCAGGATCAATGTGTACTCCATGTTTGTTCATAATGTGCCCCAATAACTTACCTTCTGTGACTCCAAAAATGCACTTTTTTGGATTTAGTGATATGCCATGTTTCCTAAAACTTGCAAGTACCTGGTCCAATTGATAGATATGATCTCCCCTCTTCTTTGAAAATACAATGAGATCATAAAGATATATGACAATGCAATGCTTCAGATATTTGAAGGCTAGATCCATCACCCTTTGGAATGTAGCTCTTGCATTGATTAGGCTAAAAGGCATTCAAATGTAGGCAAAAGTGCCCCAAGGTGTTGTAAAGGTTTTCTTGCTACAGTCCTCCTCTGCCACTTTAATTTGATTATATCCTAAGAATCCATCAAGTAATGAAATCATTTCAGATCCAGTGATTGCTTGCAAGATATGATCCATGATAGGAAGAGGATAATTGTCCTTCAGTGATTCCTGGTTCAGGTTGCAAAAATCTACACATATCCTTATTTCACCATTCTTCTTCCACATTGGCACAATGTTAGCCACCCACATTGAATGGTGGATGGGAAAGATGATCCTTGCATTAAGCATCTTCATTACCTCCTCCTTGACGGTATCAGCAATCTTTGGCTTATACAACCTTTTTTTTTCCCTGAAGGGCTTAACACCTTGCTTTAAAGGAATTGAGTGATGCATTTCCTTTGGTTGGAAGGATTTGAGTTCATCATAAAAGTAGGCCAATAAATCTAAGTATTTATTGAGTAATGTAGCAAACCTTATTTTTTCTTCAAGCGAGCAACATTTTCCAATATTGACCATCCTTGGTTCCTCTGTGGTACCAATGTTTTCTTTATCAAAATCAGCTAGACACCAAGAAGATTGCTTTTCTTTCTCTTGAATGAGTCTATCATGTTTGTCAAAGAGATCCTCTAAAGAGACTAGGCCTTTGGGAAATTTGTTCCCTTTCAATTTTTTTACTCCCTCATCATCAATCCCTTCAATTCCTTCTTTCCCTTCTTTGGGGAATGCTTCTCGGTATGGATTTTCACCTCCTTTGTAGAAGAGATTATTGGAATTATCCCTTTCCTCTAAAAAGGCTAGAATTTGGTTATCGTCATTAAAGACTTTCCAATAATTTGCATTATTTGGTACACTAGGCTTGAATACCATTTCAATGGTCACTTTTTCTGTACCAAAATAAGGATGAGGTGTCACTAGGGAAGTTGAAACTACAAGAGAATCAACCTTTTCATTCTGTTCCCTTAGAATAGATTCAATGGAAAATGCATCAAAAGATTCAATGTAGTCCCACACTATGTTTTTGTAATGCCGGAGTCTTGGATTCTTCACCTGATATTGTTGGTAGACCTACTTTACTACAACCTCTGCATCACCTCGGCATCTCAATTTCTTGATTCCCATGTCCTCTGCTGTACTCATGCCTAAGATTGGTGCTTCATACTATGTAGTTTTATTTGTATTATCAAATTGTAGCTTGTAGGAAAATGGGTACAACTCATTAGAAGGAGAGTACGATACTACAACAGCTCTAGTGCATGCATTGGATGACTATCATCAAACTCCATTATCCAAATTTGATCTTCCTCTTCCTCCATGAGAAGTGGAAAGTTCTCCTCTTGTTTTGATGTGAGGAAGTAGTTTCCTAGCCCCCAATCTTGAAAGAGAATGTTTTCTTTCAGATCATTAGACTTTCGTACTATGAACTTCATATTTCTTACTGGTAGCAAATTCTTCATCTCGCCTTTTACTGGGATAGTTGTAGATGACCAATCCATTTTTATCTCTCCACCTAGGTCTATGTAGAAACTCCTACTCAATATCATACCAAAGGATGTTGGGATGTCCGCTACCACTATGGTTAGGAGCACCTTATTGTCTAGAAAATTAGCTAGTGTTACATGTGCATCTTTGATTCTTTCTACCAATGGAACTTGTTTGGATTCCATTGAGTAGCAGGTGCCATTTACCTGGGTCAAGGTGAGGCCTAGAGCATTTGTAACTTTGGATGGCATCACATTGTCTAAGGCTCTAAAATCTATGATACAATTATTTAGATGGAAGCCTTTAATGAGGAGTGACAGGTAGAAAGGTTCAACCCTATTGGTTTTGGAGGCACTGAGGGCTATCATGTTTTTTGAAGGTGGTGTGGATGGTGTGGGTAGTAAGCATTTAGAATTAGGACTCGAGGATACAAGGTTACCACCACGAACTGTATTAATGAACTTGCCAAACTGGGCAGGGTGTGTTTGTAGGTATTCTATTTTTTGAGAGCTGGACTTTGGTTTTGCTTGCATGTTCCACAAAGTCAAATGGGGTTATGGTGAGCGAGGAAGAGGTTTCAGAAATGGAGGAATATTTACATGGTAGAGGATTTGCTACTTTGGGTGTTGAATTCTCCTTTTCATGTGTAGCAATTAGCTTGGAAGGGGGTGAGGGTGTAGCTTTTGATTGAACCTTAGATGTTTTTTTAGGAACAACATTTAAAGGATAATTATTCTTAACAAATTTTGAGCTGGGAGAATAATTAGATGACTTACTTGGCATAGTAGCATCATCCTTGAAAACCGGTGAGTCTGGTTTTTCTATGGCCAAATCCATAGAAGGTGGTAATGGAAATCCTTTGTTGATGATTTTATTTTGTGTAACCTCTGGAGGAGAATATTCTTTATTATTCTTATCCTGTACCACAACCATTGAGTTTGAAGCACCTTTCTTGGATTGTGCACGAGTGAAAACAACACATGAGAAACTTGGAGCTTCTTAATCATCCTCATATTCATCATCAACGTAGTCAATTAGGCCATTGTGTATATCAACTTCCTCGACCTCAAGACAATTTTCACAGTCTTCCATATTTTCTTCTTCAGTTTCATCAATTTCTAATTCTCCTCCAGGTCTTTGGTGTCACAGATGGCATTGACTGGTGGTGCTTCAAGAGCAATTTGATGAGGAGGTGGAACAATCCTTGGCCTATATGGAGGGTTTGGTTTCCTTGAAGCATTCCACATTGTGATATGAGATATCTACTTCTTCAAGGAAACCAAGTTATTTTCCATTTTTTGGAACATTGGATCTATGGTGACTGATTTTGAATTCTGACCCTTTTGTTTCCCATTTATGTCTTTCACTTTACCATACAAGATTAGATCATCATCAGTTTCTATTGCATGGTCTTGAGCTTCCCTTAATGTTCTTGGTCGGGTTCTTCTAAGGAAGAAACCTACTTCTAATGGCAAGGTGCTGATGAAGAATTTATTCAAATTATTTTTAGGAGGCACCACATCTTTAGGGATTCTTCTTATCACTCTGTTATATCTTGCTATGAATTACCTCATTGACTCGGAGGTTTCTTTCTTCATTTGTACCAATTAGACCAAAAGATCTTGACAATCTTCTGTGATCTTGAACCTGTGTTTGAATGCACTTCTTACATCCTCCCAATAGGTGACAGACCTTGGGGGTAGCACGTAGATCCATTTGGAAGATTTCTCTTGAAGTGACTCCATAAAGAGTCAGACTGACACATATTCATCCTTAACACCCAACACACCACAAGTAGTGATAAATGCTATTATATGATCTTTAGGGAGTTGAGAACTATCCCCTCTAAATTTTGGGAAGTTTTTTCTCAAGAATCTTGGTAGCTCATGGAGTGGTTGAGCAAGAGCCAGTGGACTGGTATTTCCTCCCCATGGTACATTAGGCCTACGGGCCTCATGATCATGATCACGTTCATGATCATGATCCCCCATTCTATTTCTATTTCTAGCTTCCAACCTTGCTAAGGCTGTGGATTCTGTTGTTGCTCTTTCGTCTGCCTCAGCTTGAAGTATCTCAATTTCTTCGAGTTGATCTCTTATTTCTTCGTCAGCTCTCACCTCTCTTTTTCTATATTCTTCTTTGGTCTTCACATCAAGGAAGTCTACAAGGTTCTCGTTGATGTATGAAAATTCACCATCCAAAGGATTGGCAACACTCAGGTTCCCAACATGTCCAGTTGCTTGAAAAGGAAGCCTCTGGATTTTGAGTAGCTCTTATCTCTTTTGAAGTTCCTAAAAAATGGGGTCAGTTTGTCCTCCTTGTCTCTGTTGCCAGGTGAATCTTCTATCCACTAGCTTGAAAATCTATGCTCTTCTTTACGGTGTTGGAATTTTTCTTTGCCTCTCCAATTCAGCAACGTGTTCTTATTCAAGGTCCAGAATTCTCGTGGCAATGAAGTAGTGATTGGAACTTTATCTATTATGCCAGATAACTTCCATCAAATTTGAAGCAATGTCTTCTTGGATGTGGAAGATAAATTCAAGTCTTTTAATAGGAGGGTTTCCTGGAATAGCCATGATTTGAATCCATGTGGCTCATATAGCCATTCAAATTCCAGAAATTTTTCTCTTTTTTGAATTTTGAATTTTATGACCTTTCGGTCACATTCAAGTGTAGATGCTGCTAAATCTGCCCCATGGTGGGTGCCCAAAACTATTGGCGAGGGAATTTATCGGGTGGAAAAATTTGTGAATTCCTTGCCAACACTCTAGGAATCTAAGTCCCTCTACTTAACTAGTGCAGCTGTCATGTATGCATGCGTGAGAAAGTGTGGATTTCTATGGTGGCCTTTCTGCTGGGGATCCAATAGGGGCACTCCACTAACCCTATGAAAAATTCTTGTAATTATCTGCAAGGGGGAAAATTTGCTATGAATGTGGGAAAGGGAGTGAGAAAAGAGGTAGGAGAACTAATGTTGCAGGTAGAAAATTAGATACCTGCACACATTAGTTAGAAACTTTAACACGTGCATTTATGAGAAGAAACAACCCTGCAAGTGACAACAAGATGAGATAAGATTGCGAACTCAAAGTTTCTAAAATATCCTCATAAAAAAGGCTACAAAATCCTTCTTCTTGTATTGATGCTTAAACAAAAGTTGTACATAATGTGGGAATGGAAGAAATTTGAGAATGGAGGGAAGTAGAGGAAAATGACTATCTCCTTTGCTTTCTCTAAGTACAATGCACTCGTGAGTTTACAAGATCAATTACACACCCTGTACAATGGTGTGAAAAAGCCATTAAATATCTTGCAAGAAATGGTTACAACTTCTTCTTTGTTAGTAAGAAATGGTTTACAATCTCTTCAGTCATTCATGTCCATTCAGATTCTTGATTTGCGAAGATATGCCAATGGCAAAAAAAAAGTAGGCTTTTCATAATGCAACCATTACACTTGTTTTGTAATATTGAATTTGAACCGTTCATCTTCAAAACTAGAGCCATCCACGTGGGAGAAATTTACTGGAGCGGGCGTGGAGGATGCCTTTTACATTTTATGGCTTTATAGAGATTTGGTATTTTTTACATTTTTGGTCCGCCCTTCCACTTTTGATATAATCCTAACACGTGGCTTCACTTGAGTGGAGACAGAGTCACGGGTCACTTTTATAATTTAACCGTTTTTCAATGTGGGCTCAAAAACACAAATTGCTCCGCTAGCCCGCCTCCCTACTTTGACCTTTGATGCGGGCTTAATATTTGAATTTTTCCATAGCATGATTGGGGTTGCGGGTCAATTTATGACTTTTAGCCCTTTTTACCAAAAAAAGGCTCAAAACCTCAAAGTTCTCCTCCAACCCGCTTCCCCACTTTGAATTTCCAATGGTGGGTTCAAGATTTGAATTTTTCCTTTGTGTTTGGTAGGGTTGTGGGTCACTTTTTAAATTTAAGCCCCTTTAATGAAAAAGGATCAAATTCTCAAATCTCCCCGACGATCCGCCTCCCCAATTTGACTCTTTTGATGTGGGCTCAACATTTGACTTTTTCCCTCATAGCATGATCGGGGTTGCGGGTCACTTTATGAATTTTAGCCCTTTTTACATAAAGGCTCCAAAAAATAAATTGCTCCACCGAATCACCTCCAATCAGATATGTCCATGTACCCATGGATAATGGGGCCAAAATTTGATGGGGAAGAAAATTCCCGTCATTCATGACTATGGAAAAATGCAGAGAAGAATAAAACTCCACCATTTTGCGTCCGATTCTCAAATTTATTTCGTGAACCAAGGGATTGAAAACAATACAAGGTTTGATGATCCATGGCCATAGAAAGATTGAAAATTTCATTCAAATTAGGACAACAATTAAATTTTCATGCGTCTAGACAAGAAAACGGAAAATTTATCAAAATGTGTAGACTAGAGAGTTTAAACAACTTCAAAGCATGAATTTCTCTGTCTTTTTGGAATTCCAACTTTACTTGAACACCTCTGGAGGGCATGAGCTGATTTTTTTTGAATTTTACTTAAAAAATGAGGGGGAGATTTTGAGGGTGACAAAAAATACATACTTATTATAGTAGCTTTTACTACGATCAACTGCAATGATATACCTATATCTTAGCTAGTTACTAGGCATCATTAACAGGAAAAATACTAATGCATTAACAAGAAAATATACAAATCTTAACGTTCAATAACATCCACCTCGACAAAATATTTAGATATTAGGGTTACGCAAAACACCATTCAATGGACATATGTCATTGACTTAAGAAAATTTTTGTATTACATGTATACGTAAGGGATCAACATTTACTTATGTCTAATTAGTTAGTTGCAGGATCATGAATACGTCTCATTACTAGACATCATTCACAGACATACTATTAATGGAATGACCAAAGCATTGTTGTACAAACACCATTGAGGGGTCAAGATATACGTTTTTGTTATAATGTACATGACAACTATTATTAGAATGAGAAAAAAATATACATTCACTGCGAAGGTGTATAGAAATAAGTATTTCTTTATCATAGCACGGTCGCTAGGGTCAACCGTAACATATACTTTTTCAGATCTTAATGGTGTAAGTTGAATCATTAACAAATAAATATATGCTTCTTATTATTCTTGTTACTACTATCAGCCACAAGGATATACTATATAGCTTAGCGGTCACATTTTTATCATGAACGAGGAAATATACTAATCCATTAACAAGAAACTATATAAATCTTAGTGGTCAATAACATCCTTCATGGGTAAAATATTTTGAACTTAGTGTTAGATAAAACACCATTCAATGGATGTCTCTTTAATTAATTATAATTGTATAATCTCACCAGGTCATTAAATATCACAATGAGTAGTCAACACATACAAAATTATGTTCCTAGCGGTCTCTAAGGTCAGCCACAACAAAATATTTAAAATCTTAGTGGTCATTATGATCTAGCATCGAAAAAATATTTTGAACTTAGTGTTCACAAGGCATCATTCACTAGACATCTATTATTGAACTGAGAAAAGAGTTGCATTACATGTTTTCTTCAGGGGTCACACATTTGCTTATCTCTCATTAGTTTGTTCCATGAATTTGTTTGAGCCAAGTGTTGCACTAGATACCCTCATGAGGGATCAAGCCTTAACAAGTTCTCATACTATTTACTATAAGTTATTGAAAGGAAGATAAAAATTCCAAATTTTAATTATAAATGAAATCTCAAAAGAGATGGTGATCTATAATTAGTTATTAAATGAAGTCTCAAAGCCATGGTATAATTCCTAATAAATATAATGAACACACTCTTTGTAGTGTTAGTATGAAAATACAGACTGTGAACCCTATGTATAATCTCCCTTGTTATTAAACCTCATAATTTTTCATGATATCACATCTCCCTATTTCCATATGCTTATTGTCAAATTAAGAAAGAAAAGCCATGACATCTTATAATTTTTACTGTTGATATATCATTAGCTAATTTAACTAAAACAACTAGAGCCTGTAATTTTAATCTATAAATAGTGTATATGTCTTTCCAGAACTATCAATTAAGTGAAACATTATTCAGAATCTTGTTGCCTAAATTTTCAAATAGTAGGTTTTATAATTCCCCGATACACTTAGTTTTTTTCAAAGAGGAACCTACACAGATGGAACTCTTTACATTTTCACTTTCGCAGTCACATATATGTTTTAAAAAAAATTATTTCCAACAATTTCCTTATGTAATCAAACAATTAATGCAAACAATCAGACAATTTTCCTGTAGCCTTTTCAGCTAACACCCATTTTATTCACTTCCAGTAATCATTGATGTCATTATCTTAGGTATTTTATGAATCATTTCTCAGTCCTCTTGTGAAAAAATACCCATAACATGTTTTACATTACTCGCAAGTGGGGTACACACATATTTAGCAAATCATTTAGGGATTGGACAAAAATAATGAAAAAATGATGTCAAACCCTATCAGTTGATAAGTGTTTGTTCAAAGAGCGTTAAAGAATAGATAGATTCGACTACTGGAAGCAGAGAAATTAGGGTTTCGTTGAAAAGGCTACATAATATTCTACATACATAGAATTTAAAAAATTTTGGAAGGAGCAAAGGTGATAATGCATACCTGATTTTTGAGTTGCCTTCACGAAAAAACAAACCATGCTCAGAATTTTGCCAATCGAACCATGATGTGATTTTCCAATGAATTATTACGCTTACAAAGTTTTTCCCTTACGCCAATGTTCTCACATTGGAAGCTTTGAAAATTTAAGTGTCCTTGAAATATACTAATGAATTCCAATCTATAATTTATATGGAACAGACACTTCCAATGCAATACCACTTTCTTCAGTGCACAAAATTACAAAAGACACATGGAACCATAAATTTGCTTTATATTTAATGGCTAATTAATGGCCATGAGTATATTTAAAATATCACGTGAACTTTACTTTGTTCGGTTAATGGCCAATTAATTTTATGGAACCACTATATTAACCATATATGCCACATGTAAAAAATTATCAATATTAACAACAATATCATCAAAAGAACAACATGCTCAATGCCAATTTTTATCATCTTTAAATTACATAGTGAGTATATAAGTATTCATCATGAGTTATACTACAAATGATATGTGGTTTCAATTGATGTCTATCATATTGAAATGCACATATTTCAAATGTCGTATGATATTTAGATTGTTTGGTTTAATGGCCACTTACAAATATTAACCATATATGCAACACATACAAATAATAATCAAAACTATCAACATTATCAACAAAATAACACCATGTTCATTGGAAATATTGTCGTCTATAAATTACATAGTGAGTATATAAGTATTCCATACTTTGAATATACTACCAGTGATATGTGGTTCAAATTGATGTCTCACATATTGAATTCTCATATTGTCCTCAACAAAAAAATACATGTTTACCAACATCATTTTTAAATTGTTTTGTTACACAAAACAATATCTTCAGATGTGTGTGTCAATGATCTTGGTGGCACCCATGATGCTGATCATTGGCATTGTTCTGAAATAAAAAGGAAGAATGCAAAATAGAGAAGTATTAGCTAACTCCAATGCATGAAGTTTTTTCTTTTAAGATGGAATGAATGATGCAATACTATATTACTTAGGTTAAAAAATCTTTAATTTACTTGGGTAAAAAGACTTGCGACTTGAAGTTGTACATCCAATATTTTCTCCATTAGCTTTCTCTCTTGTTCCATTCTTTCATGCTCCTGTTGAAGCCTTCCCTGCTCAATTTATTTCAATGTATGACACAATAGATGCATGTTATTTTCGATTACCTCTTTCAAATCTCCATAAGAGTTTCTTTTTCTCTTCACATATTTTCTCTAAATTCCATTTTTATTCAAAGGGGTTTCTATCTTTTCTCCTTCCAAATTTTCAATGTCGATAGAAGGGATTTCTAATTTCCCTCTTGTGTATTTTTCAGAAGTATAAGTGGTTGTATTAACCCTCTCTTTTCCATTAAAACCAATAACCTTGTTTGTTTTTTATGTAATGTGATCTATATCTTCATAGAAAGTCCATGTTGACTATGTTGGTCCAATGTTGTGTTTTCCAATTGTTTCTCCTTCTTGGAAGGTTTTCTTCAACATGTTCATCTTGTATTTGCATTGCTTCCCAGTGAATGTTTTTCCACAAACTTCATTCAAAGCATCTGCTATATTATCCCAATGTTTCTTGCTGATATATCCATGGTTTAAATGTTCATACACCTCTTCATATTTTGAAATAAATGTTTTCACATCAGATTTTGACCACAACTCTTCTTTGTATTCTTTCACTAGCTCCTCTTTATTTCTATCTCTTTCATATGCATGGGTTATTGAAAATGTTTCTTCTAATTTTGAATCATCGACATCATCAACAATATATGGAGAATTTAGATTGATTTATGAATGTGGAATGCAAGGATCCAATTTCTATGTGCCACTTGTATTCTCTTCCAAATTTGAGACACTATTTCCATCTAAGTTTTACACGCAGAAGTCCTTTACATGATAATTTCTTTAGCTGTGTTGAAAAAACCATATTGTTCTGCATAGTTTCTTGGATTTGATTCGAAAAACTTGTGATTCGAAACATGAAAACAATGAAAATGGTGATATTTCCATGTCTTGCAAATTTATTAGTTACATATACAATCACAAATGAAACAATTTATGTACTCCATCTTCTATCTAAACTTAATTTCATTTTCCATTTTCTAAAAATAAATATACAAGGGGTCTTTCACTCTGTAAAATCACAAAATCAAAACATGTGGAGAACCATTGAAAATTGGTTAATTACCTACTAACAAATGTAATATTTATAATCACTGTGAAATGGGTGTATAAACTGAAATTCTTCAAAATAAAATAACAATGCTTTACCTCTTTTAATTTTTTGTAACTCTGTTCTTCCCCCAGTTGTGTATGTGCTCCTTGTTTTGGTGTGGTCACCTTCGAAATGAGTATACAATTTTCCATTTTATTGCATTAAATATAGACGTTAGCAGAGTTTGTGTGGATTAAAATTTAATATTGTACCACTTAATATTAAATGCAGTATGAAAAAATAAAATCATACTCTCAAGTGGCGGATTTTACATTACATGGTTTAATTGCTATTTAATGTTTAGGGAAGCACAATATTAATTATGTAACATTTGACCTTACAAAAAAGAGTAATTGTTATTGTATTTTAAAAATATTAATCTTTCCCCTACACTATGAGGTTTATGGATAAAATTATACACACGACAGCGCGATCTAAAATTAAGGTAACATTTTTATAACATAATTTTTAATGTATGAAAACTACAATTTAACATTGTTTGAGACATAATTTCAAATTTTAATTGAAATTAAGTCTTTAATATTGAAAATTATTAATAAAAAACAACGTAGCATGTGTTACTTCTACTCAATATTATATACAATTATTAAAAAACAAAGATATAAAAAGCTTAGAAATAATTAAATACACATAATTGAAACAAAGCATATACCACCATCATTAATCAAATAAAGTCTAAATTATTAAAAATAAAATTATATTGTTAAAAGATTACGTACGATATAAAAAGATTAGAAACAATTAATACACATAATTGAATCAAAGCATATACCACCATCGTTAATCAAATAAAGACTAAAACTTGAACTCTATACCATAAAATAAGCATAGCTAATCAATTAGAGAATTAAATACATGAACGATTTACATCGACACAATATTAATGGCCTAAATATAAGGCCAAGTGTGAATCCAAACTTCATCTTGAAAATGAACATACTTTGTTGTGTGAGGGATCATTGCACTTCGACGTGCAAGGGATCTCACTTTGACATACAAGGGATCACACTTCAATGTGCAAGGAATTTCTTGTTGATGTGAGAGATATCACTTCTTCATTGTAAGGAATCTCAACTTGGTGGATGTGCGAGTGATGAATCTCTCGCTCTACGATCAACTATCACTGTCACGTCCAATTGTGAGTTTTCAAACTTGGAATTGAGCCCACTCACACATTGAAGTGTGATCACCAACTTCTGGCCTCCCATTCTAGTCAAATATTTGAATTTCAGCATGTAAAAAATAATTACGTCACAGTGGCCGCTAGGGCTATAGAACTAATGAAAACCATAGGGGAAAGAAGCCAATGACTGTGTGCATTATAAAAATCTTAATCTTTCCCCTACACTATGTGGTTTATGGATAAAATTATACACACAGTAGCGGGATCTAAAGGGTGTAAAATAATTTGTTATATGTTTAAAGATTTGGATTAAATGAGGTTTTAAAGATGTTCATATAAGATGTATATTTTTATTTTCTCATTGCGATTTCAATTCTCCACACTATTGTTAAATATTTAAGTTGTTATTTGTACTAATTTTCTCTTTTTATTTGTGGATACAGTTGAAAATGAACTTTGTTTTTGAAGAAGGAGCACATGTGGATTTACTATCCAAATGTGTGAAAGTTGCGGAGGGACTAGTTTATCCATCCAAAGATACACTCCATTGTAGATACGTGGGGTCTAGCTTATATTGTTTTCACAATAAGTATTGTATTTCAATGGAAAATGAGACTACTATACACAATTGATGATTTGAAACCCTATGGTAGAAATTTGAAAATAAGGGATACTTTATCCCATGGGAAAGGAAGCAAATGATTAAGCATGTGATTTCAAATGTTTCACATGTGGGGGGTGATGGCATTCAAAACATCATGAGTAGTGACTCAGAGGATACATTTAATGAGGATGATGGTTTTAATTCTTACCAGTGATAGCCATTGTTGAACAACTGCTAAAGACAAGGGATGAATTTGCTACAACCTATTTGGTGCAAAAACATAATCAAGAAATAAGGTGACATAGCTGAAGGTTTTATATCCCTGGTACAAGAAACATGTTATTTCAAGAGTGGTGTTGGGACCCACACTTTGTTTTTTTGGATAATATTATAACTAACATGCAATGGTTTATAATGACTTCTGAACAAAAAAAAACTTATTTTATCTAGAAAAAAGAACTGCACTTCATGTGAATGGAAATTTTGAACTCCAAGAAACAACCACCACATCAAACAATGACTTGAATTTTAAGTTCAAGGGGGTTACTACTAAGTTGATACATTTTTGTTCAAAATAACAAAATTTGTTGCAGAAGCAAAAATTACAAACGTCTGTGAAGGAGAAATGGTGCACTTTAAAAAATTAGATGGTAATACATTTGGGCATGCATGTTGATAAATTAATCATTCCTTTTTACAATGTTTTCTCTATATCAGAAGGATCTCTCATCCAATGGCCTGAGCCAACTATTTTTCCCATCAAGATGGTTCCATTATGGAAGTAAGGATAAACGATATTCTAGAAGATTTTACTGGTAGAAATGTGGAGTGCATTTAAAGATCCATTGCCTCAACTGGTATAACCAAATTCATATGAATCCTCCATATGTAGTAGTAATGAAAACTATGATAAAAAAGACCTTACAACACCTGTAAACTACCAAAAGGTAAATTCTACTCCATCTAGTACATCAAAGGCAATTGAAAATGATGAAAAATCAAGAGAATAATTTTTTGTCTGAAGTTGAGAAAAACCTTGCTGCAAGGAAGTATGTCTCTCCAATCTATCTCTAAGAACTTTCAATCATAGTTGGAATTTCACTCTAGATATGAATGAAACTGCCATAAATTTTTTTATACTTAATACATTCACCGTTCAAATGCTATTAGTTGTGATTAAGGTCAAACTTCAGAATGTAGCATAGATAAATTGAAGTTATGTGGAAGGGATGTATGTCAGAATTCATGGTACAAATGTCATGGAATCATGAAAAGCACCTATTACAAATACAAACAATCTTGGATTAATGGATGAGAGGAGGGTAGTAAATGGACATACAGGAAAACAAAAACAAATTCCAAACATTGTTGCAAACTATTGCATAGATATCCAAAATGGTGGAGAATAATTATGATATATCCCCACACATGTCTCATTCAGTGGGACAAGATGGTACTAAAGTAATAATGACACTGTTGCTTGCATGTTAAAGTTTTTCTTACATACTAAAAAAGTGTAATGAGGGCCTTTCATCTGTTGGGCCTTCCTCAAACGTCATAGTCAAATCTCACCAAAATATGGAAAGAACATTTCTCCCATGTTTCAATCACCAAGAACAACTTCTTCACCAAATGTGACGAGTGCATAAGAGCTTAGGAACAAATGTGCAATGACCTCATGTATAGAAACACTGGGCACAAATAGATCAACTGCTAGAAATGGCACAATGATTACATTCAAAGTTGTCGTGTAACTTACTATGCACATAGAGTGCAATCACAACAAAATCCTAATAGTGTATTTGAGCATTGTGCATGACAAAATAGACAAGATGAAAACTGCAATACCAAGGATGGGAAAAAAAGCAAAATCAATAAGCAATGCTATTAATCTTCTCGTCACCTTGAATGGTATGCTGACACATGGGCACAAAACATGTGGGGGTTTTAGGCACTTCGGTCTCCATTTTTTTGAGTGAGGAGAAAACTTCACAATAACATCATTGGAACTATGTTTTTTAGAAGCTAGAAGAACCACTTATAGATCAATATGGTGATTTGTTATATAGTAGAGGGATGTCAAAAAACCCATTACATGATGCATTATTGAAAAATGATGCATATGACAAGTGGAAGAAAAAAAATGAGGGTGATCATACAACTAATAATGTAATTAGTTGTTCAAGTTCATTTACAAAACAACCACCAACTCTCTACTTGCAACTAGATAATGTTACAAGTGACAACAAAAATCACATATTGTTTGTGTTTGCATCCATGCTGACAGCTAGAATGGTTTTGTCAACATAGTGTATGTGAGTTTCCTTCCAGTGGGTCACACGCATGAAGACATAGATGGAACATTCGGCCGATTAACAACAACATTGTGCAAATTGGATACATTCTCCTTGCCACAAATAATGGACACTTACATAACATGCCAAGAGGATTCAAACACATTCACTCCATACCTTATCGAGGAAGTCTATGAATTTAAGGCCTTTATGGAACCACACTTGATAGATGGTAACCACAAGATCATGGGTATCAAAAAACCAAAGATGTTTAAATTCTATGTCAAAGACAAAAAACCTATCATGGAGTTCAAAGCATCAATCTTGGAGTCCGTCTGAGTCACACTCAATTGAGATTTGGAAAATAGTGGATGGGAAGCCTTTCTTTCTTGAAGGGGATCCTCCACTGACATCCCTAAAAGAACCCAAAGAGATGTCAGACATGCAAAGAGGCATTCATGCATACATCACACAATGGGACAAATATTTAAACAGATGGTGGAGAAGCATACTATGTTCCAAATATTGCATATTGGAAAAATGTTCTACATGCCTTAGAGAATCCCTATGTCAATTGTAACGTGATGAGAAGAGATTTGTTTTGGCCAAAAACAATTCATGATAGTGCAATGTATGATAATATTGTGTGTGTACCACGTCTTGACATGGATAGCTAGTATTGTCAAAATGTCCTTTCAAATAAGGTTATATTTGTTAGACCTATTTATGATATACCTCGAGAGGAATTCAACCTAGTAGTGGATGTGAATTTTGGGCAGATGATACTAATAATACCGACTGATGATAATGTATCTATAAGGGTGGGCAATGCAAAACTAAAACTAATATAGGATGTTCTCTAAAACACTCAAAAGATAAGGGTACACTAGTGGGAACCCACAAGAAAAATAAATATAGAAAAATAAAGGTATGAGGAATGCTTGTTAAAAAATCAATGGTGGAAAAAATCAAGGGACACATCAGATATTGATATAAACAACATCATTTGGGCATGGAGTCCAAGAAAAACACTGAAAGGAGATCAAATTAAAATACCAAAATGGGGTCACGAAGTTATCCAACAATACCTTGCACAAATTCAATAACAATAATTAATACCCTTGTGAGGGATCAATGCTTATGTAAATTTCTCGAAGGATTGAATTCCCATGGAAATACATTTTCAAATCCATTTCCTTAAAACAACTTGTTTGATGTAATTCTTAAATCTTTGTTGTTCTTTATGTTTTACAGAATGGAAAAGCATAAAACTAGTTGACTTTATCACACACAACTTACATATTTACAATATCATGGTATTCTTTTATATAGATTTATATAAAAATTATATCAATATATAATCTACATAAAATATTAAATAAATATAAATTTTAAGAATTTCCATAACTAATGTTTTGTATTTTTTAAAGGGAAATATTGTAAAATTACCATCATCTAAAAATTACTTGACAAGTATAAGTGGTCATCAAATTTAGCCCCAAGGCCGTTGATGTAACTTTTTGGTGCCTAGGCTAATGTAACTTAGCGGCCACTAGTTTTATGAAGCTTAGCAATTGGTAGGCTTATGAAACTTGCTACCAGTTGGCTAGTGTAACTTTCTAGCCGCTAGGATTATTTCACCTAGATGAATCTACTCTTGTGTAAATTAGTGATGAATAGGCTTATGTAAGTTAACAACCTATACTCTTATGTAAGATAGTGACCATTAGGCTTATCGTGGCATCATGTAACTTAGAGGCCGCAAGGCTTATGTAACTTAGTTAGTAACCGCTAGGCTTATTGAAGATAATGGCTATGAGGCTTATGTAAGATAATGGTCACTTGGCTTATGTGGGGGATTCAAATAATAACAAACCAGAAATCCTAAAATAGTGAAACTAAAATCCAAAAATCAGGATTTGTAAATTGGATTTCAATAGTGGTTATAATAAATTGGATATGATTTAGTCCATTAAAACCTATTCCAAAAATCTATTACCTATTCCCGTTATTCCAATTGTGAATTCTTGCACTTCATCTTGAAAATGGTTGTAATTTGTCATACGAGGTATTGTACGTCACTGTGTGATGGATCACACTTTGATGCATGATTCATCACTCTTCAACATGTGAGGGATCACACATTGATGTGAGAGGGATCACACTTCGTAAGATGTACGAGGCCAAAATTCTCATGCACTATGATAAGCTATCATCATCACGTCCAAGTGCGAGTTTTTAAACTTGAAATTGTGCTTTCTCACACATTGAAGTGCGATCACCAACTTCTGGCCTCCCATTAGAGTCAATATTTGAATTTTAGCATGTAATAAAAAAACTACGTCAACAAATTTTGAAAGCCATAGGGGAAAGAAGCCAATGACTATGCATAAGCCAATGAATGTGAGAGGTAATGTGTAGGGATAGGACCACTAGTTGTAAAAATCGAAGTCAACATTTATAACTTTTATACTAAAAATTTAGAAAAAAGGTAGACAATAACACAGGTAAAATCAAGTCATATGTACAAATCAGCCAATAAAAATATGTAACTTTGAACCTGCTAGGATGATTTCACCTATGCACTTTCATCATGTAAGTTAACAACCGCTAGGCTTATTAAAGATAGCGGTTGTGACGCTTATGTAAGATAGAGACCGTTTGGCTTATGTAAGATAGCAGACGCTTGGCTTATTGAAGATAGTGGCCGCTTGGATTATGTGGTGGATTCAAATAATAACAAAATATAAGTCCTAAAATAGTGAAACTCAAATATGAAAATAAGGATTTATAAATTGGATTACAATAGTGGTGAACTTGGAACTCAATAATCACACTATTGGAATCCAACATTAGCCAAATTGGAATCCAATAATAGCGATATTAGAATCCAATAATAGTGGAATTGGAACTAGAATAATTCCAATAATGATAATATTGGAATCCGATATTGTTACTAATGGAATCCAATATAGACAAAAATGGAATCTGATATATGTAAAAACGGATATGGATTTCTTCCAATACTTGAAATACATGAGTCTCAATTTACTAGAATATGTCCCAATTTAGTAAAATAAACATTTTATTACAAAACATCGTAATTTTCAATATAATTACTGTTTCCAAAAAAATAGTTATGTTTATTTGAACAACTTAATTTGGATTCTATACTTAGGTGGAATCAGATTGAAAATCCATGGAATTAAGGAAGGAACATAGTGTTCCATGGATCAAAGAGATAGTGTACAATGAAATTTAGAAAATTCTCAAAACAAATCAAAATCTACGGAGATATACAGTACAAAAATAGAAAAAAGCCACACAAAGATGTGGAGTAAAAGAAAGGAGTGAAACATGGAAGAAGAAAGTGAAATTTGTGAGAAAAAATAATATTTTATGGAGAAATTTAAACCCATGCAAGGTTGAAAGGATGTGGGATGAAGTAAAATAGAAGAATCCATAGTACAAAGTAAATCCGTGGAACAAAGGATCTGTGGTATAAGGTGAAAGCCACAACAAACAAAGCACTCCACGAATTAGTGTGAACTACAAAATGAGGAAGTGAGAACGCCAAAAAATGTAAATAAAAGCTGCAAAATAATAAGAAAATCACGGATCAAAGGCAGTGCTAGGAACAAAACCACACATCTTTTAAAATCTGCCAAATAGTGCCAAAATCCATTGAAGACAAATACAAGGTCGTGGATCATCTAAAATCTGCTGAAGGGTAAGTGCACCAAGTTGGGGGCACAAAAGGGGGTCTTAAGTGGACACATTTTTATGAAAAATAAAAAATCTTCAACTTGTATGAGTAATTTAAAATTTACACTCAAAATTGGAAGATGTTATAAGAACATGAATCATAGCATTTTGAGTCTAGTTTCTAATCTACTAGTTTTTTTTGAAAACGGTTAAGTTTAAATGGGTCAAATAACTAAAATACCAACAAGTGCTCTTGTTTTTGTTAAAAAACATAGTAGACAATTTTTCATGCCCCCACCATTTTTGAGAACTATTTAGTATTTTTGAAAACCCTTTGGTAGAAAGATAGATAGGAGTTTCTAGTTTGGGATAGGATATTTTTTAAATTTTTTTAGTGAGTATTGTTTTTATGATTTTTCTAGTATATAAATTTTAAATTTTGAAATATAACGGAGCTCCGACCATCCCCCCTTCCCTCAACTACCTCAAATAATATTGAAAATTAGTTTTTTTAATATGTATAGAATTAGTCCTAGTTTGGGCCTAAATTTTTTTATTCAATTTTGACGAGTCAAAAAAAAGATACATGGCAAAAGATAAGCATTTACAATCACTAAAAATAGAGGTATAAAAGACATAGTTTGGAATAAATATAAACAGAAACCTTAGAATAATCATAAAAATATAAAAAGTCAATATTAGAAAGAGGATAGTTTTCTTGACGTTGTAGGAATTTTTTAAAGAAATATAGAACACATTTTTATAGGATTTAACATGGTGGAAGGTGAGTTTTTACATATTTTGTAAAAAACACACAGGTTTCTATTTTGTTACAGGTCTAAGGTACAGGTTTGAGAAACCAAAGCAATACCAAACCTAAAAATTCTTGGTTTGGGAGCATAATAAAGGGAACGTGTATGCATTCTATGGAGTATAGGTAATATATGTGTTTTTGGTATGCTTATATTCACAAAAATAAATGTTCAAGTATAATTTTTTCATTTATTATTATTTATAATTTATTACATAAATAATAATAAATGAAAAAATTATACTTTATTTTTGTTTAGCAAATATAAGAAATTTTATGGAACTAGTCTTGCAGCTCCATGAGTCATAGTTTAGGAGATAGTTTTTTATAATCTAATCTTGTCAATACATAGGTAATTTTCAGGATTTCAGCATTCAGCCTGAAGCTTTTAGCATTTAAATTCTACAATTGATGTCTATTTTGGCAATGAATATAGTCATTATTTAGGTTTTGGGGCCTTTTGGATTGTTTATAGACATTTGTAGGAGTGTTAGATGTGTCAAAATTAGATTTTAAAAACATCAAAACTCTTTAAGGAAACAATGACTACTCAAATATATGCACTCATGAAATGCCTTATAATATATAACAAATAAAAAATTGTGTTGGACATAGTGTCATTGGTGTTGTCATTGATGTCAATTTGCATTGATAGCAAAGGGTGTCTAGGTTCCATAGGATTCAACATGAGGTGTCAATCATTAAGAAGTATGAAGGTTGATTGGTAGTGCCCTATTTTGGTTTCATGAAGTGTTGCATTAGTGAAGTGTTGATTTGGAAATAAAATGTGCATCTTCACTATTTTGAAATTATTTATGACACCTTCAAGCCTTAGATAAAAGTGGATGTCTCCAATATGTATATGATTTAATTATCTTTCCAATTCCTATTTGTTTTCCTTCTGACTCATTTTAGATCTCTTAGAATATTCCAGAGAAGTTAGGTTTTACCATTAGAGTGTTTGTTCTCTGCACCTAGAAAACCTGATGTTGAGCAGATAGTGCTTGAATGATCAAACCTTTCCTAAATCTTCCTAAATTATCTTTAACATTTCTAAGATTCCTTGACATCACCTCTAAATGCTTAAGATCTTTCCTAAAATCTCTCAGAGGGTTTTTAATAGCTATAGAATGGCCAAAATAACTAGCATGGAAATTGAAAAATTTGAAGCATGAAAACTAAGCCCTTAATTGAAAATAAGGTTTCTAAGTCACTTTGCATCCTTGCTCTGGTGATGCAATAAAATCTTCTTAATAATCAAATTTGGATTTCTTAGCTAACTATGGGTATCTTGGGTCCACTTGAGATGGTCATAGCTTATACTTGTCCATTTGGACTCCATAGGAAAGAATAGGGAGTTTCCATCCAAATTTATAATTTGAATATTTTAACTAGCTCTAGGCATGTTATAGGCTTAGGTGTTAAGTGACATAGTCCTATCAAATCAAGATATCAAATTTTGAGGTTAGAGACTATTTTACAAATCATTTTCACATGTAAATATATTGTTTTGGATTGTCTTCTCTTCTATAATGGTGTTCAAGGCTTCATGGAACCCTCAAAGTGTCTAGGGAATGGGAAATAGATAGAGAGACTTACTCATACCATACTATACCATGTTTTAGAAGTTTAGTAGTATGTAGCATGAACATAATGATTCAGTGGAATCCTTGAGTCTATTTTAGGGAATTAATCACAAGGAATTGGTGTTGCAAAAGTCAAGAAAAGGTAATAAGTCATCTAAAGGAGCATTTCTCAAATTAAATTTCCATGAACACAATCCTAACTATGCGTGCCTGGTCTTAAGGCCCTAGAGTAGAACATTTATTGTAAAAGTTAATAATTATGCCTTTTAGAGTCCTTGATAAGTGTGGAGGAAGGTAATAAGAAGAAAAATATTTTTTAAATCCCAAGTACAGGTTGGAATAAGGATAAAATCAAAGGAATGTGCAAATACAGTCTAGCAATGTTAATGTCTAGTTTGAGGGCTAGGAAAGATGTAATTTTAGAAAATAGTCTTTATTCCATTTGTTTGAAGATGGTGGAGCCTCTAAAAGTTGGAGGAAGGAATAAGGGCATTAAGGACTCATAAAATTAGGGCATAGGGATAGATCATTGAATGGTTAGTAGGTAAAGGGAGAAATGTACAATCATGCTTAGTTCTTGTGACTGTCAAGACCAACCTTCAAAAATAGTTGTCTTAGGAAATAAACTCATAAGGAATTTATATCTATCATTAAGGGAATGGTGTTATAATTTTTTGAATCCTTGAGGAATAGGGTAAAATCCTTATATAAATTTAATCAAGAAGACCTATTGGCTGTCCTGCATAGTCCCATAAATAAGCCTAGAGAGAGTAAGGGTTTGTATGAAAAGCCTTAAGTGAAAGAGGAAGAGTTGAGTGGTTTTCATTAGTGATTAGGAGAAAGGTAATCATGGTGAGATGAGTGAAAATAATATTGATTAAAATTCAAGGTGAAGGTGAAAAACAAATTTAAGAAGATTGTTCAGAGCTTAAGTAAACAAGGACACTTAAAAAGCCAAAATTTGAAAATCTAGAAAGATGATGGATAAATTAGTATTAGAGCATTGAGGTCTGCTTGAGTAAGGTGTATGGGTGTGTTGAAAGGTGGATGTAAGGATAAAATAGGTGGTAATATATTAAACCCTTAATTTTTCTTTCAAACCCTAACTATACCTACTTGAAACAAGGGAAAAAGAGAAAGTTGAATTGGGGAAGTTGTATTGTGAGATGAAGTTATATAAAGGGGATTGTAGGGTACTCTGTATCATCTGGCTAGCCTGTCATAAGTTCAACTTTTACCCTATCTCAAAGGAAATTCTGAATAATATCATTCAATGTGTTTCAGTGTGTATGGAATAGTGTCTATAAGGTGATTGATATACTCATTTAGTTTTGATGAGAGAATACTTCCTCTAAAGGCCTAAAAAGGCCATTTTTGGCCATTGTGTAGCTGATTGAACACCCTTAGGAAGTTCTTAGAGAAAATATAAAGCATCTAAGGGTGATTTCAGAGAGAATTGAAAATGTCTATGTAAATTTAGGAAAGTTTAGGAAATAAAATATCATTTAGGAGTAATCTACTTAAGATTGGGTTTTCAGGTGCAAGGAATCAAAGCTAAAACAATGAAAGATGACTTCTTTGGATGATTTCAGAAGTTATGGAAAGAATTGGGATGAAAAAAATTGGCATTGGAAGGATATTAGAATACTCTACAAGGTTGAATAATCAACATTGATTCAAGGCTTAAATGTTTCTTTAGGCACTACAAAAATCTACAGTTTTCCGTCCTAGTTCAAAATTAAATAGGATCTAAATTTTGAGTTACAGGAAGAATTAGATTTTTAGAATAGTTTAATTGATTGTAAAATTTGATATGTAGTGTCTCATTGAAGTATGGAGGAAAATAACATGTAACTTATCCTCTAATTTAATTCAAGGATTCATCCCCTATCTAGAGGAGGAAACCCATTTCCATGAGGATCAACTTGAGAAAAAAGGTGTCCATGTACCATAAACATGGCTATACCCATGTGTCATCTTAGTAAATAAATTGAATTGTGAAGGATTCATAATTTTCAAATGTGAAATGTGGATCTCAAGGATTGACTTAATGATCATCATATCCAGACTCTGTTGTTGTACCCAAATATCTACAAAAAACAAGCTAAAATGAGATAGTCATTCCACCGAGGTATCCATGACCATCATGTGTGAAGTATTAAGGAATCATTTGTCTCCATGAGAGACATATGAGAAATTATTTTTATGAGAATCATGAATTTTATTCCATGAAAGGATGATTTAAGAGCCATGATAGAAGAGGGGATGATCTTTATATGGATCACCCTGTTTCTAAGAATGATCAATCATCTGAGTTCACTTGATGTAATTCACTTAGTACTATTCATAAAAACTCATTCAACACCTAGTAGTGTGATCACACCTTAAGGAGGAGGAACATTACAATCAACTCATTTTGGCCATAGGAGATTAATCCCATTCAGGGTGCAATCCTCTATCTACAAAGTGAGGATATCATTTTAGTAAGAAGTAGACAAACATCATACATTTGATTCATGGTTACTAAAGTGAATTATGGACCAAATTTCAAAATTAGTACCAAATTTAAAAATTTGTACATATTTTTCCTATTTTTTTTTTCCACTTTTGGCCTCCAGATTGGTACACTTACCCATATATAAACTCCACATGAAAATAAATTTTCTGCCATTAATAAAAATTTACCGTTTAAGAAAATTTCCCCGTTTGAAAATTTGAAATTGCTTTTGGTTTTTTAATTAAATGGGAAATCAATGGATTTTTGGAGGGCATACATGAGTTTAAATAATAACATTTCTTGTGGCATGTGGTTTTCATTATGATTTAAGAAGGGTGTGGTTTTGAAAAAAGGAGAAGGTGACTTTGTTATTAAACTACAATAAATGGAAAATTGGCAAGCATTTTACATAACCAAAAGATAGTTTTGGACTGTAGGCAGCACCAAAGTTTTATAGAATGCACTTTTTTTTTACATAATTAGCTATTCATATCCTTCATTTCATCTAACAAAAATTTATTATACATATTTATCAATTCCATCATGAATGTAAGGATAAATTGACCCTCCAAGGTAGAGGGAAAGAGAGACTTTCCTCCAATTATACCTGTGTTTTGTAGTATTGGAATCGTCCATACACTAAGAATATATTTTGGGGAGGAAAAAGGAAGTGGAAGCTAGACGATTTGGTAGCAGCATGGGTTGGAAAAGATGAGAATTTCAACTATCATATGCTTAGCAATTACGTTAATTTGCTGTGAAGGAATCTTATAACATTTAATGGTATAAGTTTCCATCAATTTTGGAATATTATTATCATTAATCCATTACTTAATCCCTACCCTCTCTTCATAATTATTCTTTTACACATGTTCTTATTTCTCGGCTCCAAATTAATAGGCAAGAATCCAGTAGTCAATTATCCTATTGCACATGTTAATTCCTCATAAATTGTAACATCTTGGGGTATGATATTTTTGCTATTAGAAGCCAATTTTCCAATCCTAGCCATCAAATTCACTGGCCTAGATTCACCAGAAACACTTGAATGCTTGATACTTTCCGATAATAAAAAATCATGTGCAAGAACATATGTCAGGTTTTCCATATGTACATCACTTCAAGATGGAATACTTTTGGTAGTTCAAAATATTCTTGTTGAATATTTTCTTTCTCTGATACAAGTTTCTTAAGGCCCATTCTTAAATATTACTGTTATATTTTCAACTCGCAAGGCATATCTTAAATTCAAACTAGTAAAATACTCTATAAATTAATAACTAATGATGGCATATTTAAAATTTTAGTAAATATTTGGGTGATATTTTGTCTCTAGATTAAAAGAAACATGACATCCTTTATAACCTTTAAATGAGTGATAGCTTATTTTGAAGGCTTGCGTTATAGAAAAGTCGGAAAATGTAGACACAAAATCACACACTTTGGCTAATTATCTAGTCTTGATTACATACTTCTATTCATATGATTCCTAAGTAATAAAAGTACTAATCAACCCATGTCTTTGGTCATCTTTCCTTTCTTTATGTTACTACTTTTGGTTTTGCACTCTTTATAGCTTATGTTTCTTGGGTCTATTCTATAATTTCTTTACGTATTTAATTTATAATGCTATTGTATATTTAGATTGGAAATTTTGTTCATTTTTCAATATTTTACTTAATCTATTTACATCTCTTACATCTAGTTATTTGCTTACTACCAAGTGCGACAAACACAAGAGCCACCTAGGGCACAATTCCATACACACACATAGAAATACATTGGGTCTAAAATGTAGTGTAGTTCTTAGTCGTAAGATCACTTGTTTGAAAGATGAGGATAGTTCGACCCCTCATTTTTCATCTTTATTTTTTAGGATTTGATGTATCTTTGAGGGTTTTATAGGTCATTACTTCATTGCAGGTTTCCAGCGACATCGACAAACACTGTACGACCTCCTAGCGACCAATAGTGAAGGAAAATGAACACCTTGTGACCAGTGAAAGATCATTTTTTGAGCATTTTCATAGTCACGGGATCCTACTACAGGTCTATGGCGCCCACGGGCGCCCCTAACCCTTCCTAGGTGCCCCTATCAAGCATAATCCTATAGATCTGCATTTTTTTGAGCTTTGAGGTGACAGTCTATACTTTGGATTTTCTAGTTTTCCATCTTTGTGCACTTTTAGAATCTCCGTGAAATAGCTAAGTCATTTTATCCCTTCTTTGTAACTAGGGTTTCATACTTTCTAGCTTATTTTTCTTGGGTTTATTATGTACTTTCATTGCATATCTAATTTAAAATGTTGTTACATATTTAGATTAGGCAATTTATTCATTTTTAACTATTTTTCTTAATTATAATAAATTTAAAAATCATGTCACACAATACACAAAGATTCCTACTTATAAATAGGATTTAAATTGGCTATGCCATAAAAGGTAGGATAACATTACACACATACTTATGAGATGAGAATAATGATGATCCTAATTAGACAATAAAATAATGGATAATGCTCAAGATAGGTGTGAACCCCCTTAGCATACAAAGCTGATCTCAAAAGAGGCATTCGGTAATTTAAGAACTCTGGTGGGTCCCTTTTTAAAGAAATGAAGCCTTTGAAAATATGTTTTTTCTTTCAAGAGAGATAGAGAGATGTAAAGTTATGTGTGAAAAAAATTAGGGAGATCCCTCATTTATAACTTGGGTGGGTTATAACCACCCCAACAATAATGAGTTTTAAAGTTTAATAAATAATTTTATTAAATTTAATTTCACTGGATTACTTTAATAAATTTAACCCTGTTAAATTAATTTAACTTTAAAAACTATCTTTGGTACCATGTTGGAGGAACATGTTAAATATAAACAAAGTTAATTTAACTTAAGAAATTAGAACATTCATATCAATTACATTAAAATAAAAAAAAATAGTAAAAACATGAGACAATATTTTACATGGAAAAACCTCATTTGAGGTAAAAACCCCATAAGCATAGATTTTTCATTACTTTGAGAAACTATAAACATATACATATTCTAGTAAACTTCCTCTGTCCCCCTTCACCTTACTTCTCTCCTTTTTCATTTCATATTTCCGTATGTTTTATTGGGCTGTAAGTGCCAATTTAAGTCAGGGTGGTCAAGTGTGACTTTAGGATTTCAGTAAGGACCTAAAATTTTCAGGGCATATATATTACAGTCGGTCTTTGTTTTGGAAAAACATATAGTTATTTTTGATATTTTTTGAGATTTTGGATTTTATTTTGGCCCCACCACTGCTTTAATTGGTACCAATTTTGAAATTTGGTCCATAATTCACTTAGTGACCACAAATCAACTCTATGATGCTTGTCTACTTCTTACTAAAATGATATCCTCACTTTGTAGATAAAAGATTGCTCCCTGAATGAGATTCCTAACCTATGGAAAAAATGAGGTGATTTTAATGTTCCTTCTCCTTAAGGTGTGATCACACTACTAGGTGTTGAATGAGTTTTAACGAATAGTACCAAGTGAATTGCATCAAGTGAACTTAGATGATTTCTCATTCTTATAAATAGGATGCTCCATATAAAGATCATCCCCTCACCTTTTCCTGGCTCTAAAATCATCCTTTCATGGAATCAAATTCATGATTCTAATATGTGATAAGAACCTTGCATATCATAAATCAATAAATTTCAGAAGATAACACAACACAAGAGATATGGGGGGCAAATATTCCCTAATATCAATATATGCAGAATAATACCCTTAAGATAGGGAAACACCATATAATGCTCCTTAAGGAAGGAGTAACTCCATAATATCCCAAGATAACTTTTGAGGGGGACACCTCCAATATACCTCTACCAAGTAGAAGAATCAACTCATACATACATGACCTCCTCATAATGATACTTACATCCTTTAAATAGGATGGGTAACACATAATCCCAATGTAGGCCGACCCATTACCCAATATAATTAATCCCTATGTGAGCCCATATAACTAACTAAGGGGATGTGTGCCACATGTTGGCATCTCCATCAATCCATATACATTATAATATTATATCCCATGTGAACCCATACATATAACTAAGGGGATGTGTGCCACATGTCGGCATCTCCATCAACCCATGTACATTATAATATTATATCCCAAGGTACATAGCATTGCCTCCCTCTTTGACATGTTTCATCCCCAAAACATAATAAGAAGCCATATAATGAGTGTGCTTTAAATTATTGCACACTTTTCGCCAAGCTTGATCATCCAACCACCCATATGAAATCCTAGTGGGTGATGTTGCTCCAAACTTGATTCTATCTTGGTCCATATGTGTTCCTCCTCGGCATCCATGCATATCCATAATGATTATTCCTGTGATTCCATGTCATACAATTATTGTTCCATTGATTTCCATGTATAGCCAAAATTATTACTCCTCCAATTCCCTGTATATCCATATAGATTGCTAACCTCATGTGTCCGAACATGCCTCCATGATGTTTTCCTCTCATGATGATATGGGTGTTTATATGGTGCAACCTTAGTATGTGCAACCTTATCAATCTCCCAAGATGGGAATCCACTTCGAGGGGGACACCTCCAATATACCTCTACCAAGTAGAAGAATAAACTCATACATACATGACCTCCTCATAATGATACTCACATCCTTTAAATAGGATGGGTAACACCTAATCCCAATGTAGGCTGACCCATTACCCAATATAATTAATCCCTATGTGAGCCCATATAACTAACTAAGGGGATGTGTGCCACATGTTGGCATCTCCACCAATCCATATACATTATAATATTATATCCCATGTGAACCCATACATATAACTAAGGGGATGTGTGCCACATGTCGGCATCTCCATCAACCCATATACATTATAATATTATATCCCAAGGTACATAGCAATATGTGTCTTTACTCATATGTTTCTCATGGAGATAGATGATGCTTTAATACTTCACACATGATGGTCTTGGATACCTCAGTGGCATGACTAGCTCATTTTAGCTTCTTCTTTGGAGAGATTTGGGTACAATGGCAAAGTCAGGATATGATGATCATCAAGTCATTCCTTGAGCTCAGAATTTAACCTTTGAACATGATGAATCCTTCACAATTAAATTTATTGACCAAGATGAAACTTGGGTGTAAACATTCTTATGGTACATGGACACCTTTTTTCTCAAGTTGCTCCTCATGGAAATGGGTTTCCTCCTCCAGATAGGGGATGAATCATTGAATCAAATTAGAGGATGAGTTACATGTTCTTGACCTACATAATTCACTGAAACACTACAAGTCACATTTTATGATCAATCAAACTATTCTAAAAATTTCATTCTGCTTGTAACTCAAAATTTAGGTCCTATTTCATTTTGAACTGGGAGGGGCACCTGGAGAGTTTTACAGTACCTAAATAAATATTTAAGCCTTGAATCAATGCTGATTATTCCACCTTGTAGAGTATTATAATAGCCTTCCAATCCATTTTTTTTTTAATCAGAACTCTTTCCAAAACTCTTGGAATCATCCATAGAAGTCATATTTCACTGTTTTAGCTTTCATTCCTTGTACCTGAAAACCCATTCTTAAGTAGATTTCTCTTGAATGTGATTTTATATCCTAAAATTTCCAAAATTTACTTAAATATCTTCAATTATCTCTGAAATAAATATAGATTCTTTATATTTTCTCTAAAAACTTCCTAAGGGTGTTCAGTTAGCTACAGAATGGCCAAAAATGGCCCTTTTAGGCCTTCAGAGGAAGTAGTCTCTCATCAAAACTAAATGAGTTGATCAATCACATTAGACACTATTCCCTACACACTAAAACACAATGACTGAAATTATTAGGACTTTCCTTTAAGATATGGTAAATTTTGAACTGATGACAGGTTGACCAAATGATACAAACTACCCTATAATCATATTTATATGACTTCAACTCAAAATACAACTTCCCCAATTAAAATTTCTCAGTTTCCCTTGTTTCAAATAGGTCTAGTTAGGGTTTAAAAGAAAAAAATAAGGGTTTAATGGATTACCACCTATTTCATCCTTACATCCACCTTTCAACAGACCCATACACCTTGCTCTAGAACACCTCAATGCTCCATTATTCATTTATCCATCATCTTGCTAGATGTTCAACTTTTGGCTTTTTAAGACTCCTTGTTTGTTAAAGATCTAAACAATATTCTTAAATTTTTCTATCACCTTAACCTTGAATTTTAATGAATATTATTTTCACTCATTTCACTGTGTTTACCCCCTCTCCTAATCACTAATACAAATCACTCAACTCTTCCTCTTTCACTTAATTATTTTCATACAACCCCTTACTCTCTCTATGCTTCTTTATGGAACTGCGCAGGATAGTCAATAGGTATTCTTGATTAAATTTGTATAAGGATTTTACCCTTTTCCTCAAGGTTTCAAAACATTATAAACCACCCCCTCAATAATAGATACAACTTCTTTATGATTTTATTTCCTAAGAAAACTATTTCTCAAGGTTGGTATTGACAGTCATAAGAAATAAGCATGATTATACATTGTTTCATTTACCTACTAACCACTCAATACTATGTCCTTATGCCCTGATTTTATGATTCCCTTATATCCCTTAGGAATTATTACAACTTTTCAGAGGCTCCAGAAACTTCAAACATATGGAGTAAAGACTATTTTTCTAAAATTACATCTTTCTTGGCCCTCAAACTGGGCATTAACATAGCTTAGACTGCATTTGCACATTTCTTTGATTTTATTATTATTCCAAACGGTACTAGGTATTTTGAAAATCTTGGTATTCTTATTACCTTCCTCTACACTTAGCAAGGACTTTACCAGGCATAAGTATTAAATTTTACAATGAATGTTCTACTCTAGGCCTTGAAGACTGGGCACACATAGTTAGGATTGTGAACACAAATTTAATTTAAGAAATCCTCTTTTAGATGGCTTATTACATTTTATTGACTTTTGTAACACCAAATCATTGTGATCAATGACCTGAAAATAGACTCAAGGATTCCATTAAATCATTATGTTCATGATACATACTACTAGACTTCTAAAACATTGTATAGTGTGGTCTGAGTAAGTATTTCTATATTTTTTCATTCCCTTGACACTGTGAGGGTTCCATGAAGCCTTGAAAACCATTATAGATAAGAAGACAATCCAAAAAAAAGATATTTACATTTAAAAATTCTTTGAAAAATAGTCTCTAACCTCCAAATCTGATATTTCAGTCTGAGAGGGTTGTGTCACTTAACACCTAAGACTATAACATACCTAAAACTAGTTCAAATATTCAAATTATACACTTGGATGGAAAATCTCTATTCTTTCCTATGGAGTCCAAATGGACTAATACAAGCTATGACCATCTCAAGTGGACCCAAGATACCCCTAGTCACCTAAGAAATCTAAAATTGATTATTAACAAGATGTTCCTACATCACCAGAGGAAGGATGCACAATGACTAAGAAGTTTTATTTTCAATTAAGGGCTTAGTTGTCATGCTTCAAAAATTTTCAATTTCCTTGCTAGTTATTTTGGCCATTCTAGAGATATTAAAACACCCTCTGGGAGAGTTTAGGAAAGATCTTAAGCATCCAGAGGTGATGTTAGGGAATATTTGAAGTGTTGAAGGTAATTTAGGAAGATTTAAGAAAGGTTTTATCATTCAAGGACTATCTGCTCGACATCAGGTTTTCTAGGTGTAGGGAACAAATACTCTAATGGTTAAACCTAACTTCTTTGGAAGATTCCAGGAGGTCTGTAAGGAGTTAGAAGGAAAAAAAATAGGCATTGGAAATATACTAAATACTCTATATGTTGGAGACATCCAATTTTCTCCAAGGCTTAAAGTTTTCATGAATAATTTCAAAACAATGAAACTACACATTTTGGTTCCAAACCAACACTTCACCAATGCAATACTTCATAACACGAAAATATGGCATTACTAATCAACCTTCATGATTTATTGATGATTGAAACCTCATGCCAACTCCTATGCCACCTAGACACCCTTTTTCATCAATACAACTTGACACCAATGACAACACTAATGAAACTATTTCCAACACATGTGTGTTGATTTGTTATGTCTTATAAGGCATTTCATTAGTGAATATATATTTGAGCAGCCATTCTTTCCTTTGAGAGTTTTGAGGTTTGTAAAACCTAATTTTGACACATCTAACACTCCTACAAATGTTAGTAAACAATTCAAAATGCCCCAAAACCTAAACAATGACTATATTCATTACCAAAATAGACATCAATTGTAGAATTTAAACATTAAAATATTTAGGTTGAATGCTCAAATCCTAAAAATTACCTATGTAGTGACCAAATTAGATTATAAAAAAACTATCTCCTAAATTGTGGCTCATGGATATGTGATACTAGCTTCATAAGGTTCAGAGTGACCTTAATTTCTTATATTTACTAAAATAAATTTAAAGTATAAACGAAAAACTTATACTTGAACATTTTTTTGTAAATAGAAGCATGCCAAAAAAAACATAGAATGCTTATATTCCACGGAACATGTAGGTATATGCGTTCCCTTACTTATGCCCCTAAAGTAAGAATTTACAGGTTTGGAATTGCTTTGGTTTCCCAAACCCACACCTTGGACCTATAACAACACAACAACCTGCATTTTTTTGAAAAAATATGCAGAAATTCACCTTCCACCATGCTAAATTGTAGATTTTTTTTCTATCTTTCTTAAAAATTTACCTACAATGTCAAGAAAACTATCATCTTTCTAAATATGTACTTTTTATATTTTTATGACTATTCTAAGATTTCCATTTATATTTATTTCAAACTATGTCTTTTATACCTATATTTTTAGTGATTGTAAATTGTTATCTTTTGTTATGTATCTTTTTTTTCACTTCTCCAAATTGAAAAAAAAATATACAGTCCCAAACTAAGCCTAATTCTATACCTATTCAAAAAAATTCTAATTTTTGATATTTTTTGAGGTAATTAGGGGGGGGCACGGTCGGCTATCCATTATTTTAATTTTCAAAATATTTGTACTTGAAAAATCATAAAAAATAAATAATCACTAAAAACATCTATCCCAAATTAGATTCTCCTATCTATCTTTCTACCAATGGGTTTTCAAAAAAGTTAAATCAGTGCTCAAAAGGGGGGGGGGGGGGGGGGGGGGGGGGGGCGGGGGGGCGGGGGTACGACCGAATGTCTACTATGTTTTTTTACAAAAACAAGAGCACCTATTAACATTTTCGATATTGAACCCACTTACACTTAACCATTTTTAAAAAATTAGTAGTTTAGAAACTAGACTTGAAATGCTATAATTCATGTTCTTATAACATTTTCAAATTTTAAGTGTAACTATCTCAAATAACTCATACAAGTTGAAGATTTTTATTTTTCAGAAAAAAAAGTTTGCACTTAATACACCCTTTTTTGCCCCCCAACTTGGTGCACTATATATATATGGGAGCTTTAAATTAGTGGCATTTTTTTTTTTGGGGGGGGGGCGGGGGGGGGGGGGGGGGGGGGGGGGGGCCGTTTATTATTTTTCAAGGAAATTAACTATTGTAAAGAGGGAAAATTAATGTGGGTGACATATTTAGAGAAAAGGCGTTTTTTTTAATTTGGGGGTATATTTGAAAAGAGGTGCTTAAAATGAGGGCCTTTTATAAAATATTTGTAAGACCAAAATTTGAAATTGTGTGTAATTTTTTGTGGTAAACTTCTCTACTTTTAAGTGTTGAAGATAAAAGTGTGAGGTGAGTTTTGTGAGGGGAAATGTTATTATTTCTTCATAAAAAATTCATTCGAAGAAAAATACAAATTTAATTGAAAATGCCAAGCATCTATAAGGCCAAGCGTAATGTTTCCTTGAAATATACAAGCATATAGATTATAATGAATTTTAGAGGGTAATTTAACCTCCAAAATTTTTACTTCTTGTGGAGTTAAATGAGCCTTTGTAATGGCCCATTCAATAAATTCAGCAAACAATTTGAGCATTTCGTTTTATGCTTTTAAATTGTAATAAAAACTACATCATTTATTATGTCACGACTCCATGTTGTTTGACATGTGAGACTATTTAGAGTGACATAAGGTAATCTGAGGGGTTGTAGTTTAGGAAATTAGGATTCAAGTAACCTCATCTCATCCAATGGGATATACAAAAAAAGACGAACTGCTCTCTTATATCACCGATTCAAATACAAAGAGATACATGCTAAGAAGTGATCCATATTTATTGGATTCAGATTTATTATAATTGGAAGTAAACTATGATAAATAAAATAAAAAACATAAATAACATTGATCTTCAATTTTTTTTTTTTTTGAATTGAAACATTAACTCTAATAATCTATCAAATTTGGGTGTTTGGTAAGGCCCTTCTAAATTGGCAATTTATGCTTCCATTTAGAAGTGATATATAGTTAGTTGGAATAAATATTATATTTATTACCATTCACGTTATATATTGACCGTCCTATAATCCATGAAACTCCTATTTGGAATTTGCATGAACTTTAAGCTTACATATTAATAATTTCAAACTTGGCCTTCTCTCTTAAAACCATAAACTAAACTCAACAATTTTTTAATCTCTAACTATACTAAACTCATTGTTGTAATATATCTATGAACTTGTGTTTAGTCCTATAAAAAATATAATTTTACGTTTTGAAATTTATGAGAAATATTACCCATGTAAATTTTTTTTATGATCGTCACTTGAATAAATTTCTTAAGCTTAACATGGAATTATAAGTTGAATCACTTGGCTTCACTCTTGAATATAAATAGATTTATTTAGCATAAGGTTTATAAATGAGATATTTTTCCTTGTGTAGTGATGCTAAACACCCTAGAAGAAATGATATTAAGTATTGATAATGGTGTATTAATGCATACCTTTATTATAAGATTTAAACTGTTATTTTAAAATATATCAATCTACATACGAAGCATTTCTATTTTATAAAATATCTATTGTTTATTAGTGTGTGATTACCAAAAACTGTATTGTATGCACATCAAATGATAACTGGGGATCATATCTATATTGGAAACGTCCAATACTGATTGCATCCAATATTTATCTTAGCATATTTATCACATAAATTTAGGATATTATCATGTTATATTATTATTGGCATAAGTTATATTATAGTTTCATAACTCTTTTGAAGTTCTAAAATCTCAAAATACGAAGAATTTAACATGATTGATTATAAAATTGTCACCATTCTTATTATAGTTTGTATTAAATTTAATTCTAAATCTACATACATCAAAGCTAACCCTACCTTTGTGTAAGTAAATAAGTTATATTTTAATATGTCTATATTTTAGTATGCTTGATATTTCCTTATAGTTAATGTTCCCTCTAGAATCATACAATAACCATATCAAGATCATTAGAAGTTAGAAAAAAGAATATTAAGACATATTAAAAGTATACTTAATTTTTGTTTACATTACACTTCTTATTCTAATTTTTTTTGTTGATATTGTGATTCTAACCATGTTGATGATGTAATTAATAGAAAATCTACAACTAGATATGTTTTCAAGTTTGGTACAGGTGCCATTACTTAGATTAGCAAGAAGAAACCAACATTCTCTATCTCTTCTACTAAGTAATAATATAGAAGTGTAATAAAAGCAACGAAAGAAGCCATACGAATAAATTGGTTGTTGGAAGAAATTCACATGGAAGTTAAAGGAAGTATTCATCTTTAATGTGATAGTCAGAGTTGTATTTCTCTTATTAAAAATATAGTTTAGCATCAGAGAACAAATCATATAGAGATTCATATGAATTTCATCTAAGAGAAGGTTCCCTGTAGTGATATAGATCTGCTAGAACTTCCTACTAAAGATCAATTTGCAAATATTCATGAAGCCATTGTGTGATGTAAAGTTTTGCAAGTTTCTTATAATGCTTGGCCTTTCAAAGTTTCTAATAAGGGGGAGTGTACATGACAGTGCCAACTCCTAATGGAGACCATACGTTTTCTTCTCATGACCTATATACATCTTATCCATAAAAGCATTGTAAATATCTTATTTATGATCTATGTAAACTTATCTCTTCTACGTTTACTATGTAGTCTATTAACAAAGCATATTTTTGTAAAGGGGGTTCTTACTTTATAAAAGGATCCTAAAGGTGCTTCTATATATTTTCTATGAGAAACTATGAGATATAGTTTCATAAAAATCATGTTTAGCATAAATCATCACTTATAATTTATGAGATTCCAAATCCTTTTGTACAAAAAGGTAAGTTTAGGATGATGAAGGTGTATAAATCCTTCAAAAGTGATATGCTAGCCTAAAATCCTCATTGTGGTTTAAGGATTGTAAATCTTGTTATATAAACAAGAAATGTTAGCATATAAACCCCATTTAATATTAAGAGGGGGGTATTAGAACAATAATAATAAGTGGGTTTAACCCCCTTAAATTGTTCTTATTAAAGTTATATTTAATTATATATTAAATATAGTTATAACCTTAGTTTATAAGTAATAAATAAAAATATGAATTAATTTTTATTTATTAAATATAAACTTTAGTTTATAAGTTAATTGATTTTATATCAATTAAAGTGGAGGGGTGCATCTTGGGAAGTCACACCCACCTACCCCCTCTTAAAATAGGCACTCAAGGCTTGGTAAAACATATGGAAATATGAAATGAATAAAGAGAGAAGTAAGGTAAAGGGGCAGGGGAAGTTTACTGGGCTATGTATATGTTTATAGTTAATCAAATTAATGAAAAATCTATGTTTGTGGGTTTTTTTACCTCGTATGAGGTTTTCCCACGTAAAATATTATCTCATGTTTTTACTATTTTTTATTTTAATATAAATTATATGAATGTTACAATTTTTAAAGTTAAATTAACTTTTTTATATTTAACCTGATCCTCTAAGCAAGTTCTCTCTTTGCAATTACCTAATGAATTTCCTAATTTTTGGTAATGTACCTTTCATCGTTTCCTATGAGAAGTAGATCATCTACATATATAACGGAAAAAAAAAAATTGTATTGTTAACTATTTTGCTTAATAGAGTTACATTATCAAATTCAAAACACTAAAAGTTCATGTTTAGGAGGTGCTCGATGAGATTTTCATACCTTTATTGTAGTTTTTTTAACCCATAAAATGATTTCACCAACTTTGTACACTTTTTTCTCTTGTACGTTTATTAAAAATACTTATCAATGAGTCATGTATACTATTTATTTAAGATCACCATTCAAAAAATCAATTTTTACATCCAATTAATGATATTTCCATTCATTTTATGTTTCCAAGGACAATAAATTTTGAATATTACTCCATTTCATAATAAGTGTGAAGGTCTCATTATAGTATATGCATTCCTTCTAGGAAAATCCGTTTGCAACGAGCCATGCTTTATGTTTTTCAAGTGATCCGTATAATGTTTTCCTTGTTTTGAAAGGCCCACTTACAACCAATTTGTTTTAAATTGATTAGGAATAAAATAACTTCAAAGTACCATTTTTAACCAATGCATCATATCCAATTTTAATCACTTTTCACCATACATCCAATTTTTCCTCTTGTTTGAAGGAGGCTAGTTCATAGTTAGAATACATATTGAATTCTTTTAGATGCTCAATAGGTTATTTTTAACAAGGTGAGATCTCCAAGGTAAAAATTTACATTTTTTCTTTAATCTATTCAAGCATTTTATCTATTTCTAATTTGGATTTTAGATATTGGTAAATAGGGGTTTTGGAAATGAGGACCCCGAACCTGGTACAACAATAGGGGTCTTAAAACCCAAATGTTTGTAAAGAAAACCAACCATGGGAAAAATAAGAAAAAATGTAACAAGTATGCAACTCAAACAACAAAACAAATACAATAAAACAACATAAAAAACAACATAGAAATAACAAAGATAGAGACATGTAAAAAGCAACACCAACACTAAATCAAACCATTTTAGTAATTCTAGTTCTAGGAGGTGAAGCCCTTTGCACAAATTGATTCTTCCTTTTCCCAACCACCTTAGTCAACCCCTCCTCTTTAGGGTTTAATGTATAGAAATCATGATTCAAACATGATATTTTGACTTGATATTTGAAAAAAGGGCCTTCCCATAATTTCAAATATTTCATCCATTTATCCTTGTTATTAGAGGAAATGAGAGTAGATACAATATGAATAATAGCTCTTCACTCCATTATACTTAGGCCATAACATTTTTTAATCACCTCTTTCTCCTAATTATGACAATCATCTTTATTATTCTATAATACATCTGAAGCTCTTCTGAATACTCTAAGTCCTTCAATGCTACTCAATTTTTTTGACCTTCATCATAATTAAACTGATGAATGTCATTTTCCTAATCTTCATGATCTTTCGACACTTCATTCTACAATGAGGTGGCATCTATAACCTCCTAATCTTTCGTAATAATATTCAATGTGAATGTTAACATCCATTGTGAAGCATAGCACTCGTGATATTATAAAAAGTGAATACTCGACTCAAATCAAAAACATTCTTAAATCGTAATTTTTTTTTTATAATTAGATCTCTCACTCAAAATTGTTAGATGCTTAATGTGGTTTTACTCTAAATCAAACTTTCACTTGTTCTCGCTAGAGAAAACTTATTGGATAGTGTCCATTCATTGTCTAGAAATAATCTAGGTGTAGTGCACTATCACTAGGCTCAGACTTCCAAACTCATTGTGGTCCCATCATGAATAGCTACAGGTTGAATCCACAGCGCCCTTTTGACGATTCAGTGAAATATGTAGAACTCCTGGTAAATCAAAGATTCATATCAAATACTTCCTCAAGGAGATGTTTGCTTAGTACTTGGTGATAGCATATGTTTCCAATGGTAATCATGTATTGATCATATGTGAGCCGTTTACCTGTGAGATATGTTATGAAATTATAAGGGATGATATATTGTTACAAATTATAAATCCAAAATATGAATTGTCAAAAATTATAGTTTATGAAATGTGGTAAATAGAAACATGAGATTTAGATGTTTTTACAATGCCGATTAAAGAATGTAAAAACACCAGTTGAAAGTAGATAAAGGTAAAGTGAATGACATGACACAATACACTATTTAAGTAGGAAAACCTTGGAATGTAAAAAAACCACTGAGAAATCACTTATTTTTATTGAGAATAAACTTTCACCCTAGCACTCTCACTATTTTCACATGCAGTTACGCACTTTCAAAAAGTGAATTACAAACCGTCTCATACATTTACTCATTTTCACCTCCTTTGCATCATGTATCTATAATCAGCTTGCACATATAACTCACCTACATGTTATAACATGTGTAATCGATCTCTAATGAAATCACCTTGATATATATAAAGTGAGTTGTCATGATTCACTCTTAAAAGCCGACTTGTTTGCGGTCCAACATGCTTATCCATTTTTTTTATAAGTTATAAACTAAAAACATGGGTCATTTGACGTGGTTTCATAAATAAGCAGTTTCCCTCTTAATATTATAAACCTCAACAAGAAATTTGGGAATCCTATTTTATGTCTCCTTGTGGAAAAAATAATGCCTTAATTTATTGTTCAAAATATTCTTCATTTTCTAACATATTTGGAAACACTTTCTCATCCTAATGAAGTTTGAATTTCCACAACACGTGTGTTTAATTTTCAATTATAAAAGATAATAAATATTCAAGTGATTCCCAATTACACCCCCAACACTATTTTGGATTAATTTATATATCTCCCTATAAACATACATTATTCCAAATTTCTCAAGCTAAATCAATTGTTGATTTATGTTGGATGTGTCCTTTTTGGCCTCAAAGACTATGATGAATTTATTTTATTTTCATCATATAACATGTATTCCTTTAAGCATTTTTTGGCACTTATATTGCACACCCTTTGAAATTTTAGATGATCTAGTGTAACATGGGAACATCCCCAAGGTGTGGGACCTTGGATCTTTTGGAGGAACCTCCAGAGAAGGCCGTCTTCCTTCTAAACTACGTGCATCCAATAGAAGATTAGATTACGAAAACTACAATGATGAAACCAAAATATACTATTCAACTTGGGAGGAAAAGGGGGCGAGTTAACTAAAAATAACTAAAAAAAGGTGATGCACTAATAGTTTAAGGGACAAACAATCAACCTTTGCAAGCACAACATATTTAACAGAATGATAATAAATTTCACAAATTTCTAACTTTTCTTGTAACAAGAGTTCTTTATGTGAAGGTAAAACTTAATAGTAATGGAAGGGATTCAATTTGATTCCACGACTTATTATGAATAAGCTCTATAAATCACAACATGTAACTTGCTACATGAGGAAATATTGGATAGCTTGATATGGAGGTAACAGAGGTCATCAAATACTAGGAAAGAAAAATTTACAAGTATAGAATGAACCACTGAAATACACAACACATTAAAGTAAAAGAAGGCTAAATATCAGTTCTATTTATAATATTGAGGCTTAATCTTGTATACAAGTACTCAAAATGGCATAGCCTCCTTATAAAAAATGATCAAAAGTCATTTTACTACATAACACATCCTCCTATTTATAGATTAAGAATGTTGATCAATTAGAGATATTCTTTTTAATTGTTACATACTAAAAATAGGATGCATTTACATTTGAGAATCAGTCTCCCTACAAAAATAGCCAAGTGGTTGTGTAATTATCTACCGAGTCAAACTAAAAACTTTAATAGTGGACTATGGCTGGAGACTGTGTGAAAATGGAAACAAAGAATTAGCTAGGACTACTACTGCCCTTTTCCTGATTTGTGTCAGTTTCCTCTATTTCTTCTCCAACCTATTTTTGTCGATAATAAAGAAATCATTTGATCATCTCTTGTACTTATTTATCATTTGTTCTACATGCGTAGTGATTCAGGAACCTTGGTAGATTCGATTATTCTGGTTCATCTTTCCAAGAAAGTTCTTGGCTTGATTTATGGCATTTTTAAGTTGGCTCAAGATGTTTTGGTATGTCACTAGCTTGTTGATGGATTCCATGCCAAAAGATTTTGTTACATTGGTATCATCCTTCACAAAAACTGCTTGAAACTTCACAATGATTTGAGTTGTTAGAATTATATTAATATCTTCATTCAGGAACATGCAATGAATGGTGTCGAAATCATCTGTGATATCACTAAGGTTGTCAATTCTCTCACTTCTGGCCTCGGCCAATTTTGACATGGCCTCCTGCTAGCATCTGAACATGGAAATCCATGGATTCATTATACTCAAATTATTTCAAAGATTCATCAATGATCCCTTCTTCTATGAGTAGATTGGATTTGACACTTTGAACTTCCTTCCAGGCCTTCAATGTGAGTTCCATATTATCACATGCCTCTCTTAGGATACCATACATTTTGGTAACTATATCCATATTTATCTCGAGCTCATTATACAGAGTGGTAGTGACATATCCTTATGAACATGTTTTCCTTCTTGGATCTAGCTTTCAATCCAAACCCCAATTGATCGACCTTGTTGTCTAATCTTCTCAACAGTAGAGAAGAAACTTGCATCAAAACTTGTGGATATTACGAGAGTAGTTGAAGGGGTTGGTTTGCCTGATCTTATGCATGATGGTTGTCAATTATTCCACTTTATTTTCAGCTCATCCTTGGTGATCTTTATCTTTTTCAAAAAAAATATAGAAGGTTACCTAGGGCAACCTAGACATCTTTTTTAGCTCCTTCATGCATTTCCTTCCCCAGAGAGAACCTAGAAATCTGATAGTATATTGCAGTGATATCTTCCTTTGAATTACCAATAGTTGGGGTTGTTATTTTAAGAAATATTTCCCTTTTCTGATCAACCAAAAGGTTATAAATAAACCTTGGTCTCTTTTCTTGGCATCAGGGAGTCATATCTAAGATTATGATATCAACATCATCTCCAATAAGTATCTTCTTATTCTACTTGGGGGTTTGTCTACTTAGCCATGCAGGATTAGAAGAAGAAGAAACCAACTGCTCAGAAGACAACATGGGCACTGATCATCATGGTAGTCAACTAGATAGGTGAGGAAAAGGGAAGTTGTTGTAGTAATTACCAGTGGAAATGAAGTGGTGACAAGTGAAGAAGGGGTGGAATGGATAGTCGTGAGGATGGATGAAATAGGAAGGGTGGTTAGAGGAAGTGGGAAGAAATTATTGAGGAAGGGAAGTTCCTAGAGGGTAACTCTAGAGCCAAAACATCCTCAGATGAGAGAGAGGGAAGAGAAAAAAATATTTTGGCCATGGCAGAAGATGAGGTGATGGGAGTAGGAGAAATGGGAGAAGAATAAATGGAAGATGTGAGGAGATGGAGGATCTAAAAATGGGGAAGAAGGAAGAGGAGGTGGAGGAGGTGACTGGAACTCTTGAGTAGCAGATGGTGGGGAATCACTTAGATCAATGACCTATGTGGAAGGAACCTTGGAAGAAGAAACTTCTGTGGAAGGAACCTTAGAATAAGAACTAGACCCTCTGTAGAAAATGGTGATTTTACAAGGCTTGGGAGTGGGTTTCTATATCCTTTTGAAGAAGTAGGGTGGCCCACCACTAGTTATACTTGTGCTTACTACAAATATGGACTTGTTCTAACACCTTTAGTGTAATTCCCAATGAAATCAACCATTGGTGTGTCCAGATTGAGAATATGAGTTACATGCTCCTTAGAACTGGTGCACTCTTGAAGTGACCAATTGATCCACGGAAGTGGTTAATCCTTCACATTTGTTTGATCATAACTGGGTTTAAAACCTCTTTGTCATCTTGAAGACCCTCTGGTACATCTATAATTCCATACTTAGCTACTTCGTCAAGATTAAACCTTTAATAGTCTCTTTCTCGTGTTACAATTTCATCTCTACAAGTTGATCTAGATATCTTCCAACTGTGGTATATGAACAGTAGTTAGTCTGAGTCCACCGAATTACACCCCAATAATCAAAGTTGATTCATGGGTGATAGGTCTTGATTATTCATTTCTTGCATTTCACCTTGTAACATTCTTTTCTTTATATGAGGTATGCACAAGTGTATCGACCCAAAATTACAGAGAATTGGACCCCTACCTTCTGCCTGCTTTGTTGGATCTTGTGGAGATGTAGAAATTCGTCAAACTAACTCCATCAATACCCACTTATCTATGGGAAACCTTGGTAGTTTATAAGGATCACCTAAAAATCCTCCAACTCTGATATATGTGAACATTGGGAATTATAGGAAAATACAACCCCAATTCTTCACTACATTCCAAGCACTATCTGATATCCTTATATTCTAGATTATAAATTCACCCTCCTTATCAAAGGCATATTCATAATGATTGATTTTTGAAAAAGAAGAATTTTCTAGCGTGGGTCATCACCTAAAAATCTAAAGTTTAAAGGGGTCGGATTTGCCTACCCTTGACTATCCCCTAATCCTAGAATATTCATAGAACACTACTAGTTCACTCATTGGAGGCATATGTATTATCAATTCATAAATGGAGGCTATGATGAGATTTTACCTTACGTGCGACAGGGATGTTTTGTTGATGCATCAATACACGTGACAAGAGCACGAAGGAAGTAGAGACGTGATAGAGTTTTTTCTCATCACGCCTGTAGACACAGTGACATCATACTCAGATAAGCCATCTGTCATATTAGGAGAAAAATTTCAGACCCCTAAAAAATTTACCTTTACGAAACCAATTCTAAGGATATTAATTTTCCATCTCCAAGAGGTCTCTTGAAATGTATGGCTTGATCCTTCTTTCATTGTTGATAGGGATGCAAAAATATGTGATCTTACTCTCATGTGAATGATAATCAGAACATATTAAGAATATAAGTTTTTTTAGAGATATAAAAGTACATCGCATTCCTAAAAATCCTTTGAAGAGTAGGGAGTACCATTTATGAAAATCCTTTGTAACTCTACTCAATAATGTGATAATGTCATTCACTTCCTGAATAAAATCTGAGTGGGGAATAGTCTTTGGAACTCTGGTCACTAAAGACTTGGGCTTTGTTAAATAGATTTTGTTAAGAACCTTGGCACAAGCTTCAGAATTTTTTTCCAATGCTTAAGAGATGAGCTGAGGAGAAATTGAGGCATATTCCTCAGACATCAGGAATACTTTAAAAAATCCTCAAAGTAATCGGTATTTAATATGATTACAAATGTCCCATCATCATCTTTTATAGTTCAGGAATCTGCTAGTCATAATGTGTTGTATTTGTTAATACAAATTTAGGACACTACATAATGGTGGAAAAGAAGTATCCAATGTAAATCCACTATCATAAATACTTTTCATCCAAGAATTCTTAGATGGAGCTCTAACCCTACCCCAAAACTCTGGAAATTGATGTGGTTGAGGTCAGTGTCTCCAATATTGTCAATGTCAGATGTGATGTTGGAAGGGGGAGAAACCCCTTAGAACCTATAACTTCATTTTACCTTTTCCCTTATATGATGATTCAAACATTTTCCTTGGGAAGCGTCTCTAAAAAACTCACAAATCTCTCTGAAACTTAAGGGTGGAATTCAACCCCTGAAATACATAGCAAGGAACCCCCGAAATGCACTAGCGGAACTTGAGCCTTGTTTTGCAACCTTGCAAGTTTGATTTGAAGTTTTACATGGAAGTAAACCTTTCATTTAACACACTTTTGACCCCAAAAATGACTAAGTGAGAGGTTGTTATGTGCTTTACAACCCCTGACCTCAGATGGTAGAAGTTAGGGCTTATTTTGTAACCCCGAACTTTGATTTGGTCTGTGATGGGAGTGAAGTCTGTTCTTGCATCTTGATACTTCTGATTTGATGATTAATGATAAATCCTCCTCCATTTCTCAATTAATTGATATTTTGAAGCCTAATATTCATCAAAAACACAAGTGAAGGAAGAAGGGAAATGGAGAAGTTAATCCAAAGACACAAAGAGGAAAACCCTAGAAATGAAACAAAAATGAAAACACCAAGAACACCCATAATGCCAGGTAAAAGATGAAAAATAATGTCCAAAATAACAGCCCAAAAAACCTTGTAAAACAAATAAAACACCAAAAATTACCAAAATATCAAGTGGTTTGAAGAATAAAATCACAAAAATTTCTCAAAAAGTCCATGCAAGAGGTACAGTCAGAAGTTGAGGAGGTGTCAGCAACCCAGAGTACAAAATTATCAGGTGAAAATGACATGTAAAAACTCAACCTTAAATAGAAAAAGGTGAATTAATTACCATGTATGTGTCACATGTGGTTAGGTGGACATTTAATATGTTAACTCAACATTACTTGGTTTTTTTTTTTGGACTACTTTGGGTTTTCGAAAGTCAATGTGCACATTACATGTAATTTTATGTCAAACCAAAAAACCCAAAATGGTCTAAGTTTCTTTGTATTTCAAGGTTTCGGACTCGAGTTGTAATTTGTATGCAAATTGCAAACTGGGTTCCGAAACCTGAAAAATGGTTTTGTATGTCAAACCCAGGTTTCAGGACTTGACTTTCAATTGCATGTAAATTAAGTTGGGTTCTGAAACCCGAAATGTACTTGGGGGTCGGGTTTCGGGACTCGGCCTTACAATTTGCATGAAAATTACAATTTAAACCCAACTTCCGATTTGGTCTAATTTCATATGTATTTCAGGTTTTGGGTTTTGGGAAGTAATTTGCATGCAAAGTGCAAATTGATTCCCAAAACCTGAAAATCAGAAATGCATAAAAAAATAGTACATAGCAATATCCTGAAATTTCGTGAAAAAATAACACTTGATAAAAGGAAATTTTTTTCAAGGTTTTTCAAAAAGAAGGCAAACTTGGCAAGGGGAACTTGAAAAGTTAACATTTTTGGTGACCTCCAGGGAATTCTTTCCTTCTAAGCATCAGTCCTAATAACCTTAAGCAATCCATTGGGCACATAAGGATTCATTTAATCCTCAAGAACAAAACTGAAAACCTCTAGAAAAACAAAACCAAAACAAAAACAAACGAGGAAACAAAACAAGAAAAGACGTTGTGTAAGAGCACTTAGAGGAAGGGAAACTAGACTACTATTGTACAAGGTGAAAATACCTCAATAGAAAGATTTGAGGTGTATCCCATTGACTGGGATAGACAATGCTTCTCCATTGAGTCTAGAAAGACAAAATGAATTTGCCTCTTTGCAACTAGTGATCAAGTATGGACCACTCCAAAGGGAATCAAACTTTGCATGCATCCTGGCTTAGCCCTATCTGCATCCCATTTAAGAACTAGGTCTCCCTCTTGGAAATACCTAGTAACTACTCTTCTGTCAAAGGTTTTTTCATCTGAGCTTGATGTAGCTCAAGAGTCTTCATTACTTGATTTCATTTATCTTCCAATTCCATAAGTTCATAAAACCAAACTATCATAGGATCATTTTCCATCATTTCCAAGCTATTGTGCTAGTTCCAGAGATGGTAACTCTAAAGATAAAGGAAGCTTTTCTTCCCTCCCATACACCAGCACAAAGGGAGAATTTCCAATGGCCCTTTTTGGAGTAATCCTATCTATCCCAAAGAGCAGTCTTGAGTTGTGTGTGCCAAGTTTGTTGGTTACTTTCCATTTTCCTCTTGATAATTGTATGAGATTCTTCTTATTGGAATCATCCAAACCATTACCTTGTGGGTAATAATTTGATGAATTTTTTAAATAGACACCATTTTTCACATGGCCCATTCATTGAGCTTCATGCCTAAAAATGCCTTGGTGTTATCTAAAATGACAGCTGAAGGGCATGCAAACCAAATCTTGTCATGATACCTTCGAGAAATTCAAAATGAAATTCTCATTGCCTTCCTTTAATGCCACCTACCTCCTGTCCATCGGGTGAAATAGTCAATTGTAGTTAGCACCCATTTATGACCATCACTAGATAGAGGATTTATCATACCAATAAAATATAGCCCCATTGCACAAAAGGTTGGTCTATATGGATTGGATGAAGAGGAAGAGCGGCTAACCTTTGCTTTCCTATGAAAAGGGAACATTCCTTACATTTTATTACCCATATATGGGCATCCTTGAACAGGTTGGGCCAATAGTAACCATCCATCATGATTTTTGTGGAAGTTTTCCTTGTTTGAGTAATGACCTCCCAATAACCCATTATGAAATTCTTCTAGTACTTACAAACTTAATCTGGGCTTATACACCTAAGAAGAACTCCATTTAAATCCCTTTGAAAGAGTACATTATATGATAACATAAGGGATGGACTGAAGCTTGAAGATTTTCCTTTGATTTCTATCCTAGGTTGGGAGGATACTCACCTAATTACATAAACTTCTTCATGTTAAACATCTAATCTATAATGAGCATGAGTCTCTTCTTGATGATGATTTGTAACACATTATCACATTCCTCCTTTTCTTCTAGATCAAAAGAAATATGTTGACACAGACATTTTCCTCTAGTCATTTTGGTTACCTTTATGTATACATCATACTCCATGACCTTCATAATCCATCCATCCCTTTTCTCATTTATATATTTATTCAACAAAAAATATTTAACTCCTAGATGTGATAACATCAGCTGGATCATGTTGTTAGATAACATATGCTTGAATTTATTTAATGTCTCTAATAATAGAGAAGACTTTTTTCTCAACAAAGGATTATTTGAGTTTGTAGTCCTTGAGACATTTTCTAAAGAAAGCAATTGGTTTTTCCATCTTGATCATCATTCTACTTAAGTGATAATCTCATAGATGTTTTCCAATCCTGCAACGAGGTATAGAGGATGAATTACTTTTTCATAATTAGGATTTACCAATGTGAGGTCCTGGGAAATATATTTTTTGATGGCCTTGAAACTACTATTACCTTCTTTATTCCATTTGAATGGTAATATTATTTTTCAACATAGTTTGTGAGTAGCTTGGCGAAAGTGGTAAATTGAGGTATAAACCTCTTTACAAAATTTATAGTCCCCAAGAAACATTTGGAGACCCATTTTTTATATCTTGGAATATAAAGTGCCAGAATAGTAGTATTCTTTCTGAGGTCGATTGAAATTCCTTCTACTGAAATGATACGTCTTAACAGTTTCCCCTCATGGACAACAAAAATACATTTTTTCAGGTTCAAGAAAACCCTGAATTCCCTGCATATATCAAAGACTTTCTAAAGATGATCCATATAGTATTGTGCATGCTTGGAATAAAGAGTTATATCATCTAGATAAACAAATTTCTTATCATTTATATGCCATTTGAAGGCCATGTCTATAGCTCATTGGAAATTGGAACAAACGTTAGCTAATATAAACAATGCCTTAGTATAGGAAAATGTGCCCCACTTGGTGGTGAAAGCCATTTTGAACTTATCTAATTCCTTGACAAGTATTTGGTTATAACCCAAATACCCATCAAGAAATGAAAACCTTTCTACTCCCACCACTATTTAGAGAATATGGTCCACAGATGGGAGAGAGTAGTGATCCTTGAGGGAAGCCTGATTTAGATACCTGAAGTCCATGCATAGTCTAATTTCCCCATTCTTCTTCCTAACTGGAACCAAGTTAGCGATCCAGGAGGAGTTCTTGATTGGTGATGAGTTTTTTTAATCTCTTTATAAAAAATTGATCTTCTATATTCCTTTGAGCCATTTGTAGCCCCAAACTTGTATTTTCTTGTGATAAATTTGATTCATTGCATGATTAGATTAACAACAATTCATTCCTTTATTTGTGTTCTATATTTATATGTTTTGTTTTAGCCAGAGTATTTGCTTCCAGTCATAATCTAGTTAATGTCCAAGCATGTTTATTTCTTAATTATAGTGACAACAATTTATCTTTATACCTCCCAATTATTTGTAACTGTGCATGCAACACATGCACTATTAAAAGTCTACGTCCCTTGGTCTGATAATTAAATGACTGTAGATTGATAAAAAAACATACTAATTGTTTCAAGTTGATTTACACCACCATTTTTGGTGCTATTTTTAGGAATACAACCAATTTATAATATTTTTGAGAGGTTTTTCATTTCTTAGAAGCAATTTAGGTTTTTAGAATTTTACCTCCACACCCCCCCACTAATTTATGTTGAGTGAGTTTAGTAGTTGATACATGCATCATCCAAGAGATTCCCATGATATATTTTTTACCTAATCCACAAGAAGAACATGTTTCCATATCACATTCTGAAGAAATTATATCTTCCTTTATGCAAGGTTTGATAATAGAAGAACATCCTCCAAGTGAAAGTTATGAAGCTACTCCTGAGAAGCCAAGTATGGCAGAAGAAGTAGACCACAATGCTCCAAATGGGGCAACTAATTTTGATTTTCCCATTACCGACAATGATGAAGCTACTGCTATGAAGAATATTTATCCCTCAACTTTTCCTAACTTTCATGGATCCATAAATGAAGACCCTGACACTTCTATGTTTGATTTTGATGTTTCATGTAGGAGCTATGATTATACCATAGATGCAAATAAATTCAAGCTTAGCAGAGGAGGTGATGAAATCTTTAAAATGGCACAGAAGGAGGATGAACCATTAGAAGACTATCTAGAAAGATTCTTGTTTTGCGCTCAGAAAATAAGGCATGCAAGACTACCTCTTGAATCTCTCAAATTAATCTTTTTGAATGGAATCCGTGAGGAGGGAATGGATGCACTAGGTATAATTAGAGAAGGAGATATTTCAAAAGCTAACTTTACATAATTCTATGAAGCCTGCAGGAGTTATTCAAGAGCTACTATGAAGAGGATAAGAAATGTAAGATCAAGAGGTGGATCAACTACCAAAACAATTGGGGACATATCCAAGTTAGAGATTGTTGGCATGTTCCAAAACATGATGCAGGAGGTTTTCAATTATATGGCTAATTAGTTAGATGCTTTACATGCTAAAAAGAAAAAATATGTAGAAACAAAACTCACAGAGTTATAACATGCATGTAGAAGAAATAAATATGAATGCAGATGTAGAGGATCATCCAACATTGCAAAATAAAAGGAGAATTCACCTAAATTTAGGATGATAGAAACAGAGGATGGACAAGTGTTCTGTGTTACTCAAAGAAAGGCATGACTGCTAAAGCAAGGAGGTATATCACAAGACCCTATGCCGTAATTTCAAAATTGGTCTAATAATCCATATATGTAACCCCCACCTTGGAATAATCCTCGAGGTTGGCCTCCATATGCTAATCAACATCAATAATAGTGAAAAAAATCATTTTCAAGGCCCACGTCAATGAAAATAATCCCCTCAATTATGGAAGAATCCTTGGAGAGGAGGGAAGTAGTGGAATAACCCACCTCTTAATTACCAAAAATCCTACAATTAACCTCATTATCCTTAGTAACAAGTGTTGATTCCAAATCCCCAAATGAAATATCAACCAAAGGCCACTCAGCTACTAGCTCAATCAATGCCATCCCCCAAAAATAAAGCTACTCATCCATCCTACACCACTAAACTAGATCCATACCTACCTATTTAGTTGATGTTGAAAATATCCAACTATGTTCAAAAAGAGCACTTCCTCCACCAAGTAGATCCACTATTTCAAAGATAACAGATGAACTGTAGATGCTGCAGATTGATCCACAACAAAGTAAAAGAATTCTGCAGACTTATCCGTAGCAAAGCTAAAAGACACTACAAGTTGATCTGTAGTAACCCAGTGCAAGCTAATGAACTATCATTTCATGGAATATTGCAAGAAAATAAGACTAACCTCAAATCAGGATTTGATTGTGATATGGTCAACCAACTGAGAGATATTTGTGTCAAAATTCCATTGATTCAAGTGATTAAGGATGTGCCAATTTATTACAAGCTGGTAAAGGAGCCTATGCATAAATAAACTAGATATAAAGAGAAAAGGTCCATCTATTCTACAATTTATTGGACAACAAGCTTATAATATGCTTTGTAATTAAATCTTTCCTAAATATATAGATCTAGGCAGTTCATTGGTAAATGTTTCAATTAATGGAACACAAATAAATGAACACTCTGATTGACTTTGGGGTAGCCATAAACATCATTACCAAGCAGATAATGGATGATTTGAAATTGGAAGGGCTAATCCCACACAGCTAAAGTCTTACAATTTACATATAGATCAACAGTGATAACTTGAAGAAGTGCTAGAGGACATAGTGGTAGTTGTAGACTCTTTGGAGTACCTTGCTAACTTTATTTTTCTTAAACTAAAAGTAAATCTTAGGAGGATATCCTATCATCCTAGGAAGGCCATGGTTGGCCACTGCTGATGCATTCATAGGTTACAAGTTTTGTGATATGATTATTTCTAATGAAAGTAGGCGCTAAAAATCTTATGCTTTATCCTCCTTCATAACCGTTGAATGAAGAAGATCAAACCATTTGGGTTGATAAAGCTAGAAGAATATCAAAGCTCTGTGCAATAGAAGCTCATGATGCTGGAAAATTCATATATAATTGAAGGAAAAGAAGAAGAAGTTTTTCTTTCCAATGTTCATACAAAATAACTATTTTAAAAAATGAAGAAATGGATGGACAAATTCAAGTTTATTACGTTGTCCCTCTGAACCAATGTTCTACCACAATAAGAGCACTATTGAATGTTTTAGGTAAGAATTTACATCATTCATTAACTCCTTCCCACATCACCACATACTAAATTCTGTAAGAAGCAATTTATGTTCCATGATTGATCTCCTCTAAGAAATTGGATATAACTCTAGGGAAAGCCACTGAATGTTGAACGAATTTCTCAATATTGTAACATCAGCATTTTTTTGATTAATTCTTATATCAAAAGAAGAGAATAATAATTTGCATGGTAATATGGAGACCTGAATGTGGAATTCATCCCAAGATCTCTGCACAGAATAACATTTATATCAAAAAAAATTTGTAAGCCCATTAAGTAGCCACAAAGAAGAGTGAACCCAGTAGTGAGGGAGATTGTGAAAGGAGAATTTAAAAAACTATTGGATGCTTGGATTCATATAAACAAATTTCATATAGTAAATGGGTGTCACCTCTTATCAATGTGCCAAATAAGAATGGAAAATGGAGGATATGCATGTGAATTACAGAGAGCTAAATGTAGCAATAAAGAAATATAATTTTCCTCTATCCCTTCATTGATCAAGTTCTTGTCATTCTGGATGGTAAGAAATATTTCTCTTTTCTTGATGGATATAGTGGCTATAACTATATTCAAATTACACCAGAAGACCAAGAAAAAAGTACCTTCACATGTTCATGGGGCACACGTTTCCATATTTTGTTCTTCCATTTGGCTTACGCAATGTACCTGCTACATTCCAAAGGGATGTTTTAAGCATTTAATCTCATATCTGATCAAATTATTTCACGGAGGTATACATGGATGATTTTATAATTTATGGAAACACCTTTGAAGGACGCCATGTATAATATATAGATAAATTATTTAAGAGATGCAAGGAATACAACTTGTCTTTTAGTAATGAAAAATACTACATAGATGATGTCTAAAGGAATAGTATTGGGACACTACCTTTTCTTCTCAATGAATACAAATTGATCTAGCAAAAGTTAGTCCATTATCATCAACTTGCCAACACTACAAGAACAAAAAAAATAATGTCAGGATCTTTATTTTGGCCATGCTAGTTATTATAAAATATTTATATAATATTTTAATCAGGGTGTGACAGCTCCATTTTTTGCATTATTGGGAAATGATTTTACATTTGAGTGGACTTAAAAATGTGAAACAACATTTCAAACCTTGAAGCAATTGTTAACAACAACCCCTGTATTGAGAGGACCTGAATTGCAATATGTCCATTCCACATTTATATTGATGCTTCAAAATATGTCATTCGAGTTATTTTTAGGATAAAAAGATGGATTTTTGAACTACATAATTTATTATGTTATACAAAAACTTGTAGCATGATGAAATAAAATACTCAATAACAAAGAAGGACTTATTAGAAGTTGTTTATGCTATTAATAAGCTCAAAAACTACATCACCAGTTATCCAATATTTATTCATATTGATCATACAATCAATTAAATATTTGATGAATAAACCAGTTGTAAGAAGCAACTGAATAATTAGATGGTTGTCTATTATTACAACAGTTTGATGTCACTATTGTGGATAAGCCTAAATAAGGATAACATTATTAGTAGATTTTATTTCAAGAATGGAGATTAAAGATGAAGAACAAGTGGTTAGATGACTCTTTCCCAAATGATCACATATTTTCCATTAATACCAACACACCTTGGTATGTTGATATAGCCAAATTATTTGGTCTCGGGTAAGACACCTCCACAGTTCCTCTATTTTGAAAAGAAATACATAGTTGAGAAAAGTGCATTTTTTTATTAGATAGTCAGGATTTCTATTTCACACAGGGAAAGATCATTTTCTTGAGAAGATGCATTGATGATGAGGAATTATATGATGTCCTCAAATCCTTGCCATATTGAACCATGTGGAGGACATTTTGCTAGCAAAAATAAAAACATATGAGATGTTTACAACATAGGTTACTACTAGCCATTACTACATAAAAATGCATCATTATCCACAAGAAGGTGTGATAGATGTCAAAGAATGGGTAAACCTACCAAATAAGATGAGATTTCATTACAACCTCAACTAGTCTTTCAGTCATTTAGACAAGTGGGAGCTTAGAACTTCATCGGTCCTAAAGATCCTAAATCTCAGTAGAAGGAATATATATTGGTGTGCAACATATTAGCTCACTAAATGCAAAGAGGTGAATGCATAGCCAAATCAGAAGAGTGAGAAAGCTTTCCAAATTCTTATATGACCACATCTTTACAAGGTATGGAGTACCAAGAGATATTGTTACCTAGATCAAGGTACACACTTCACTACTGAAGTTATTTCTGATCTACCTAAGGAGTATGAAATCAGACATAGGAAGTCTACACCATATCATCCCCAATCTAATGGCCAAGTTGAGGTAACAAACATAGGAAATAGAAGCCATCTTGACAAAAACTATTGCACTCCATAGGAAGAGATTGGGTAGATAAGATTCGAGAGGTAGTGTGGGAATTCAACACAACATGGAAGACAACAATTGGCTTCACACCATTTGAAATTTTGTATGTTAATAATTTTTTTCTCCCTATTTAATTTGAGCACAAGACACTAAGGACTACACTTGAACTAGGCATAGATTTTCTTAGAAGCTCAAAGGAAGAGGATTATCAAACTCAATGAGTTGGATGAAATGAGGAGAAATAGGTTGTGCATAATACAAAAGTAGTACAAAAGAAAATAATCAAATGGCATGAGAGGTTCATCAAGACAAGGAAATTAGAAGAGGGTGACTAGGCCCTCTTATTTGACTCAAAGTAAAAAGACCACATGGAAAAATCAGGACAAGGTGGTTAGGTCCATATAAGATTGAGAAAATCTTTCTGAATGGAGCTAAAAAAATCACCACCATAGTATCATGTGAGGTTCATGCTATTTATCAATGGTCATAGGTTAAGGTTGTATAAAAATCCATCTGAAAAAAGCACCTTCATGCATCAGTTTAGAGGAATTCAAAATAGGATGGAGATGAGGACATCAAAGTTAATATAAGAAGTTAAGCATGTTAGTTCATCTTATGAGATTTCAGAGGATTGAGTTATTTTGGTGGCCTTGGTATTCAGCTTGTTGAATAATCCAAGGGTGAATAAAATTATTGTGATCAACCTTTTGGTGATCAGCAACACTCAACTAACATATTTTATTTTCTTAAAATTTCTATTTTACAGGATTTGATGTATATGTTGTAAGAGTGCATAATCTCTCACAAAAAAGATAATGCAAAGACATGATGTTCCACTTGCAACAATATGCAGAAAATATCTTGTTTTGGTTTTCATGTTTGGTGGAATTCATGATTGCATGAAGAAAAATAAGGAACAATCTGCACATGTGAGTGGTGATCAAGATAGCTGGTACCAGAAAAGGTCAACATTCCCTCTCCTGGGAATTATCTGATTTAAGTAAGGATCCTACAGTACAAATGCCACATACGCTTTCAGTAAAACATCCGCAACATTATAAAAGATCAACATGTTGCAAGAGTGCAATTACAACAATGCATGTTCAATCATCATGCTAAATATTCCTTGAGATAAGTGCACTCATTACCACTTTAATAAAGTATCATTAGTATGATTATTTTTAATTAATTATTTATGCCATGCCATAATTCATTTATTGTAATTATACATCGTTCACCTTTAACCTATGAGCTATTCACTCCATTTCACCCCACTTCATCACACCACTTTACCTCACACACTTTTTAGAAATCAAATCAATTAAATTCATTTCCTTTCTACTAATCTATGTGAGTTCGGTCTTAGGAATTCAAAAAAAAAGGCGCTCAAGTAATCTCCCATAATCTAAATTCTTGTATCATTCTTCAAACCATGTGATTTCCCTATCAGTACCATACCCAAAGTAAGCTACATAATTGAAAATGGGGGGAGAATTAACTTCAACCATGAGCCGAATGAGCATTCCCGAATCCTCAACCACCCACAAATATTTCAATATTTTTAGAATAGTGGATGGATGAACTACATTAGCAAATTCTAGGGTTTTAATGAATCTATGGTCTGAGATAATTTTATGCTACATTGAAAGATGGAGAAGCTAAGGTCAAGGGTTTAACAGTGAAGGTGAATGATGATATTTTAGTAGTAGTTACTAGGCTTCCTGTAGAGGGTGAACCTTTTCCCTGAGAAATCCAATCCAAAAGGAATCTTGACGTGAAAATTTTTTGATGAAGATGATGCCTTCATATACTGATCTCCAAGGTACATATCGAACCTCTCTCAAACCAGTCTAGGATGAGATTTCCAATTATATTATCAAATATTTTACTTATGCGGGTAGATATTCCTGACTAAATACAGTCAATTTCAAGTTACTCAATCATCTTGAAGAATGATAGGCATGTTAATGTACCAAATTTCTTAAATGAGATCTTGAAAAAGATGAGTAGATAATCACACAGAGTAAGGTTGGCACTTTCCCACCAATTTCTTATTACTCTGATTATCAAACACACATTAGAGAGAGAACAGCTTGAATTGAATTGGGAATATTTTTCAAGGGTCAAAAATATTGATGAATTATTGGGATGTAGAAGGAAGAGAAGAAGTATGGTAGTTATTCAACCCATACAGTTGAACCCACAACTTCCACTTCTCAGCCTGAACCCATAGCTTCACATTCAGCCCACAAAAACCCCTGTTTTTCTTAAAATACACCACCTATTTAAGAAAACCCCATTCCTATATCCCCTGAGAGGATTCTCATTGCTGAAACCCTAATTGGATTTTCAACTCTTAAATCATCCACCTCAAGGAGTAAATAAAATGTTCCATGCCCACCTCTAAATCTTCCAAGTCTACTTCTAAATCTTCCAAATCCACTCCTACACCACCTAGGCATTCTCATTGCCTAAAAACTAAAAATCCAAAAACATCAAAGTCCACAAATCCCCAAACCATATCAATTGATAGTGATAAAGAAGTTGTAGAAGAGAATATTGAGGCCATATTAATGGACATAGACTAGGAAGGTGTTGATGTTGAAATTCATGAGCAAAAAGGTCTAGGGATCCCATGGAGGGTATGGAAGAGAAGAAGGGAGAAGAAAGTGGAGAGAAAATGGTTTAAGAAAGCCTTGAAGAATAGATGGGAGTAGCAATGCAGAGGAACTTCATACTGGGGAAACCCATGAGAAGCATGAAGGAGAAGGAGTTACAAAGGAAAATTGAAGACACAACTCATGAAATAACATATCCATGAATGATGAAGAAAGGATATTGAACAAGGAAGGACATGACCACAGCCAAGTGCTTGAGAAGATAGAAAACTAATGAGATATCTTGAAATTGGGGATGGGGATGACATGCCCCCATGTTTTTGAAGAAATTATTGAAAATATTGTTCACGAAAGTTGAAACATAGAACAAACATATGACATAGATTGAGAGGGTACAACGGAATGTTGTTATAGTTACTGATGAAATATTTGAGACAATACTAGATCCCACTCCACCATTGTTTCCACATGTTAAATTGCAATAGTTCTATATGATCCCCATTGCAGCCAAAAATTTTCATTAGTGAAGTGGTTAAAGAGCCTGCCAAACCAGTTTTGTAGGAGCATAGAACGTAAACAACACTAGTTGGATTACTGGGTATATCAGTTTGAAACCTATGTTAATAGGTTATAAAAAATATGGGAAAGGGAAAAGGAAGAACTAATCTTCCAACACCAAAAGGAAATAGAGGAAAAAGACAAGGAACTTAAGGCCAAAGATAAAGAGATTGAAAGGCTAAAGAAAAAGCAGGAAGAGACAATTTGGGTGGCCAATGAAATATTTAAATGTATGCCACATTCTAACATTTATGCCATTTTATTTAAAGAGCAGATGTTACAGTTAAAGCTTACGTGTATTAACTCATGATATTCCATTTGATATTAGTGCAGCCAGAAATTTCTTTAAATTATACTTAAAAATCCTTAAGGATCCAACTGTTGTTATGTGAATTATATATGTATAATTATGCCCTTGAATATGATAGGGACTCAGGATCCCAGTACTTTATATTGCATATGTTCCAATTAGGGCACAATGTTCTTATTTTAATGAATGAATTATACAGAGAAAAACATATGGAAGACTACAGGAACTTACAAAAAGTTGCATTCATTAATGATAAAGGTGAAGCTGTAAATACAAAGGAAATTATAGAAGAATATGGAAATTATATAGAGCATAAGAAAATCAGAAAGAGGGTATAGAAAATGCGGACATAAGCTCATGAAAAGTTTAGGGACTGATTAAGTACAGTCAAGAGAGATAACATATGCATGTAGGATGCACTGACAAGAGATGTCCCCTAAGATACAAAGAAAGAAATGCACTCTTATCATAATATCATTCCAAATTTAAGGAGGGTAAATGCATACATTGAAGTTCTCTATTAGGATGTGGCAAAAATTGGTTTCCTAATTGGTTATCATCCCCCAATATTCCACTATCCTATACCACATTGGTCTGGTGATAAACTAACTGGATGATGACATTCAAGACATAGATTGGGATAGGTAAAAATACATGAAGGAATGGAGGTTACTTCTTCACAGAGCCTAAAGGATACAACTACTAATGGATTTTAGATGCTTATGCAACATCATTTAGGTAGGAACCTAAGCCAGCTTGAGGAACCTAAAGAATATTGAATGAGGACATTCAAGAATTCTAAGGCTAGGGGTGTGATGAGTTGTTTAATTATCTTTATAAACAACTCATCCTTTGTATTTTTTTGAGCCATTTGTAGCCTTGAACTTTTATTTACCTGTTATACTACTAGACATTTTCATTATAACTTAAACATTATGGCATGGATATTATTAATATAGTTATTACTAGTTTAATTTATTTAGTGGTATTGTGAGTACACATTTATTCTCTTGATTAAAATAAGATGTTTGATTGATGATTCATGTGATGCCTCTTATTGTAAGCAACTTGTATATGCAATAAATCACATGCAACCAAAGCATCCATATGCACATCAACCCATCTGTAGAAAAAAGGAATCATCTACAGCTAAGGCATCATCTGATAGCAACTCGTATGCAGCCAAAGGAATTGTCTATAGCAAATCATCTATAGCCAAAGGAGGTCACACACATGAATAATCCATGATCCTGAGAATCTCATGGAAATGTGAACATCACACCTGAGCTTGCATGTGTTGATAGAAGAAGCAATTGCAATTCAAACATGAGAACAAGGAGATGAATCAACTCCAACACCTGATTATGTGTTGCAACTTAACAAGGAACTAACTAATTTAATTCATGATTTAGGAACTATTTGATCAAACTAATCGATTACTTAAGTTATGTAATTTATATGTAAACAATTGGTGATTATTTATGTTACATGAGTCATTGGATCTCTAGATTATGTGTTGAGATATTTTACTTGATCTAATTAGAACTCCTAGTAGAACTTTGTTTCTTTGTGCTTTTTTTGTAATGAGATGTATAAAAAGGAAAATGTTAATGCTAAAGAAGATATATCTAGGATAGAAACATAGAATAGGGATCAATCAGTAGATAGAGGATTTGTTGTATTTTCTAATTGTAATCTTCATGCTAATGAAATAAAAATATGAGTTTTATCCATTAGCTATAGTCATCAGGCCTTATGAGGGATTAACACCCAAGGTAGGGCCCACTTATGGTTTGTTAACCCTCTTATTTGTTCATGATTTGATTCATTGCATGATTAAATTAGCAGCAGTTCATTCCTTGTATCTGTTCTATTTTTACATGTTTTGTTTTAACCATAGTATTTACTTCCTAGTCAAAATCTAGTTAATTTCCAAGCATTGTTATTTCTTAATTGTAGTGACAACAATTTATCTTTATACCTCCCAAATATTTGTAACTTTGCATACAACATTGGAACTATTGAAATTATATGTCCCTTGGTTTGATAATTAAATGACTGTAGATTGATAAATAACATACTACTTGCTGCAAGTTAATTTACACCACCAATTGCGAAAATAATACTAACCTCGACGAGTTTGGAAAACTCCTTCCTCATAAATGGTTCAATTTTTAGGATTGACTGGTATCTACTTTTTCCTAATTGGCTTGACATTTGGGTCAATTTTAATGGTGTGTTGGGCTAGCCATGGATCAAATCCTCTGAGATCTTCATAACTCCAAGAAAAAATATCGTTATATTCTTGGCAAAGGGTAATAAAATCCTGTCTCTAAACTAGAGTGCATATCTTTCCAATTTTCAAGAAACTATCCTCCGTAATTTGAACCTGTTTAAAATAATATTCTTTGATAATCGTGTTAGTTTTTTACCTTTTAAACTGGTCATCTGAATATAAGATAGATTCAATAGTGACCAGCCCCTTTAGCAACTTATTTTCCTTCAAATGATTAATTTAACCATTATAATCCTCTTATAACTTGGACTTGTATTTCGATGAAAACTCATCCTCTTCTTAAAGAAAGAAAATGATTTGTTTTTCACTGTAAAATTTTTTTCCAATTACTAGTATTATCTAGTAGTGTTGGTCTTATGACTAACTTGAAAAATTCTTGTCCTTCTTTCATGACCTCAATAGGGATATCATACTGAAATCTCATTGTTGTAATTCTATCTGTATATTGTCCTTAATTCCTAGGGACTACATGAATGCAAAAAGCTTCAAAGTCTTCGATCAAGTCCCATACCCTATTCTTGTAGGATCTCAATAGATCTTTATTTTCTGCACTCCATGATCTGACCTGATATACGATCATTTCACTATCTCTAAAAATAGCTAATTTCTTAATACCTCTCTTTTGAGCCAGTTGGATTCCCTGTACCAGTGGGGAAATCAATGTAACACCGACACCAACACCATATTTTCTTCTTGATCCATTAAAGAAAAAGTTTCCATAATCCTTAGATATCATCTTGGAATTCAAGAAGATTTGGTATGGCATATCCTTCGTCATGGATGTAGTAAGTCCCCAATCATGTTTTTTTCCAATTATTGGGCACACAGATAAAACTAAATTTTGTCTCCCCAATCATCAAGTAAGACATCTGGAAATTCTTTGACTTGAGTGGTGGCTTTATAATCCTCAATGTTTTCTTCCTGGTTGTGCATGGTACAATTCATCTTGATGGCACTAGGGGTATAAGGTTCGACATGATATTTATAGATTGGATCCACCCTTATAGTGACCTTATTCCCATACCTAGTTCTAAGGAGCATGTGTGGACTAGTCAGTAGATAGATACCCACTCATCTAAGTGGTTAAGTCTCTAGAGAGGCATATGGAAAATAAGGAAGGAAGATATTAACAAATATGTCTTGCGTGATTGATAAAATTTGGTAGGCATGTATGGTAAGACTCAAATATTTAATCATTCCCAATGGTTTGGAAAGTAGTTACATCTAATTGAATAACTCCCCTGGTTGCTAGTGTATACTAAATACCCTGTACAACAGTAATCTATTTAGGAATTATAAATCTACTGACACCGGAATTGATCATACAGTTGTGCACCAAACATTCACTAATAATCAGTGAGATGTAAAAAGGTGGTGGCTTACCTAAATTGGAATTATTTCTCCTCTCAGGTTGGAAAAAATTGGTAGAAGTAGATGGCCCTCTCTTTACTACTTCACCTGGTGAACCAAATATTTTCAAAGCTTCTTATAGAATATTCCTTTGTGAAGGAATAGAAAGTGCCTCCCACATAGTGATGTTTAGGTTCATATTTTTCATTTGATTAATTATGTTGAAATGAATACCTCCCACTTTGGATGGATATTTCAGTGTTACTGCATCCTCCTTTGGAAGTTGGGTATTCAAAATTGTGGTGTTGGGTTAATTATCCTTCCTCACAACTTGAATAACATGGGCTCCTAATGATTTAACTATTGTATATTTTTTCATTGTTGCTTGCAGATGAGGTTGAGAAGTATATTTTTTATCATCCCTTGGCGATTCCACTTCTATTAGCCTCTTATTTGATTGCGTATTAGATGCTACTACTGTGGATTCCATAGTAAATCCACAAAAATACTCCTCTTTCCAATTCAACAAGGTTGACTCCCCTTATGTCTACAATTGACTTTCATCTTCTTATAGAGAAGCTTCTACTTGTTGCTCCTTGGGTGTGGATATGCTCTAAACCATGATTTTTTGGCTAAGAACTTCATCGGGACACATATTCTGGTTGTGTCGCTGAGAGCATGGGTAATACAATTTGTAATCCTAAACAAGATTATTTTACACTAGAACAATGGCTCTGGAAGAGCTAGCAGTAAGGGTTTTTTTCGGTGTTCAAGGGCTTGATATTAGCGATCTGATTTTAAATTTGGGAATTACTCTAGAAAGGATGCCAATTGGGTTGATATTGTTGATTTGGAGTTTGGTAGGGATGGTTATATTGAGACTGTTATCTTTGAGGGAAACAAAACAATTTCCAAAACTTTGAAGTAAGGATTTTACCTCATAGAGATCATTTGAGGGAGGAGGTGCTAGTTGAGATGATTGGTTAGACATTGAAGGGGGGAGCAATAACTAGATGATTAGTGAAAATTATGGCAAATAAAGGCATTGGTGGCCTTGAAGCTATCTTTTCATCCTGGATCAGACAATTCTCAACTCATATAGTAATATCATAAGAATGCGATAGAGTTCTTCCACCAATTGATTGGACCATAACTGCAACAACATTGTTCAATACCCATGATACAAGAATGAATTATTTGGGGAAGAATTAATCGGTGGTGGAATCTTATTCCAAGTCTTTTAGAACTAGAAATTGAAATATCCCATGAACTATTGGGGATATCTTTTGATAATAGTCAACTTTTCCATGAGATACAGATGATCACTCTTATATTCAAATTATTTATAGAGTTTTTCTCCTAAATTTTCCAAGTTATCTATAGTGTTGGGTTCCAGGCCACAAAACCAATGAAGCACCTTTCCATTTAGGAAAGTATTAAGAATCTTGACCTCCACATTATCTTCTATGATATTATGAACTAAAAATGTAATAAACATCTTGAATTTTCTCTATGGAAGTGACGCGGGTTTCACCAGTGAAGAATGGTAAAATTTTTAGAGATGCTACAAGTATAACATCATGTTGAGTGAGCACTAGAAATATGTCACCATTGAAGGTGGGAAATACATGGTTTCTTATGGCCATTTTGACTATGGGTTGATCTCTCCTTGGTGAAGGGAATATTCTAGATGAAGGTGATGACTACCCTCTACAAGAATATGATGAAACCTCTCGTCTCCTTCTCCTAAGAGGGGACAAATATATTTCACTGATCTATTTATTTACTTTCCATGAATAATCTCTTGTTTTAATCCTTCACATAAGTTCATGGATTGGATTAAAAAATGTAGAGATATGGAGTTTTCAGGTACCTTTGGTTAGTAAAAATGCTAAAATAAGTACCAACTCTTAGATCTATCCCACTGAGCATGCCAAAAAATATTTTCACTTGGATCACGCACCTGATGAATCATTAGATGATCTAGTGCAACAAGGGAACATCCCCAAGGTGTGGGACCTTAGATCCTTATGATGAACCTTTGGAGAAGGCCAAATTCCTTCTAAACTATGTGCATTTGATAGAATATTAGATTATGAAAAAATATAATGTTGAAAATAAACTATACTATCCAACTTGGGAGGAAAAGGGGGTGAGTTAACTAAAAATAACTAAAAATAGTGATTCACCAATAGTTTAAGGGACAAATGATCAACCTTTACAAGCACAACATATTTAACAGAATGATAATAACTTACACAAATTTCTACCTTTTCTTGTAACAAGAGTTAGTTATGTAAAGGTAAAACTTAATAGTAATGGAAAAGATTCAATTTGATTCCACAATTTATCATCAATAAGCTTTATAGATCATAGCATATAAATTTCTACATGAGGAAAGATTGGATAGCTTGATATGGAGGTAAAAGAGACCATCAAATACTAGGAAAGAAAAATTCACAAGTATAGAATGAAGAACTGAAATACAAATCCCATTAAAGCAAAAGAAGACTAAATATCATTTTTGTTTATAATATTGAGGCTTCATCTTGTATACAAGTACTCAAAATGGCAGAGCCACCTTATACAAAATGATCAAAAGTCTTTTACTACATAATGCATCCTATTATTTATAGATTAATAAGGTTGAAAAGTTATAACCACCCTTCTTAATTGTTACATACTAAAAATAGGATGCATTAATATTTGTGAAATAGTCTCCCATGAAAAATAGACAAGTAGTTGTGCAACTTTGAATAGGTCAAACCTACAACTTGAATAGTGGAATGTGGCTGGAGAATGTCTGAAAATGAAAGTGAATAATTAGCTAGGACTGTCGCCACCTTTTACCTAATATTTATATGTTTCCTCTGTTTCTTCTCTAACCTTTTTTTGTCAATAATCAAGAAATAATTTGATGATTTCTTTATACATATTTATCATCTGGTCTACACACGTAGCGATTCAGGACCTCAGTGGATTTGGATGATCATATCATATTTCCAGGAAACTTCTTGGTTTGATTTATAATCTTTCTGAGTTAGCTCAAGAATTTTTGACAGGCCACTAGCTTATTGATAGATTTCATGCCGAAAGATTTGGTTATATCAGTATCATCCTCAACCAGGCTCTCAAAATTTTCACAAATTTGATATAATGGAAGTACAACAAGATCTTCATGTAGGAACCTGCAATGAATGGTGTCAAACTCATCTATGATATCACTAAGGCCTTCAATGTCTCTCATTTCTCACCTTCACCAATTTTTACATGACCTCTTGTAACATCCAGACATGAAACTCCATGGCTTTGTTATACTCAAGAAAATTTGAAAGAGTCATCAATGATCCTTTCTCTTTAGAGTAGATTGGATTTGACACTTTTAACTTCCTTCCAGGCCTCCAATGTGAGTTCTAGATTATCACATTCTTCTCTTAGGATACCATACATTTTGGTAACCATATCTTTCTCCAGCTCGAGCTCATTATACAAGGTGACATCATCCTTTATCACTTGTTCTCCTTCCTGGATTTAGATTTCAATCATAAGCCCCAACTACTTGACCTTGTTATCAAATCTTCTCAACTGTGGAGAAGGAACTTGCTTCAACAAAATCTTGTATATATTGTAAGAGTAGTTGAAGGGGTTGGTTGTGTGATCTTATTGAGGATGGCTGTTCAATTGTTCCACCTTGTTTTTTAGCTCATTCTTGGTGATCTTATCTTTTTCAAACTTGTCAAGAAGGTTTCCGAGGGAAACCTAGACATATTTTTTTACACCTTCATATGTGCCTTCCTTTCCTGAAGTCAGCTAGAACCTAGAAATATGATACAAATATTTCTACTGATTAACTAAAATGATAAATCTTCCTTTGACTTATCACCTCTGATAGGTATCTTCTTCTTCTTGGGGTTTGTCTATCTCTATAAGAAAAAGAAAAACTGATTTGGGCACCATCTAGTTTGATTGACCAAAAGGTGAAAGATAACCCTTTGTCTCTTTTCTTATGCATCGGGGAGTCAGATCTAACATATTGAGATCAACATCATCTCTAATAGGTATCTTCATTCTTCTACTTGGGGGTATTTCTTCTCAGCCATGTAGGATTAGAAGAAAAAGAAACAAACTGATCAGAAGATAACATGGGCACTATCATCATGGTAGTGAACTGGATGTATGATGAAAGGGTAGTTGTTGCAGTAATCACCAGTGGTAATGAAGTGGTGACAAGTGAAGAAGTGGTGGAAAGGATAGCCATGGGGATGGATGAAATAAGAAGGGTGATTTGAGATAAAGTGGGAAGAAATGGACTGAGGAAAGGGAGTTCCTAGAGGGGAACCTAGGGAAGTCCAAAAAATCTCAAGATGAGAGAGAGGGAAGAGAGGAAAATACCTGGGCCATGGTAGGAGATGAGGTGATGGGAGGAGGAGAAATGAAGAAGAAATGCAATATGTAGATCAAAGGAAGAGTGAAAGGTGGAGGAGATGGAGGAGCATTAAAATGGGGAATAAGGAAGAGGAGGTGACTGTAACTCTTGAGTGGTGGATGGTGGGGAAACACTCAAATCAATGAATTATGTAGAAAGGAACTTTGGAAGAAGAAACTTCTTGTGGAAGGAACTCTTAGAAGAAGAACCACAACCCTCTATAGACAATGGTGATTTTGTGAGGCTTGGGAGTGGGTTTCCCTCCTTTTGAATAATGTAGGGTGGCCCACCACTAGTTGTACCTATGTTTCTAAAAAGTGACTTGTTCTGACACCTTTGGTTTAATTCCCAAGGAAATCAACCATTGGTGGGTCCAAATTGAAGAATATGAGTTACATGCTCCCTAGAACTGGCACACTCTTGAAGTGACCAATTGATCCATGACAGTGGTTGATCATTTTACATTCATTTGTTCATAGACTGGGTCTAAAACCTCTCTGTTCATCTCGAGATACCCTCCAGTACATCTACAATTCCTTACCTGGCTACTTCATCAGAGTTCAACCTTTGATCGTCTCTTTCTTGTACTATAATTTCATCTCTACAAGTTAATCCATATATATTCCAACTACAGATATATGAACACCAGTTGGTCCTGAGTCCACTGACTACTACCCCAATAATCGAAGTTGGATTCATGGGTGATAGGTCTTGAATTATCCATTTTTTGCATTTCACCTTCAACATTCTTCACTTTATATGAGGATATACAAGTGTATCAACCCAAAATTATTGGATAATTGGACCCCTTCCTTATGCACCTATTTTTTTAGTATTTTGTAGAGATGTAGCAATTCTTCAAACTAACTCCATCAATACCCACTTGTCTGTGGGAAACCTTGATAGTTTATAAGGAGCACCTAAAAATCCTCCTACTTTGAGATATGTGAATGTTGGGAATTTCAAAGAAAATACAACCCCAAGTCCTCACTACATTCCAAGCACTATTTGATATCCTTCAATTATAGAGCTCCTTGTCAAAGACACAAATGAGAAAAGAATAAATCATCATTCACCCTCCTAAAATGGCTTGATCCTTATTTCATCATTAATTGGGGATAAAAATCATATGTGTGTGTGTGTGTGTGTGTGTGTGGTGGTGTGTAAGTCTGTGATGAATTCCTTACTCCCATGGGTCTTAATCCTAGATAATTTCTCATCCATGCTTTGTGGCATATACCAGATAAGAGGTCATATAGAAAGTTTCCTGTGGTTAGTACTTCTAACATCTAGGTGTGTATGGCATCATTGATGTGCTCCGCCCATCGAATGAGATCATAATTATTACGAATAATAGAGATATACAAGTACATCCATTCTAGAAAATCCTTTGAAGATGGGATCCCTATAACTCTACTCAATAATGTTGATAATGTCATTCACTTCATGAATATAAATATGAGCGGGGAATAAGTATTTAAAACTCTGGTTACTGAAGACTTGGGTTTTGCTAAATAGACTCTTGTTAAGAACCTTGGCACAAGCATCAGAATTTTTTTTCCAATGCTCAAGAGAAGAACTAGGAATAAATTGAGGCATATCCCTTGACATCAGGAAGTTTTAACAAATCCTCAAATGTAATCAGTATTTAATTTGATTACAACTATCCCATCATCATCTTTTAAAGTTCAGGAATCTACATCGTAATGTGTTGCACTTGTTAGAACAAATTCAAGACACTGCATCAAGGGTGGTAAGGTGGAAGCAAATGCAATTCCATACTGTCATAAAAAAAATTCATCCAAGCATTCTTAGATGGAGATCTATAACCCTACCCCAAATCTCTTGATAGCTCGATGTGGTTGATGGTCAATGTCTACAATATTTTGTCAATTATCATATGTGATGTTGGAAGGGGGAGCAACCCCTTGGAATCTGTACTTCATTTAACCTTTTCCGTTAGATGATGATTCATTCATTTTCCTTGGGAAGAGTCTCTGAAAAAATCATGAAGCTCTTTGAAATTGAGGGTGGAAGTCAGCCCCTGAAACATAACAAGGAACCCCTGAAATGAATTTTCAGAACTTGAGCCCTACTTTGTAACCTTATAGTTCCAATTCAAAGTTCCACAGAAGTCAACCCTTTCTTTACACAATTTAATCTCTGAAATGATTGAGTGGAGGTTGTTATGTGCTTTGTAACCCTCAACCTCTGATGGCAGAAGTTAGGGCTTATTTTGTAACCTTGAACTTATGATTTGGTCTACGATAAAAGTGAAGGCTTGTTCTACAACTTGATGTTAGGAAATATAATGTTTACATTATATTTGGAAAATTTACCAAAAGGTAAATAATAACTAGTTAGTTATATTATTGTTATATAAACAATAATATATTAGTTAGAGTTGTTTTTTGGTACCTAAAATCTGAAATGCATAAAAAAATTAGTACACAGGAAATTTCCTCAAATAGTTTTGTAGAAAAATAACACTTGATTAAAAGGAATTGTTTCAAAAAAGAAGGAAAAATTGGCAAGGGGAACTTGAAAAGTTAATAAGATTCTAAATTTCCTAAAAGGATACATTTGTGATTAATGCCATCTAAATTATTCCTTTTCTCCTTTATAATCAATACATAACATGTGTATATGAAAACCCAAAAAATTCACACTGAAGGAGGATGACCACACAATAATTCATATGAAGACTTCACTTAAAGGGATTCCGATGGTGAATTATTGTATAAATACACTATTATTTGAGTTGGTTGTGTCCATAAACACATATTAACCCCTTGAAATATAACATTGCACAAACCATGTTCAACACAACTCTATTCATCTAAGATAATCTATTTTTTTATTATTGGTAAATGGTTTTGGAAGGGATCATACCAAAAAATACAAGATAAGGTTAAAAGAATAGATATTCAAAGTAAAAACTGTGGTTTTTTGACAAGTAGGGACCACAACCCAAAGAAAAAATCATATCAGTTAGATTATGAAGATAAAAACAAAGATAGGTAACATCCTTCTAGAACATAGCAAGAAATAAACATCACAACAACATCAATACTGCTACAAAACTACAAAAACTAGAAAAACATGGCACTTTACAAAATCCAGAAGAGGTTTTTGAAACACTTTTTAACCTCCTCCATAATATTGAAAATATTAATGGCAGTGAGTTGCATGGGGTTGTCCATGTTTATGGTGGAGATGTCATATTTCTTCTCTTTTCCTTTGTTCCAAAGCCCAGGGGGACTTCTGTTAAGATTGCAGAGCTATTTAACATGAATTTCGATGAAATCTAGAAAGGCCTTGTGTATGGATAAGTGATCAATTTGTTTGTTGACAATATGTCCAAGAGATTCCTCCAAAGAACCCTATTTCTTGGATATTTCTTCAATTTTTGCCTCAAACATGGGATTACTATCAAGATATTTTCCCTTAGGGCCTTTCTTGAGCTGGGTTATCTCTTTTCTCATGGTCTTAATCCTTTCTTCATGTTTCAAAACTTGATCCTTCATACTAGAGTGGGTGTCGATGTCGTGAGAGGCTTGACCAGAGGAAAACAGGCTCTTAGCAACAAGTTCCTCCCCTTTTTCACTACTATAGAGGACACATTTATCTGGAGGGGGAGAAAGGGGTATGAGATTCTTGTTCTTCACATTGCATTGTAAAGGGGGTACATTGGGAGGAATGATGTGGGAAGGATGTTAGCTGAAATGGTGTAGAAATATTGATGAAGATGGAGAATAACTCCCTGATGAAGAGGGAGGCCACGCAAGTGGGAGTGAACATCTTGAATGGATTTCTCAAGGGACATGAGAATATAGTAAGGTAGGATCACTTTAGGGCTTGTATGAAAATGGTTTAATAGGAAAAGATGATGTAGGGGAAGGGTTGTAAAGTAGCCCTCAATAGTCACATAACACACTACCATGCGGGAAACATTGTCATAAGGGAAAAGGATTGAAGAGAAGACCAATCCAGCTTTAAAAAACTAAAGGGTTTTCATGCCTTCGATAAATTTTGATTCCTTAGCCCCTTTGTTGAATTTATTTCTATAAAATTTGATACCCTCCATGCCAAGACCAATAACCAAATAAATGAGGTTCTCAGTGATTGTATACTCATTACCTTTGTAAGTGACAACACTTTCTTTCCATTTTTTTCAAAAGAAACAAAGACATGTTTGTCATGGACTTTGATCTACTGCATGAATTTTTTGAACCCATCAATACTCAGTACCTTCCAGATCTCCTCACTATTTTTCCACGTTAGGTCACAGACTAGTTCCACTCTACATAAAGCACCTCCCATGGCAGAAAGAAAGAAACCCAATAATAGTCCGCAGAAGGTTCTTTGATGCACTGGAAATGATTCACATGAACTTTATAATTGAAGAGGTAAAGAAAGATATGCTTTCTTTGATTAAAAAGCATGGATAAGTTATGGTTAATCCATGTAAAGCCATAACAACCCCATAACTTCACATGCTACCTCCAAAAATAGGAACTAAGTCATAGTATAAATGATGATATCATTAGGGATTTTTGGGATTTCACTAATGTCATTCCAATGATTAAGGTGATTTCTAGTGACCTTGAAATTAGAAAAGGAGTCAGCCACCTTATTACCTTCTCTATAGGTGTGAAAAATTATAAAATTTGAAAAATTATTGCAAATGTTGGTGGCCTCCCTTATAAATTCCTTAATATTCCAACTAGGGGGGTGAATTCCATTGAGATGATTAACAACATTTAAGGAATATCCCTCAATAATTACATTAGCAATGTTGCAATATTTAGCTACTCTTAGGCCCCAAAGTGCAGCCAGTGCCTCTGCATAGTGGTTGGACTTGATACCCATAAGACCAACATAAGAAAAACTATGATGTCTAAGGTGATTTCTAATGAATCCACCACCACCACCAGCTCCATGATTTCCTTTAGAGGCACCATACAAATTCAACTTGAATGAATTCATGAGATGAGGAATCCATTGAATGATGGAACAGCTGATGGAATGACTTTTGTCCTAGAAATCTTCTAAGATAATATTCCAATTTAATAGAAATTTCTCCTCATCTTAAGGAAAGTTCTATTTTTAGGAGGTGTGAAGTTGAGGAAAATTTCTTTGATTTCAATAGTGAGCTCTTTAAGCAGTCTATTACAAATATTCTTACAACTCCTAAATATGATAGAGTTCCTGGCCTTCCATATTTTCCAAATAGCATGAGGGAAGACAAGATTCCAAAGTTTCCTAAGAAAACAATTCTTGAAGGGGGGTTTTCATTGCTCCCAAGCTTGCAAAATATCTTATGGAAAATTCTAGCAACATCAAATCTAGAAAATATGAGTTCCCATAATTTAGATGCATAAGAACAATGAAGAAAAAGGTGGTGAATATTCTCAGCCTCTTGTCTGTAGAGATAACATCTGTTAGGCATAGTATAGACTCTTTTGATTAGGTTGTCATTAATAAGAATTATTTTATGCATTACCAGCCATAGAAAATGATTTATTTTTAGGGTGAGTTATTTGTGCCAAACCTTGCTCCAATCGAATCCACTATGAATGTCACCCGAGATTTATTAATAGCCATTATTAACCGACTAAGAACCATCAAAGGAATTAGTATAAATTAATTCATCCTTGGAGTTTATTTAAATGATTTGTGTTTTCAAGAACCTTTTGAAGATTATTAATGATGTTATCAAACTTAGGTATCTCAAGAGAAAGATTCTTGTACTGGAGTTTTCCATTTACAAAATTAATGTAATCACTTACCTTATGCCCAAACTTGGAGATGAGGTTAGCTTCTAGCTTCTTCCAAGAGATGTTACTATCCAAATTCTTAAAATCAACCCAATTTTCCTTCCAAAATAGAATGTCCTCACCATTCCCCAGCTTCCATTTACACCCCTTTTTAAGACAACCTCTATTTTTTATGAGATTGTTCTAGAAAACTGAACTAGTAGGAAGGTTTCAAATATTGAGGAAACTTTATACACTGTCTTGGGATAAGTATTTGGATCTTATAATGTCATTCCAAGGCTGATCTTCTTTAATTAGTCTCCAACTCATTTTGGTAATGAGGGCAATATTCATGATTTTGATATTTTAATGCCCAATCCCCCCACTTTCTTGTGGGTGCAAGCTCCATCCCAGGATACAAGATGAAATATATATTTATCCTCTATACCTGTCCATAAAAATTCTTTTGGATCTTATCAATTATATCAATCAAAACTAAAGGAATGAAGAACATGGACATAATATAAATTGGGAGATTCTACAAAGTAATTTTAATAAGTAAGCATTTGTCAGCATTAGATAGAATAGCTCCCTTCCAACCAACAAGTTTATTATGGAATCTGTCAAGAAGATAATTCGAAACAGCCATAGAGACTTTATTTTTCCCAAAGGAATCCCAAGATAATTAGTAGGAAGATAATTAAACTCACATTCTAGAATGTGTGTAATCTTTCTTTGAAGGTTGAGAGGTGTGTTAAAGAAATATAAAGAGCTCTTATCGGATTCAACCCATTGTCCTGAAGCATCTTCATAAAAGTTAAGGATGAGATTCATAATTTTTTTCTCTAAGTGGGAAGTAAGAAGAAGAAGAATGATATCATGAGAAATTGTAATCTCCAAGGAAGTGGGTTTGTAACCCTTAAGGTAGCCAAGAGAAATGGCTATGGTGATGGTGTGGCTAAGGCTATCATCCATAATGATGAAAAAAAGAGGAGATATGGGGTCTCATTTGCTAATGACCCTACTGATGGTGAAGAAACCCACTGGAGATACATTTACAATGACAGAGAATCTAGGAGTGGAAACACAATATTTTATGACCTTCCTGAATTGTGAAGTGAATCCAAATTTCTACAGTACTTTGCCAAGGAATAACCAAGAAACATGATCAAAGGATGTGTTCATGTCCAACTTAATAATCATACCTTCCTTTTTTAATCTTTTCCATAGAATGAATGGTTTTATGAACCATTACCACCCCATCATGAATGAGTCTCCCTTTGAAAAAAACACCTTGTTGTTTAGAAATCAGAATAGACAAAAGAGGTTGACTTTTAATAGCCAAAGTATCTGTAAAATTTTTACATAATACATTTGTAAGACTGATGGGCCTAAAATTATTGAAATCCTTAGCACAAGGTTTCTTTGGAACCAAAACAATGAAGGTATTATTTATCTCCTTATGAATATTACCATTCCTAAAAAATTCATTCACAGCCTTGAGAAGATCAACAAAGTAGATATCCCAAAAATGATGGTAGAAGTTGGTTGAAAAACCATAAGACCCTGGAGATTTGTCACCTTCAAGGGAAAATATGGCCTTTTGTAATTCTTCAATAGTGACTGATTTAGTAATACTATGGAAATCATCTTTAGAAAATAGATTACATGGAATGGAATCTAGCAATATGTCAGCAGCCTCTTCAAAAAATGGAGTCTAATCATTTAAAATAGTTTTAAAGAAATAAGTATATTCTTCTTTTATAACATCCTGATATGTAGTGATATAATCATCAACCAAGGAGACTTCTGAAATTCTATTATGAGCTCTATGCTTAAGGGTGGTCATGTAAAAAAAATTTAGTATTGCGATCACCTTCCTTTAGCCATAAAGTTTTGGATTTTCATCTCCAGAAGGAATCTTCATAGGACTCAAATGATCTATTTTTATTAGGAGTACGAGTGGTTATTAGATGATGTTTGATTCAATTTTTTTTAGATAGGCCTCATACAAATTTGTAGTGAATTCACCACCATTATTAGTCCTAAGCATTCTAATGTGGTATTTTGCTTCAATTTCAATCATGGATTGAAACCTTTGAAATGTTTCAAAGGATTTTGATTTCTAGTTTAGAAATTAGATCAATGTCATCTTATTATAGTAATAATTGAACACCATGCAATACATGTGACCACTACTAAAAAAATTGGTATAGAACATAGATTAGAGTGATCAAAGAACAACCTTTTTTCAACTTTCCATTATGATGTTTAAAATGTTTCCCTTTAATAGTTAGCTAGAGTGCAAGCTTCAAATTTTTTATTTTCTTGGGAACATTTGATCCTATTTTCACCCTTTTAAAATTTGAATAATATTTACACTTAACTAAAAAATAATGAAATAGTAGCTATAGGTGGTTCTTATGATTAATTAACTTCTAACATTAACCATTCAATATAAGAATAACACATTAATACTTGTAACAAATTTAAACCATACAATACAAGTTCATAAATACATGGGATTGAGTGCAATTAGTTTATTATAGATGATTTTAGGAAAGTATAGATGATCTGAATGATGAAACATGTGGATCTAGAATTAAGAATGCTACAAAACTAGAATTGAGACCTAAAGATTCTTATGTGCATGAGTGTACCATAGGGGCATGAATGTTTCTATAGTCTTGATTCTTCTTACAACTAGGATATGTAATTTTATGATTTTTTTACTTGTTTACATATCTTCATCGCTATATTTCAGTCACTATTAGTCATATTATAGGAACCTCAAAAGTATTTTCTAAAGCTTTCAAACCCTAACCATGGATAGAGAGTTCTGAAAAAAAACATTAGTTTGGTTGTGGGCACCCTCATGTACCGTCAACATTGGCACTAAACCAAATACACCTCAAAACATAAATTGTTCTCCACCTATCATGTGATATATAGCTATAGTGTAATTATATTTGACATTATTTCTTTCATAAATCTTGACTTTCATTTCACTCTTTCCAATCTACTTTAGTGAGTGAATTTGGATGCTTACAAATGTGGGAAGAAATCCCCTAGACCTAGTGGGAAGCTTCAGACTTATAGATAGTGCTTCCCTAATGAACATGCAAAGGTATTTGTGAATTTTAGGGAGGTTTGGGTGCTTTTGGTGCTAGATTTTTTAATAGGAGTCCATAAGAGTGATAGGTAATAAATTAGGTGAGTTTCACTTGCTTATATATGAATTCAAAGGTGATTTAAGTTATAAAGGACGAATAATGAGGAGTAAATGACTTAAAGAATAATATGAAACCAAAATTTAGGGACCAAAGTCAGAAAGGAAAAAACCATACACAAATGGAAAAGGGACATCTGTGCCCAAAAATCCACTCAAAGCTTATTGGCTATGTTAATGTCATCAAACTCAACATGAAAATAGACTAAGACGTGGAATTTTAGGGCCGAGAGAAGAAAATGGAGTTCATAGGTCTTTACTTATATGGTTTTGACTCCAAAGGACCCAATGAGTTCATTCCCAACATTTTAAAGACCTGATTAATCTTGAAAGTTTCCTTTTCAATCAATTTTCTACTTTTACCCAGGCGTGTGCACCAGTATGTGGAGTTTCCATTAGATTCCAAAATAATTATGAATAAATATATAACATGTACCATGAGGAGGATTTATTTTACTCCAATTTGACCTTTATTTAGGCTCTTAAATCTTCTTGAGGTTTCTGAAACCTTTTGAGCAAGTTCCACCTTGTAGAAATACTCTTGTGTTGCACTGATGGACATGTTTCCACATTTTTAATACTCCCAAAATTTTATCTTGGTTATTACAAAATGAATTAGGCTCTATCATATTTCCAATTCCTATGATTTGGATTCCCAAGACCTCTCGAGGCTTCTGAAACCTTTCAAACAAGGTGACTAGTTCCTTTGAAACATTTTTTCCAGTACCTTGCCCAAAAAGATCCAGTTTTTCTTGAAAGTTTCCCAGCATTTCATGGCTCAAAAAAAATTCCTAGGATATATTAGATCATATTATTACTCTCCCACACAACCTCTATATGGTTTTTTCGCTTGTATTTAGCTTCCTGGGAATTTTCGTTTGTGACAAAAATACCAAAATAATCCTTTTGAAGCATCTAGGAGCACTCTTTTTTGTATAGATCTTAGTAACTTCAAGAATCAATCAAGTTACACTTCTATGCACATTAAAAACACTTGAAAATCATGTTACCACATTCCTCTTGACCATAATGAGGATAACATAGTTGAAATATTGGTTGGAAGAAAGGTTTACATTAACTAGGAAAGAGAATTTCAAGTGTGGGTTTGGTTGTCATGACCGAAACTTCAAATTTTGCATTCTATAAATTTAACATGAAAAAACCTATATCATTACATATCCGAAGATAAATTTCATTTTTTGAGGACTACAGTTGATCTCCAAATAGATTATCTATTTTTCAAAGGAATCTATTAAGTGAGTAAGAGAATTTTATGACAGAAAATTATTGTAGGATAAAGGAGACTAATAAGGCCTAATTGTGACAAGTTGAAGAGAAAATTGGGCATGTTTTAGAAGGAATATTTCTAGATTTTTTAATTATTTTTTAAAACCTCAAAAATTTTATCTAGATAGCATCATGTTTCAGTTTAAAACCTCTCTTACAAATTATTATGTTTGGATTTATTCATTTACTGGGATATAAGGAAAAACATAGAAGAATAAAGAACTGTGATTAAGAAATATTTTCAAAAGATTAAATATTCTTTTGTTACTCATCTGGGTAGATTTTAAATGTGTGAAAATAAAAATATAATAGCAAAAACCTACATAAGGAATTTGATACATATTTAAAATTCATTTGTATGAAGGCAACATTAAGATCAAAAGAGGAATAAAGTATACACCTAGTGATATCAATTGCATACTTTTTGTCAAAGACTAAAGTGAATATAGGCATAATATTATGGTATCAAATAAATATAAATACTAATATCTCATTCAAGATAGTCAAGAGAATCAAGAAATCTAAGACAAGGAAAGATGGGTATGAGAATAAGAGGTGGAGGAAGGAGACAAGCTACTCAGGATATGTTAATGGAAGAGATAAGGGAGATTATAACAAGGTTACAAGGAGTTGAACTAACTCAAAGGAGAGGATATGAGAATGGAGACATCAATGATAGATAATATTATCCTAGAAGAGGAGAAGAATGGGTATCAGAAGAGGAGACTCCAAAGGATAGAATTGTAAAAGAACTTGTGGGAGATGCTTCTAAGTTATAATTGAAGGTTCCTATATATGAAGGAAATCTAAATGTGGAGAAGATTATTGATTGGATCAATTCCATGGAAAAATAATTTGAGTATGATAATGTAAGTGATGAAAATAAAGTGAAGTTTTCTATCACTAGATTGTGAGTTCATGTATCTCTTTAGGGGGATGGATTACATGATAAGAGAAAAAGAAGAAGAATAAGCCCAAGATAATAAATTGGGATAAGATTGTGGAAAAACTGAAATGAAAATTCATATCTAAATATTATCAAACCAATATTTTCAAAATATTACAAAACCTTAGGCAAAAGGATATGTCAATGAAATACTATATAGAAGAATTCTACATATTGACCATTAGAGCTGGTCATATTGCGGAGAATGTTGATAAAGTGTCTAGATATCTTAATATTCTAAGGCATAAGATTCAAGATTAAATTTGTATTATAATTCCTAAATCAATTGAAGAGGTATACTAGTATGCTTTAAGAGTAGAAGATAAATTAGAAAGTAAATAACCTCTACATGTAAGAGGTAGAGGCATATCATATAGGGGAATATGAAAACAAGGGGGAAGAATTCAAATGAAAAAACAACAAGAAGAAGGTATCATTTCATAGAGATAATAACAAATTTCAAGAGACATGTAGAAGATTATTTAATAGAGGTAGAGGTAGAGGATTCATTGGAAGATGTTTTAAATGTGGAAATTTTAATGAAATACATCTTATGAGTGCCATGAGAATCCATATACAAGCCAAGGAAATGTTCAGTTAGCTCAAGATGAAGATTAAGGAAGTATGAGTCCACCTATCCAATAATATGTTCCAAAATTTGGTGAAACATTACTAATGAATACGATCTTACTCAAGCCCAACATAGAGATCAAAGATTCACCTCAAAAGAAGACACTTTTCAATACTATTTGTAAGGAAAAAGGTAAATGTTGTCAAATGATAATTTATAGTGGAAGTAATGATAATTTTGTGTCTACATAGATAGTTAATAAACTAAATTTGAAGAAGGTAATTCATCATACTCCTTATAAGGTATCTTAGTTAAAAAAGGTCATCAAATCATAGTGAAGGAACAATACAAAGTTGAATTATAAATTGGGAGATATAAGGATGAACTCATGTGTGATCTGATGTCTATGGATGTGTGTCATGTTCTTGTAGGAAGGCCTTGGCAATATGATATAAAATCAATACATGATGGTAGACATAATACTTACACTTTTGAAAAAGATGGTAAGAAACATGTTTTAACTCCATTGAAAGAAGAATGTGAAGTTGTAGAAGAAGGTTCTAAAGTGTTGTTAACAAATGGAAATTATTTTTTACAAAAAATCAAGAAGGAGAAGGTCAACTATGCAATCACTGGTAAGCTAAAAATAGTAATTAATACTACAAAGTTAAATGAGATTCCCATAGAAATTTAGAATTTTTTGAATGAGTTTTTTTAACATTGTTGTGGATGAATTGCGAAATGAAATACCTCTAAAAAGAAGTATTAACCATCATATTGATCTTATAACATTTTAAATCCTTCTAAATAAGGCATCTTATATATTAACTCCACAAGAAAATGAGGAAATCAAAATAAAAGTACAATATATGTTGGACAAAGGATTGGTTAGTGAGAGTTTGAGTCCTTGTGCACTTCCTACTATTCTTACACCAAAGAAGGATGGAAGGTGGAGAGTGTGTGTGGAGAGTTTGTATTGATTCAAGTTCCACCAACAATATCACTATCATGTATATACTTATTTTTCAAATATTAAAAAATATAATGGATTGTTTGAGTGGTGTTAGATATTTCTCTAAGATAGATCTAAAGAGTGGATATCATTAGATCATGATAAGGAAAGAAGATGAATATAAAATATCATTTACTACTAATTATGGCCTTTATGAAGGGTAAGTGATTCCTTTTGGCTTAAAAAATTCTCCAAGTACCTTCACGAGTCTTATGAATGAGGTACATAAATCATTCACATGTAAAATTGTTATTGTTTATCTTAATGATATTTTGATTTTTAGTAAATAAAAGGATGAACATATTGAACATTTGAGAATGGTATTAAGAAAAGTTTACACAAAAAGGTTACTAATAAACCTTAAGAAGTGTAAATTCATGAAAATAGAGTTGTTCTATTTGAGTTTTAATCTCTCAAGAGGGTTGAAGATTGATAAGGATAGAGTAAATTCTATAGAAAAATGGCCTACACCCACGAATCCATTTAGGATAAGAAGTTTTCATGTCCTTGCTATTTTTTACAAAACATTCATAAGAAATTTCAATACTATGTGTGCTCCTATTGTGGAGACTACTATAGGAATAAATAAACCTTTCAAGTGGACTAAAGCTATTGATAAGAGTTTTCAAATTTTGAAAATGAAGATTATAGGACAACTTATTTTATCATTTCCTGATTTCAATAAATTGTTTCAAGTTGAATGTGATGCAAGTATAACTTCTATAGGGGTTATTTTGAGCCAAGAAGGTAAGCCCATTACATATTTCAATGATGCTAAGAACAAATATTCAGCCAATGATCAAAAAATTTATGCCATAGTACAAACTATGAAAAATGGAGACATTATCTCATGCGTAAGGAGGTTTTTTATACATTGATCATCACACTTTGTAGTTCATTAGTATTTAAAGTAAATTGAATAGGAGGTATGATAAATGGATTGAGTTTTTTCAAAGTTTCTCCTTTTTTTCACACATAAAAGTGGTCAATCTAATAAGGTTGTTGATGCTCTAAGAAAGAGAAATCTGATTTTGCAAGAGATGCAGGTGAAGTTAATGGGTTTTAATATGTTGAAAGATCTATTCAAGGAAGATGCATAATTCAAATAGGCATATGAGGCATGCAAGGATCCTATAAGTAGTGATAGAAGTATCTGGATGGACTATTGATGTTACAATTAGGATTATTATTCAAAGGTAATAAATTGTGTATTCATGCAAAATATATGAGAGAGAATCTATTTTGGACAGGATAAGACACTTGAAAAATTGAGTGCATTATACTTTTAGCCAGGTTTGTCAGTGGATGTAAGAACCTTTGTTGAAAATTGTAGATTTTTTCAATATGCAAAAGGAAGAAATCAAAACATAGGGTTATATCAACCATTACCCATTCCGAATAGACCATGGGATTCAATAAGTATGGATTTTTTCTTAGATTTCATAAAACTCAAAAAGTAATGATTCTATTTTTGTAGTGGTTGATATATTTTATAAGATGGTTTGTTTCATGCCATGTTTTAAGAAAAGATATGTAACTCATATAGAAATTTTGTTTTTCAAAGAGATTGTGAGATTGCATGGATTGCATAATAGTATTGTATCTGATAAAGATACTAATTTTTTTGGTCATTCTTGGAGAAATATTTGGAAATTTTGGGTAATAATATGAGTTTTAGTTCAACACATCACCCCCAAATAGATGGGAAAACAAAAGTAGTCAATAAAATCCTTGGAAACATTCTAAGGATCTTGGTGTGTGGATACCCCAAATAGTGGGATCAAGTATTGGCACAATCTAAATTTTCTTGTAATGATTCACCAAATGAAAGTACATGTATGATTCCTTTTTAAATTTTATATGGTATGAATCCAAAGGGTGTATATGAACTGAGAAATTTAAGCCAATAAGAAATAAGAAACGTAGAAGGAGAGGAATTTGTAGCATCTATGTAAGTACTCCAAGAAGAGTTAAAGAAGATGTATACATGTAAAATTAGGCTAAGTTAAGAACTAGGAATTGACACTAATTAATCCCTATAACTAAGCTAATTCAACATAAACATCATGATAAAGCTTTATATGGATAAAATATAATTAATGTATCCAAATTAAACTTGAAAGGACTAAGCCATTCCTTGCTAATTTAGATATTCTTTCTAGATTATAGTTGCTCCTATGATTATAATGAGATCAAAGGATAGCTATCTCCAAGAAGAGGAAATGATCTCACCAATATGGCTTAATTTCCATGTATGGATCTTCCTTTACTACTCTTTACAAAGAGGTAATAAATGGGTGCAAGATCAATAAGCTTCTTCAATAATGGAGAATGCTCTTATCACGTGTATATAATAACACTAATAAAAGTGTGGTGTAAGTTATGAAGGGGGATACTAGGTTATTTATATAGCTTTCCAATTTGGGAGAAGCTACAAACTCAGTGAATGTTGGATAAAAGATAAAGTAGAATTAGAAGAGATAAGCATGATTAGAAAGAATTAATTAGAATTAGCAACTAATGGGAGTTGGAGATGATTTAATTAATCAAATAGGATTAATTAATAGGCCAAAATAAGCTTAGAAATCTATTTAGAGGTGATTTAGGAGGATTTTGATAGAATTTGGAGGATTTGCAAGAGGGATTTAACCAATAAGAGGGTTTATTAATTAAATAGGAGATCAAAATGGCTTGATTAACTAATAATAATTAATTAAAGGAGGCTTATAAATATTGAAGTGTCATTAATTGGCATCCATAATGAAGAGAAATATTAGTTAATTAAAAGAGTTTTGATAATTGACCAAGATGCAAGGAAAGGTTAGCTATTTAGTGGGAAATCACTAATTATAACAAAATTAACGAGAAATATGATAAACAATGCAATTTTAGTAGTAAAATTGTGCAGTTGGATTTAGGTGTCTACATTTTGCACTCTTTTGTGTGGTGTAGCGCAATTGATGCCACTTCAAAGATAGTAGAAAATTACAGACAAGTAAATTTTGAAGAAAAATGACTAGAATGAAGGATGCCCCATTGAGTGTCAATGGGGTGATAAAAGAGGTCGATCGACGATCAAAAAGAAGGATGAAAAATTAATACAACATAAATATACTGCAACCGTGGAGAATTTAAACATGGCCTAGTTTTCCATTTGTTCAAATTGATTGGAAAATAAATCCCAAGTTTCAACAGATGAAAAAAACAAGGGGGGAAGGGGGTAAATACAATCCATATTGCCTCAGGTGTTGGTGAAGATTAAGGGTAATGAATGGAAAAGGTGATGAAGAAAAATGGAGATAGCATTCAACCTAGCTGGCTCAAGAGCCTCTTTTTATCATCATTTCTTAACATAATCAATGAACTATTTGGCTTGGGAAAAAGTTTTTATTTGATATAGGCATACAACAAAAGCATAAAATGATAAGAAAAGTCGTAATACTATTTTTTGTTCATTACCAAAAGACTAAATCAAAGCAATATGCATGAAGCAATGTAGTGCGAGAAAGTAAACAAGTAGACCAACAAGGAAAAAATCACAAAAAAACATACTCAAATAAACAACGTTCAAAAGAGTTGCACCAATGTTTTTTTATCTAGCTATAGTTCCCACATGATCGAGTTGGATGACAAGGGTTAAAAAAGACACCCCAAAAAAGGATACATGCAAGGTGAGTTAACGGAATACACAAGAGTCCTATGAAAAAGAAATCATGCACTAAGATATTTCCCCAAGCAACTAGATGTGTAAGGGAATACAGACATAATAAACAAATCAACTTTGTTAATGAAGGGTAGATCAAAATGATTCATAATTCATGCACGAGAACAAGTGAGGACCAAAGAAAGATATTTTGTAGGAAAAAATTTGGTGTTTGAGGATGTTGTGTCCTGTGAATGATTTAGATGGTTGAATGATGTTTACCATTTTTTTTGGATTTTTCAATGTTTTGGAGTTTTTGAAATTTTTACCATTTTTTCATATTTCTGAGATTTTACCAAAAAAAATTGGAATTTTTGGGAAGAATGTAATATAGAAGAATGAAAGTGTGTGTGGAACACCAAAAAAAAAATTCTGGAAGAAAAAATATGCCCTAGGGAGAAAAAAAGGTCAATGGGAAGCAAAAATATTCCCTGGAGAGACGAAAATATTAGTAAAAATAACGATTTAAAGGAATAAATCATTGTGATAGAGCGTCAACATGTGGCGAGAGGAAAATAGAGGAATATTTTAGTAATCTGGCTCCTGGGAGGTGAGAGAAATGAAGAATTAGGGCTAGGAGGGGTCAAATACATCGTGACCCATTTGAACTATTATACCTTTCTTTCCTATAGTGATATTTTTGCTCTAATTTCCGAGAGAGATGACATGAATCTAGGACTGCACACATCATGAAAACCAAGTTTGAGAGTACGGGAGGCTTCCCACAGACAGTGCCCCGGTAAGTAAAAAAATAAAATAAAATTTAAGTGCATTTAATTCCTGATTTAGTCATTAGAAGTTGGTGGGTTAATGCTAGTGTAGGCCTTCAGGCATGCTAGCATGTCCTTCGATATGCTAGCATGAATTCCACACAATAGCATTAAAATTTTATCATGATTGTTAGATTTCTTTTGAATTAGGTTAGCTCACATGCTAGTGTGAAGTAGCAGGAGCATGAGCATGAAAAAAGGTGCGCTAGTGTGACATGCACTAACGTGTAAATGAGAGCATGAGAGTGAATATCCATATACTAGCATGCAAATAAATTCACCAGAATCATATGAGATCCGCTAGTGTGAAAGGAGATGGGTTAGCACAGACTCCATCCTTTAGAATTTTTTATAAGAATTCTAAATATTTTGAGAAGTGAATAGAGGATTTTTAAGTGCTTATAAGACTTTAGAAGATGATTTAGAATAAATGATGTTAATTTTTTACATCTTGGGTGATTTGTAGGAGATAATATTGAATCTAGATGTGTGAGAGTGCCATGAATAGATGTGAGCCTGCGAGATGACCTTCTCGCAACATGAGCAAATTTGGCTAGCTATAGTACTAGAGGCTAAAGGCTTGGCATATATTTCACAACTTCCTCACATTAGACTATACCATAGCCTTATAACTACCTTAGTAGAGAGATGACACAATGAGATTCAGACTTTATGGCTGCCCATTGGAGAGATGACAGTGACTCTCAAGGATGTGTACCAGATTCTTAGAGTGACAACCTAGGGTATCTTAGTTGTGTATGATGGGGATCATGAGCGGATCATCAGACACATATTGGATTAGTTACGGTGAGAGGATATACCTCTACAAGGTATGGAAATTTACCTTTACAGATGTTTCAAGGATAGAAGGATTGCATAGATTCTAATTTATCTTATGTCTCTTATCAGCAGCTACTTGCTGCCCAATAAGAATGATACACACTTCTAGGTCAGCTTGATAGGCGTAGTTTCCCGACTAGTGGAGGGTGATATTTTTCCTTGGGGCCAGTGGATATTGGCCCATTTATATATGGATCTGCATTTGATATCCTATAGAGGTGTATTCACAAAATCATGCACTTGCTATTGCATTTATACCACCAAGTATGTTATTTTATATATAGATCTCGCATAATAAAAGTATTCACTAATGACCTATCCTCCAGTCATGCCATCAGTTAGTTGCTCTTCATTGTTATTTGTATGGTACAATCGTCAATTGTCTATACAATTTTGGGCATCTTTTAGTCTTAAGTGTCATAATTTACCTGATTTTCATCTTCAGTCCTACACTACAGTGCCTAAGGTAGCACTGGGGTGCTCGAGGTGCCCCAGTCCATGATTTTAGGTGCCCTTGTTTTTGTAACTTTTGGTTATAATTTTCTTTTTTGAGGTTGGTCTTTTTGTTACCCCATGCATTCCTCTAGGTAGCATTCAGTGTTTCGGGTCTTTAGTGTTGAAATTTGAATAAGATATCCTTATATAAACATAGCATACTCACTACATTAAGGGAAAACATATTACTATTAAGGGTAGCTATCTACTAAGGAAAGGGATTGCATTTAGGAATCTTCTACATCTACATCACACAAGAATAGAGGGAAAGGGTTGTATTCTTTCTATTTCATCCACCATTTTCATTCTTACATGTAGTTATTGTCCCATAGTTCTGCATCATTAGCACTAGGGAACCTTAGGAAAAAAATTACACACACACGCACACATAACTACATGGGGTCTAGAATGTAGTGTAGCACTTAATTATAATTCCACCATTGTGGAAGCTAAGGTCAATCTAACCTATTCATATACATTTTTATTTTTAGAATTTTATGCTTTGAATAGGGTTTTGCAGGTGTATCTTCACATCACATTTACATTGACATAAGTGAAGGTATTTCAACAACTATGTGATAAAGACGAAGATATTGTGAAGACCTTGCGACACATCTAGATTTAGATCCTGAGATTTTCTAAAAACTTAAACACCCCGATCAAAGACCAGGGTGCCCCAGTACCCTTCCAGGTGCCCTATTCTAGTCATATTCTCAACTTCTGCCATTCCTAACGCTGTCTACTCACACCCTACCCAGTCTGCACATTATCCTATTTCAGTCCATCACATAAGGAGGTAAGTTAAATTTAGGTTAGTATCTTACCCCTTTCATTTTCATTATCACAATACATTTAAACAATAAAATAAAATATTTAGATTCAACATCTTAGTATTTAATTTTGTTTCTATTTAGATTAACTCATAAAATACCATATTTTAGTTAATCAAGAAGGATGAGGATCCTGATTCCTATGAATCTTTTAGAGGTTTGGGCATGGGATCACATCATTATTGAATTCCCACTTAGTGTACTACAAGTTAGATTACCTGATGAGCCATCCTGCATGAGATGGGAGCCAGTAAGAGCTGATATCAGATCTCACTTGGGAGATATTACGTACTATAGGTGAGCCTTTAATGACCTTCAGCAACGGATGGTGACTTGATAACCATATCATCTGTGTCAGTGACACAGAGATGTGGAAAAGTTGAGTATTGTAGAGGTGCATATTTATCTAATAGGAAGTCGTAGGCATATCCTGGAGTGGTACCGAGTTGACAGAGTTTAGCATCAATTTGGATTTATCTAGGATATTCCTGAGGATGAGGGATTGTACACGTGAGTATTAGTGAGAAATTTTATTTTGGGCCCCGTATTAAACCATGGACTACTTTACAGAGTTTTATGGGGTCATTCCACATATATGGGATGGATGGGCATAGATAGTGGACCCTAGGACCACTACAAGTTATGGAGCATAATATGCGACTGTGATGCCTTGGCGTATCACCATTCCAACGATAGTGATAATAAATATTATAAAGATAACCATACTAGGACTCAAGGGTTAGCCATTACGAGTTAAGGCCCGATGAGGCTAACAAGAGGACAAGGCGACACAGGGATAGGGCCAGCCACAGGGTCCACCAAGATAGTAGGGACAGGTCGATCCTGTGCCACAAATACAAATGTAGCCATTGGGGTAGCCACATGTGGTTTCTGAATAACATGGTCCATAGATATAGCCATAGGGATAGGTACAACCACATGAAAACAAGCTCCATAGGTACTTCCTCATATATAGATACTAGGGTTACAATAGGTTCCTGTTATTCAACATGTTTATGTACATGTGGGTTTATAATTTCCACTGTAACTTCCCAAATTAGCTAGTCCACATATTACAACGGGTGTAGGTGATTGGGATGGTGATGGAGATTAAGTGAGAATTCCACAAATATAGGTTCTAGTCCTAGGATATATAAAGATACCAGGATCAGGTGGGTCATCAGTGGCCACTTTACAGATGCAGAGGGATGTGCCTATGATACAAGGTGATGTAGCCTTCATTACAGTTTAGAGCCTACAACGACAGGTTGAGAAGGGGTCTATAGAGAAGGATCCCCTTAGGCAGAAGTTGCAACAGGTTACTATAGAGTGAGATCATCTTGCAGAAGATAGGGTATATTGGACAACTGAGAGGACTCAGCTGCAGGTGGATGTAGCTCAGATTATAGCAGAGCGCAATGTGCTTCATCATGTAGTAGTGGTAGTGGGCTCTGGTGATTTAGTGTATGAATTTTCATTAGCTTCAAGTGAGGTTGGGTACTATAGAGCTTTATATCATGCGGTTATTCCAGCGGCATAGAGAGAACTTTCCTATAGCCAAATTACAGGTGGCCGATTGAGGTCCAGATCACATAGACCATCCAGTTCGACTGGATCAGTGTAGATTCCTCCACCAATCTAGATACCTCCATCAAGTCATAGGCTTGGCAGTATGAGTCATAGGCTAGGTAGTCCTAGTGTTGGTGAGAGTCAGGGTTGACTCTTTTTGATACACTCATGTTCTTATTTTGGGTATATTCCTTGTGATGAAGGCACACAATTTTGACACGATGTATACGTGTGTTTTTGTTATGCCTCAAGATGAAGGCACACATTTTTGAGCCATGCCCATAGTGGCTTATTTTGTATCTAATTATATCAAGATACACTTGTATATAGACATTGAAATTTTTGACATTGTATATGATGATGGAATTTTATATTTTTCACATTTTTTATGAGATAGTATGTTTAGCCCATGTTTTTTTATTATGGTCTATGATTAGGGGGATAAGAATAATCCCTATTGCCTTATTGATGATATGATATGATGTTGGCTTAGCATACATGTTTTTATTTTTATGATGATGATGTATCTTAACATTTTATTGATATGTGATGATGTTATAGATATGACGACATGAATGTTAATGGTGAGATGAAAACACACAATATAAAAGCAAAGAACACAAGCACAAAGAATAGTTAATAAAAAAATTTATACATACACGAAACAACACAACAATCCAAAGCAAGAATTAATCTAATCCAGTAAAGAAAAAAATAATCTATAAAGCGTGAAATATACCACACTATATGTACAAACAGGATAACAAAACAAGAAAATTTGCAAACAACTAGGAAAACACTACTTTATTTTTGTGGGACATTTCTGAACCATTTTGCACTGTTTTGGTATTTTCATGAGACAATGTTCTATTGTTTTGGTTTGTTTTTCGGTGATACCTATTTGAATGTTTTTTATTTTTTCTGAAGGTTTTACAAATCTATGGACAAGAAAACAAATATTCATGGATGCCCCCAGCGATATATGGGAATGTATAAGGGAAAATTCTAAAACATATGTACAAGAGTAGGATTAACCAAATCAAGGCCACGAAGGATAGGCTCAAAAGGATCTCAAATTTAGATGAAGCATTGGCTCTAGGAAGAAGCAATAATGTCCACAGGTGTGAGATGTTTGTGAATAATGAGCCCTCCCATGGTGCTGGAAACTATTTTTCACTAGAGGACATATCCAAAGTGCCATAATTGTGTGTTATCACTCTTGGATGAATTTATTTCTCTTTACTTTTCTGTTTCCCTTTTTTATTTTTATACTTTTTTAAATTTTTGACATATCCACATGCTTAGGCATAGAAATGATTGAGATTCATGGTTTTCATGGGTTCCCAAAGTTCATCACCATCAACATATGTAATTTTAAATGCTCCTAAACTAAATTTAGTGACCAAAACATATGGTCCTAACCAGTTAGGTTCAAACTTGCCTTTATTATCACGATCTTTTCTAGTGTTGAATTGATTTTCCTTAAGAACTAGATCTCCTACCTCAAAATGACAATGTATGATACATTTTTTGTAGATCCCACACACTTAATTATAATACACTTTGAGGTGGTATAGTGCATAGAGGTGTCTTTCATCAAGTAACTCTAGCTTGGCTAGCCTAGCCACTCTATAGTCTTCATCTTTATCAAGATAATATCTCGAGGATATCCGTAATGAAGGAAGCTCAATCTCTAGGGGTAAAATGGCTCTAGTGCCAAATATAAGGGAATATGGTGTCGCACCTATAGGTGTGTGAATGTATTTCCTATATGCATAGAGGGCAGGATGGATTTGAAGGTGCCAATTACGGCTGGTTTTTCTGACCCTTTCTCCATTATATGAAAAAGAGTCTTGTTTGAGGATTTTTCCTATCCATTACCTAGATGGTAATATGGGTTGACCATTTCTAGTGGATTTGGAAGCATTGGTATAGTGCCTTCACTTACTTATTCTTGAAATACTTACCATTGTCAGATACATTGGAAGAAGGGATTTTGTAGAGACAGATGACGTGACTCGTTATGAATATGGAAATTTGTGCATGAGTGACATAAGTAAGAGTAACAACCTCTACCCATTTAGTGAAGTACTTGGTGGTAGTTATGATGTGAGTGTGGTTATATAAGGAAGTTTGTGTGAGCTTCCCTATGAGATCAAGTCCCCATTTGGAGAATGGAAATGGTGTCATAATTAGTTGCAAATATTGTATTGGAGCATGTATTAGATTGCCATGTTTTTGACACACCATACATTGTTGTACATACTGACAGCAATCAGTTTCCATGGTAGGCCAATAATATCCCTCTCTCAAACATTTCTAGCAAGAGCCATTCCACTCTTATGTCCCCCACAGATTCCTTCGTGCACCTCTCTAATTATGAGGAAAATTTCTTCTAAGTTTAAACAATGTAACGAATTCCCATCGTAGCCTTGATGATAGAGAGTTCCCCTAAGTAGGGTATAATAGGCTATACATTGGATTATGTTATGTTTTTCGGAATGGGTAATGTTGATTTTCAAACTCGTACCCGTGTCTCAAATCTGGAAGAATTGAGTCATTTGAGACAATAATGGAACCATCTCTATGTTGTGGGACCTTGTGTGCTTGAGACGGATCTCCGGAGAAGGCTGGTTCCTCTATCTATTTATACTGTTACTACTACTCCTAATTCTGAAAGAAAATCCTATACTAAGCATGCCAAGGTACAAGGGATAGAAGAATAATAGAAAGGAAAATTAATCTAAGGAAGGAGATAACACTAGAAAAGATGAATGAACACTATCTGTTCTGAATAAAATGAAGGGAAAGGTATCAAGGGAGGCTAGGCACACACAACATAGACCAACACGCATTTACATAATTAGTTTTCATGAAACACAACTAGAACTGGATCTGTAAGGGACATAGAGTGACATATCAATCATGAAATGTAAAATAAAGGCAAGAAGAAAGAATAAAAAACATGCTTATGACAAAGAATAATCACCAAACAATGCTTCCATTACTTCCGGAAATGCACAAAGATGTTACAATGGAAAAAGAGGATGATATCCACATGCACAAGCCAAATATAGAGGCTTGCAACTCAAAATATACAAATTTGAAGTCCTTAGACAATTTCGTAAGGATCCAAAGTGTCCAACATTAACAATGAGCCCAACTCTTACATTTATAGATGAATCCATGAAAGAATAAGAGGAGGGAAAATCCAAATTTGAAATGTAACCACCAACAAGAAGCATTCAATGCCTGCAAATCCACTTGTAAATATGTCAAATGCGCTTCCCCAAGTCTACTTTGCATGTTGGAGGAGGAAAGATGGTGGATTAGATTGAATTGACTGGTTGGAATAATTAGATCTTCTCATTAATACCTAGAAATATGTTTTCCCATTTCTCACCTACCAGATCCACCAAGAATTTGAATTTGAATATCTAGCAGTATAGCCTCCGTTAGTAGCCATCGATTGAGACTAGGCACACGTCGATCAGAGCTATATAGAAAAATATATGGTTGTCAAAATATTTTTAGGGCTGCGTGCACACTCAAGACATATGGCGTATGTGGATTGGCTGAAAGGATGACCAAATGTGTAAATATTCTTGTCGTTTCTGCCACATGTCACTCATTGATTTGTTGCAAGGATTCAGTGCCCTGTTAGCACACTTTGATTGGTTGCATGTGGCACAATCAAGTGTGTCAGAGAATGATGTAGCATAGAATGGTGCAGAGGAGGGTACAAAGGTATACGCATGGAAGAATGAGGTGTAGGAAGAAGGTAGAAGGAAGGCACATGCAATTGCAATGCACACGGAGGAAATGGTTAAAAGTGGTGAGCGGAGATCATATGGTCAAGGGGAAACTATTACAAGGTAATGTGCGGGGAATGCGAGAGGGCATGGAATTAGCTTATTGAAGCAAGTGTAAGGTATGCACGTAGGATGAATAACTTCTAGGAAGAAGGTGAATGTGTAGAAGATGCATGAAAGGTAAGATTGGAACAAATAGGAAAAGGGAGAAGGGGAAGCGTGTAATGGAGCGTGAGGAAATAGTGACCAAGTGAATGTGTCAAGGAGAAACCTGAGGTGTGTGCCACTTACAATGAAGATCTCTAAGTTATAATATGTATGTAAGTTGTCCAAATAATTAGGAGATTTTATTTGGATAATAGTTTTGGTGACTTTCGAGCCCATCTTCCTACTAGATGAAGGAAATCAGTAGCCTAGAGCATCCATTGGGCATGGATTCTGATATGTAATCATGAAATTGTGATCTTCATATTTGAAGAACTACCCTTGAAGTCACTTGAAGGATCATTTCTTCACTCTATTCTAAATCCAGCAAACTTCTGAATTTTTTTGGAAGAAGATCTGCATCCTAGAAACAAAATAAGAGCATGCACAAGAAGCACATGAGAAGAAAGAACTATGTAGAAAAAAACAATGTGCATGTAACACACTTAGAAGAATTTAAACTACTCTAATATTTACAAAATGATGTAGTAAAATTAATGGAAGGGTTTAAGATAGATCCCATTTACTGGGATTTGCAACGCGCCTCCATCAAGATGAGTTAACTCGAAAGATTTATCCTCCTTGCATGAAATTATTATGTATGGGCCACTCCAAAGTGCATCAAACTTTGAATGGTGCCCTAGTTTAGCTCTGTCAGCATCCCATTTCAAAACCAAGTCCCCAAACGTGAAAGCTTGGGGCATGGCCTTTCTATCAAACCATTTCTTTGTTTCTTTTTGATATTGTTCTCGTTTGATCATGGTAGAGTTTCTTGATTCATCAAGACTAACCAACTCTACCATTTTTATTTCTCTCTGATCTACACCTTCAAGCTCTAGTTGTTGAGCAAACACCAATGAGTTCAACTCCAACATCAAAGGAAGGGTATCCTCCGTGCCATATACAAGCTTGTAAGGATAAGTACCTATTTTTTTAATTGTGATTTTATCTTCTCAGAGAGTGCACGAGACCTTTGTATGCCACTGTTTGGCTGATGTTCATTATGCGCTTCATGATCCTAATAAAGTTCTTATTTGTTAAATCTACTAGACTATTTCCACGAGGGTAATAGTTAGAAGAATTCTTTAGATAAATTCCCAAATTTATAGCCCAATCAGTGATTTAGTACCGAGGAAGTGTTGATCAAATAATACTTGTCAAAGATCACACAAGGAGTCCACACAGGATAGAAGGCCTGGAACCAAGGGTGCGGAAGGATAGAAAGGACCCGCGCATGGAAGGTAAGTTCAGATTTTAGGACTTAGCCAATTTTGAGCATAAAGACCTATTTTTAGAAGATGACGTGCGGAACACATCAATGATGCAGAGATGTGTGCGCCATGCATTATCTATCTTTGGAGAAGCGGCTCGAAGCGTTTATGCATGGAGACAAGCTAAGAATAGAATAGAATAGAACTTTAGTTAACTATAAGAGGACTATATATATCACACTTGCATGTATGGCTATGATTGTAAATGACGTGTGGCTATTAATAGCATACAACATATTTCTGGAATAGATAAGGGATGAAGGGAAAGTACCCACCCTATATATATGATGTTAGGTGCATAATAGATAAGAAGAGAGAGAGATGATGTATGGAAGGATATATATGTATGTGTGTAATAGAGAATATACACATATGATTGAACTACTATATCAGTTCCATACACGCATTGGTATAGATTGACAATATTATAAGGAGCTTATGTATTTACTAATAGATGGAAGATATTGACTAAATCTAAGTGTCATTCTATGTATAGTTGAGTAGTGAATATTATTAATTCAATCATGATTACTATTTAAGTTTGTTATTTCATAGATCTATGTGTAGCATGCATTGTGGAATGATGGATTAGTTATGAATCTATATGTTACTTCCTTCATCATGTTAACATCATGTTATAGAAACCCTAAAGAGGGACCTGGTACCTTTGCGTGCTTCGAGTGAGCGCTTAGTCTAGGATGAGTGATGTGCCAACGTGACTAGGGTGTTATCTAGTAAATTCTAGGCTGCATCATTGGTTCTATTGCTAAGACCTCTTTTTCAATTGTTTCAGGATGGTTCGTGATGAAGACATATCGGTTAACTCTAGCAAGTATTGAGGAATGGATACATGATCTAGAGGAAGAATATGCACGATGGTTCAGTAATGGATCTGAGTTTAATGCACGCACTTGGGTAGAACAAAACCTGTATGACAGCTTATATGGTATATTTTTCACTATCTTTCGAATAGAACTATACGAGTGGCTTACTACTTATGCATCTCAATGGAATTGGAGGTATCATGCACTTGTCTGGACACAGGAAGAATTTCAAGCCCTCTATGATGTTGATATGATCTAGACTCGCATGGTGGATACGTGGTTTCATGATGTTCTAAATAGTTATATTCTCAAATATTCAATTTTGACGTACTCTTTCCCAGAGGTAGCAGAGTTATAGTTTTTGCGGTATCCAAGAGGAACATATTTGTAAGGTATTCCACTGGAAATCAAGATATTAATGGTAACTTTGAACCTGGAGAGTAAACCAATGGCTAAATAAACTTCGCCGGGCATGGGGGTAGGAACATGTTTGGTTTAAGATGTCAGACCTAGTGGCATAGAAGAAAAGAGAGGAAAGGTGGTTTAAGTATAATGAGGCGCGTGAGAGGGAGATAGAGAAGTAGCATTCCGTTGAAGAGAGTATGGAATGGAGGAGAGAGATGGCTCGTGAAGGATTTATAGCTCACGTAGAAGACATGGATCTAAAGCATCAGGAACTCTCCCATCTTAGAAAGCATGATAGAGATCCCCCCTCAGCCTCACACGTAAGTGTGCCAACAGAGACTACCTGGTCCGTGGGTGCACATCTTAATCCACATGGTGACCTAGCCCTTGCGCTTGGTTTTTCAGTATCAAGTATGAAAAGTAAACAATAAACTAACTTAGGAAGTAGGAGAGAAGGAGTAAGTCAGGGATCAAGTACATCAATGGAAGGATAGACGGATTCAATGTCATTTGGAGGAGCATTCTTAGGCACATCATCCACACAGAATGTGAGCTACAAAATATTGGATTCACCTTTAGAAGTGGAACTACCTCACAGAATGTAGGGGTACAGTACAATACTATTATTAGAGCATAGGGGAGTACATCTACATGCCCTATTCCAACTATAGGTGGCAGATCAGGAGGTATACGTGGTTCTAGTTCTAGTTGATCTAGTGGTTCTGGAGGTAGAGGGAACATAGGAGGTTCCAGATTAGGTTGTCAAGGCCTGCAACAACCATAAAATATCTATATGGAGATGTCTCTTCATCTCCTAGAGTATAGAGGTATAGAGGATGTTGTTGAACATGTGCATATGTGTGAAATATTTTGGCACACTAAAGGGATCATGAATTATGATTGAAAGGCAAGTCAATTTGCCACTACATTACAGGGGTGCGCACATAGCTAGTATAGGAAATTTTACCCTAATCAAACTTGTGTGGATTATGCAGCATTGAGAGATGCTTTCTTGAAAGAGTTCCATATACCTGAGTTTGAGTAGAAGAGTATAAGTGCACTCAAGGATATCAAGAAAGGCACTACTAAGAGTGTACGTGAGTATGATGCTCATTTTAAGACACTTCTATCTAAGTTATCTTATGATATTCACGCTAGCCAGCATGTACAATGGTTCGTTGGAGGATTGCTTACACCTGTTAGAAGGGAGATGTCACATAAAACATACATTGATCCATATGAAGCATTGTAAGTAGATTTACATGCTGAGGTAGTTGGGAGCATTGACACTGGCATTAGTCCATTACTAGAGGCATAGATTGCGGCTATGGAAAAGAAGTTAGAGAAGCTATCATCAAATTCAGCCCATGAAACGCGCTCAATAATTTGGTGTACAGATTGTGAAGTGGAAGGTCACACCAAGGATAGTTGCCCTCACAAATCTGTATGCTCATTACTGTTGGACTATGAAATTTGTCATTTGAATCATGATGCTAGTCACTATCCTTTATTACAATGCGCAATAAGGAAGAATGTATCTTTCTTTTTCAAAATTTGTAGGTCCACGACCCATGATACTAAGGATTGTTGGCTGATTGGTCAGGTCCAGGATGTTATAGACCTTGGGGTATGATAGACAAGTATAACAGATAGTTCTAAGGGTAAGAATGAGCACCATGATTGGGATCATAATCAAACGTGCTATGACAGGAATGAGGAACACTTTGAAGGAGGTCATGGAAGGGGACATGGATATCATGGTGGATATGGAGGATGAGGCCATGGTGGAGGAAGATGTGAGTTCCCTCATGGAACATGTTATATGTGTGGATCTCCTAACCACTATAGGTGTGAATGTCCTCAGAATATTGCATGTTCTTTCTATGGAAAGAACCATAGCTATGAAGAATGCCAAGACTTATATGAGCATATGAGTAAGCAACATAAGAAAGAAAAGAAAGGTGTCGGGATTGTTAGAATCCAATGCGTGGTAGAGGATTAGTGGATGCCCAAGATAACCAAAGGACCTGAGGCATTAACAGTGAATATTACTACACACACTGAAGTAGCATGCATGAGAGAGACATTACAAAAGAAGCCTACGATCACTAAGGAGGAGGTTTTACATGCAAGGTACTTAGATCCTGCTCATTAGAAGGAAGTATACCAGGATACCATGGAAGTGCTAAGGAATATTCAAGGTGAGATACAGTACCTCAAGGAGCAAAAGAAAGCATCAGATACGGTCCAAACTGATATTGATGATCTATGAGAGGTGTGCAAGATGTTGCACCAGGAGAACATTATTCCACTATTAGGAAGTTGGTTAAAAGGGAACATTCCACGCACAGGTCTTGAGATTGGACAACATATTTTGCATGCAAATATTCCCTCTGATAGCATTGACTATGAAAAATAAATTAATTTGAATGTTGTTGTGGATGGGTGGCTGTTGAGAAACATATTGATTGATATAGGTGCGGAAGTAAATGTGCTTACATTAGATGCATGGGTATAAATAGGGAGGCCTCCATTGCAGCCACCATCTAATGTTTTGTTTATGGAAAACTGGACTAAGGCCACTCCCATAGGAGCTTTGAAAGATGCATCTATAACTATACAAGGGGCCAAGTTCACTGGGGATTTTGAGGTATTAGCACTTGTAGAAGCAGACAATTTTCCAGCCCTACTTGTACATCCTTGGTGTTATGTGAATAATGCTGACTTGAGATTCAATAAGGGGTATATCAGCTTTAAAAACAAGGAGGAAAGGGTTGTGATACCTTTGATAGATGGAAAGTCTACACCATATTTTGAACCTATAAGTGAGGAGGATTTAAACAGAGTCTATGTACGTGCTATTCAGGGCCCAGATGTCAATGAGCCATCAAAAGAAGGCATCCTATAGTGGGAGAATTCTCATTCTATTAGTGATATTACGAGTATTGTTTGTGACAATTGGGCTCATGGTATAAATGAATTAGTAGGACGCGAGGTGAAAAGTGTGGTTGCATGCAAGAATGGAATTCATTCAATTCGATGGATAGGTAGCACAGTACCTTGGTATACTGGGACAAAAGATATTCTTGCCATTCTAAGGTCCATGGAAACACAGTGGACAGATCAAGTTAAAAGGAGAGATATGTTAGTATATACACTGCGCGGGACAACAACGCGCTGGTGGGTATTCCACATATATAATCTTATAAATTGGGAAGAGATTGGAGTCACTTTGTCTTCTATATTTATAAGGAATAATGCACCTATGAAAATCTACAATTATTATGGTGATCAACCTATTCAGCATGACATTAAGTAGTGTGAGAGACTCTGGACAGCAGGACATGAAGCATTACCACCTTCACTTTGGGTACATAGATTATATTCTATGCTACAAGGATGTGCACATACTTGGTATGTATATGCAGAACTACATCAAGAAACTGGAAACTGGCACAATTTGATTGCAGGAATGATCCAGACTTTCAACTACTTCTCGACTAAACCTCATGTAGCAGATGCATTAAAAATTTTCAAGTGCTTAACTATGGGAGATAGTGTAAAAGTTGAGGAGAATATATAGGAATTATTCGGTGAGGTAGAGTTCGAAGCATGTTTTGAAAAGGAAGAAGAAATAGACTCCATACTACTTGAACACACTTTCCTTGAGAAAGAGAAAGGAAAGATGGTTTACGTCATGGATGATGAGGAAGTTGAGAACCTAGATATTGTACATTCACATGGGGTGCACGAGGTCTTGGATAGTGTAGAAAAGGATGCACACGCCTACCATGAACCCATGAAGATAAAGAAGATAAAGAAGGTGAATATAGGTTCCGAGGCTGAGCCTAAGAAGGCCATAATTGGAGATTATTGGTCAGACTCAAAGGTAGTAAAGATCATCAAGTTACTCAGGGATTATCAGGACTTATTCCCTTGAGGATATCATGAACTTAAAGGCATGCATGAATCACTTGGGGAAATGAAGATCAAACTTAAGGGTAGTGCATAGCCAGTTAAAAGAGACATTACAGAATGAATCCTAATTTGTGCGAAAAGGTAAAAGAAGAAATTGATAAAATGTTGAAATCTAGAATTATTAAGCCCCTTGATGAGTCAGAATGGGTTAGCTCAATGGTGATCAATATCAAGAAGGATGCATGGATTAGGAAATGTGTGGACTATAGGGAGATGAATGCTGCATGTGTCACAGATCCATTCCCTATGTCATTTACTGAGGAAATATTAGAAGGATTTGTAGGGTGTGAAATATATTCCTTCACGAAAGGATTTTTTGGGTATCATCAGGTTAGGATTGCTTAGGAGGATCAAGAAAAGACAACATTTACTACTGAATGGACAGTTTTTCCTATGCTATGATTCCCTTTGGATTGAAAAACATGCCTGATGTATTCTCACGCATAGTTGTTTAGGCATTTAAGGATTTTATTCACAACTTCTTACAAGTATACCTAGATGATTAGATAGTATATGGGATTATGAAAGATTATTGTGACAATCTGCGCTTAATGTTTGAACGATGCATACAATTGAGTATCTCTTTTAACATCAAGAAGTACATATTTGCTATGACATTTGGGATACTATTAGAACATATAATCTACAAGGAAGGTTTGCTAGTTGATCCAACCAATGTTGCAGTCATTTTAGGCCTGGAATCACCTACCAATCAAAGTGAGGTGCATGGATTTTTAGATCATATAGGATATTATAGAAAATTCATAAAAGGGTATGTCAAAATTGCCACACCCTTGGAAGAATTACTGAAGGGGAAAGGTACATTTTATTGGGGAGAACAAAAGCAGCACACGTTTGAGATATTAAAAGAGAAACTTATTACCACGCCCATCCTACACTTTCTCTCATGGGATAAACCATTTCATGTGCATGTGGACGCTTCTAGCATGGCCATTAGCGATGTGTTAGCTCAACCTGGCTAAGGTATTATAGATCATCCAATCTGTTTTTCTAGTAGGAATCTGACTCCTGTGGAACAAAATTATAAAACTACAGAGCGCGAAGCATTGTCAATGATCTATGCATTATACAAGTTTTGACAGTACTTGTTAGCAAAACCATTTGTGTTTTATACAGATCACATGGCATTGAAGTACTTGGTAAACAAGCCCTTCTTACAGGGGCACATATGCAGATGGGTGCTCTTATTTCAAGAATTTGACTTCACAGTTATGGTGAAGCCAGGGAAAAGAAATTCTAGGCCAGATCATTTATCTAGAATCAATTCAGGAGAGGATGCATAGACAATTGAAGAAACAATGCTGGATGCATAGTTATATAGGTTACAATGTGTGCCCATGGAAATAGAATACATTTTTATCTATCTATGAACAGGTATGGCACCAGAAAGAATGAAAGCATTAGAAAAGAAGCAACTTGCTATATGTGTGGCACCATTTATGTTAATCAGTGGTGACCTCTACAAGCTAGGAATAGATGAAGTCTTACGACATTGTGTATTAGAACATGAGCATCAGGATATCATGGAAGAAGCTCATGGTGGTAGTGCAGGAGGCCATTATGTAGGTGATGTGACTGCCTGGAAGATCCTACTTGTTGGATTATGGTGGGAGACATTGTATAATGACTGTAAGAATATTGTAAGGTGTGTGATCATTGTCAGTGCCTAGGAAAACTAGGGCAAAGAGATGAGATGCCTTTGAGACCAATCACTACTGCCGAACCATTTGAGAAATGGGCCATTGATTTTTTAGGTTCTATTTTGCTAGCCGCTCACAGGACTGGATCACAGTATATTATTACTTGTAAAGATTATCTCACACTGTTGGCAGAAGAAACACCTACTAAGGACTGTACGGCAGCTACAACAACTAGGTTTATGTGGGAGAATGTTCTTACGAGATATCGATGTTCCTTAATCTTGACAAGTGATTGAGGTACACACTTTTTAAATGAGACAATCAGGATACTATTAGATGATTTTATGGTTGCACACCATAAAACTACACCTTATCATCCTTAGGCAAATGAAATTGTTGAGGCCTTCAACAAGATTTTGAGCCATACTTTGACAAAAAAATTTGATGTTGGAAGAAAGGATTGGGATGACAAAGTGTCAGTTGTTCTTTGGGCATATAGAACAACTTACAAGAGATTGAACAAAGCCACACTATTTTAGTTGGTGTTTGGCACATAAGTTGTTCTCCCTATAGACTTTATGTTACCTTCTTTACGCATTACACGTTCTAGAGGTCTAGCTGATGAACGGGATTTAGAAGAGCGTATCAAAAATATGATTCAATTGGATGAGCATCGAGCCATATCAAGATGGATCCAAAAGTAGGAAAAGGATAGGCATGGCATGACAGGAACATAAGGGATAAAAAATTTGAGATTGGACAAATGGTACTTCTTTGTGACTCAAAGTTCTTGCACCATCCAGGCAAGCTCAAAGTACATTGGTTGGGGCTGTATGTTATCACTTATATACTTGAATCAAGTGCTTGCCAGTTAGAAGCACTTGATGGAACACGGATACCAAGTTACTTTAACGGGAGTAGGCTGAAGCCCTACTATAAATAAGTCTTCTTGGTGTTTGTAATAATGCAGTATTGCCATTTAGTATAGGTTTTCAATTATGTATTTCCTTAATGTATTTCCTTCATTTTCGCTATGTTTTGTCAATTTTGTTGTTGTTCTTGTGTAATAAGTGTGCTAACACACATGAAGCTAATTACTGTATGAATACTATTTATGTGTAGAGAACTACACATACTTTTAGTGTGGGGTGGTTGTAGTTATCCAAGAAAAAGACTGGGAATTGAAAGGTGAAAGGAATAAGCTGCTACGGGTGTACTTTAAGTCAAAAGAGGATTGCTTCTCAAAAGTGACCAAGGATGGAGATGAAGGAAAGAACAATATAACATGAGGTAAGTGGAGGCCATGATAGCTACCAGGAGAAGGTATAGTGATGAGGTACTCGGGTGTAGGAGCGTGCATTGAAGAAAATTCTATGACCAGAGGGTAGGAAGGTGTGCTAGAAGGTTATAGATGGGCATGAATATGTAACGTGTGGAATGAATGGATTTGGTCAATGAATGAGGGGATATTTGGTAGGTGAAGAAGCAATGAATGCATCAAAATTTGAATTTTTTTGAAAAATTTATATAAGGATGGGATGTGGATTCATTTTTACCATTGTAACTAAGAGTATTTGAAGAAAGAGCCAAGTGCGAAGAGCTAAGTGATTGAGTTAAGGTGTGAAGGGTGTGAAACCAAGTGTGAAAATCAGATCTATGTGATAAGAAGCTGTTCCTAGTGGTGAAGGGTTTGAGACAACTAGGGAGATAGAAAAGTGTTAGGTTACAAAGTTTCCACCTAGGGCATGATTGAATCGAGCTAGGGTTTGATTTGCAAATTTGTAGAGTTGAAGAGGAGACATTTGCAAGGTAAAAATGGCATCGAAGAAGAAATTTGTAGCAGATTTAAAAGGAAAGAAGAAGGTGGTCATTGAGGAGGAAGAAATGGCACATGAAAGGCAATTTTTAGAGATGCAATATCCAGAAGGAGTCATCATCGGGAAAGAATGGGATTCACCCGTCAAAAAGAGAAAAGTGAGTGAATATAATCACAAGACTTTAGAGAATAAGAAGGAACTCGATTCCTTTCTCACTGCTAGAATGAACAAGCACACGGTGGAGGACATGTCAGTGTATGATGATGTGGGTGAAAATATTTTGAAGAGAATTGGGGTATACCAGTTATAGGAGCTTCCATATTTTAGGAAGTATGTGCCCTTGTATCAGTGGCTCATGAGCAGGGTGCACAAAGACTTCTACTTTGCAGGATGTAGATTTAGAATCTCATTTGCACTTGTCTCATTAGTTACAGGTCTGAAGGCCACAAGAGAAGATATAAAAGGTGATATTGTAGATAAAGCCACGATTGTAAAAACCAAATAGGAGTTGGGATACTTGAAGGGTCCATGTGGAATGGACATAGATAAATTGAAGAACTGTCCAGTTGTACAAGCTGTAGCCCACCTTGTTACCAAGTTGAATGATTAGGAGCGTTGGTCTTAGGTAAATACTATGTGGTTGCATGTGGCATGTAATATTTCATAAGGGACAATCTACAACATTGTAGACTATATTGTAGAGTAAATAGTCAAAGAAGTGCACACAGGAGGGAAGATCAGCTTTTGGGTTGTTCTATTATCACTAGTATTTATGGAGATTAGAGTACCAAAAGGACCGAAGGAGAACGTATGGGAATACCCCATGGAGAACAAGTCCCCAGCTGAAAGATTCAGTAAGTACCTATGCAAGGGGACCATGAAAGATGATGTAAAGAAAAGAGTAGAGAAGTGGTATGATAGGCTCCGCGTGGCATTTAGGGAAGAGTGGTGCATCCCAAAGGACCTACCAGTAGTGGTAGGGAAAAAAGTTTAGTTTTTTATATATCAGCATTTCTGCATCATGTGCTTCCTAATGAAAGACGGAGTCTGGAGCCCTTGGTGCAAGTTTCCTTGTGCATTCACTGCAAGGTATTTTCAAGCATCTATTCATAGATTTATAGAAATGTGCTGACTGGTCTTCAATGTAGATAAGGTAGACTATGATTACCATACACTGAGGAAGAAGTATGTGTATCTTGACAGAAGTGCTTATACAGAGAGGATCATTTTAGAAGTACTGAATATCAAGCCAATAAGCTTGGTTGTAGTAGATGTGGGGGAAGAATTGGTGTATCTCCAGTTGAAGCCAAAAATGGAGAATAACAAATATGTGGAAGGTGAGTTCGCACTTCCAACACCTCCAAAGGGAAATCATACAATATAGAACATCCTAGTAATTAATCCCACAGAACTAGTTGAAGTGTAGGATGAGAAGGAGGAGCGTGAAGATAGTGGTGGTTTGGAGCATAGGGGTAGGAGACATCCTACAAGTAAAGGTGAATTTGAGTGCACCATTATGCCACCTCATCCATAAGAGGGGGATGATGAGGACGTGAATGTAGTCCAAGGGGAGCACATGTTTAAAAGGTTATTTAGGAGAACAAGGACCCAAGGTGCTACTCCAACCACTGTGCATAAATCACCCAGACTCTCCCCACAAAAGGAGGCTACTATGTAGAGAAGGAGGAAACTGAAGTTGAATGAGGAGGTGGAAGAGACAGAGTAAAGCACACCTAATTCTCATACACTTATAGAGGACACAGAAGAATAGTGTGAGGAATTAAAGGAAAAAGAAGATGATGAGAAAAGACCAGAGGAGACAGCTGTAGAAGATGTTCAGGACATGGAGACACAAGTCCCTAATTTGGAGGCTAAATTTACTAAGCAGCAAAGGTCTAGAAGAACAAGTGCAGAGCACATTCCACCGGCCATGGGGTATATAGAGGACATGGGAAAAATTGTTCGTGCCTACTTCCAAAGCATGATAGCACACAAGGATTTATTCGGCTGGGAGTTAATGGATGAAGATATGGCAATGATACGCACTTGAAAGCAACTATCTTGGTCAATGCACACCCACATGGATGAGCCTGACTTTGATGTGTGTGAAGAGTCATGTGTTTCAAGAAGACTGAAGAAGGAACCTCAAGCCAAACACATGACAATAAATCCTACTGTCATGTCAGATGAGCAAGTCAGCAATGCATTGGTGAAAGTTTCTGCTGATGTGGCTAGAAGATACATGGACAAAGCTTCCACGATCAGAGATTTGCGTGAGGAGTTGAAGAAAAAGGACGTAGAGATAGCATGCATAACACAAGAGAGGGACTTTGTGATGAAGAATGAGGTGTTCATAAGCATTGCAGAGGAGATTGGGGACAATGTAATCAGAGAAAGGCCACACTTAGAGGCCAAGGTACCACAGACATTTTCTTCAACGATACACTATGCAGGAAATTTGGTGGAATTGGTACTTAAAGATGAAAATCTATGTATGCAAGTGACATAAAGCTCTGAACAAGATGCCAAATGAGAGAAAGCATCTGTGATGAGAAAAATTACATCTTATGAAGGGTTTTTGAAAGCATTACATGAAGTATCATGAATAAAACAGACCATGCTTTAAATATATGCACAACTCGAGAGGCACTTATCAAACTCAAGACCCTAGAAGAGAATACTGAGTTCCAAAAAGTGATGAAAGATGAGACATTAAGTCACGCAGAAATATTGTCAATGGTTAAATGGAAGCGCGAGGACCTGGCAGCAGCACAAGAGCCACACAAGACTCAGCTGGAAGAGCTTGGAAAACTAATTGCATAGAAGATGGACCTTTTAGAAGGAAGAATGACATCAATGTCCAGTGTTGTGTTGGTTCTGTAAAATGAGAAGGGAGAGATTGTGAGGGATGAGTTGGAATCATTTCCGTGGACATTCCAGAAAAAGCAGAGCAAGCACTCACTGACTAGCAGGTATTAGAGGCCGAAGTAAAGGAAGTATATCTAGAGTTGATACTGAAAACTGATACAGAGGATGTTGCCTAATAACCTCAGAGATTATTTATTTATCTACATTCTTTTATTCTTATTCTTTCCATTCTTCTATTCTTTCCTTCAATTTTTGGACATACCCATTGTTGAGATGACAATGAGATTAGTGTGGGGTAATGTTGATCAAAGAATACTTGTCAAAGATCACACAAGGAGTCTGTGCAGGATAGAAGGCCCAGAAACAAGGGCGCGGAAGGAAAAAAAGGACCCGTCCATAGAAGGAAAATTTAGATTATAGGACTTAGCCAATTTTGAGCATGAAGACCTATTTTTAGAAGATGGCATGTGGAACACATCAATGATGTAGAGATGTGTCTACCATGCATTTTATATCTTTGGAGAAGTGATTCGAAGCGTTTATGCATGGAGACAAGCTAAGAATATATTTGGAACTTCATTTAACTGCAAGAGGACTATAGATAGTGCACTTGTATATGTGGCTATGATTGTAAATAGTGTGTGGATTTTAATAGCATGTAGCCTATTTCTAGAATAGGTAAGTGGTGAAGGGAAGTCCCCACCCTATATATATGATGTTATATGCATAGTAGATAAGAAGAGAGAGAGAGTTGGATGTATGGAAGGAGATGTATGTATGTGTGTAACAGAGAATATACACATTAGATTGAACTACTTTATTAGTTCCATACGTGCATTGGTATAGTTTGAAAATACTATAAGGAGCTTCTGTATTTACTAATAGATGGAAGATATTGACTAAATTTAAGTGTCATTATATGTATAGTTGAGTAGTGTATATTATTAATTCAATCATGATTACTGTTTAAGCTTGTTATTTCATAGATATGTGGGTAGCATGCACTGTGGAATGATGGATTAGTTATGAATCTATATGTTACTTCATCATTTTAACATAATGTTACAACAATCCTAAAGAGGTACCTGGTACCTTTATGCACTTCAGGTGAGTGCTCAGTCTTGGCTGAGTGATGTGCCAGTGCAACTAGGGTGTTATCTGGTAAATTCTAGGCTGCATCAGGAAGGTTTTTGCATTATCAGAGATAATGTTTTAAAGAATGCCAAACCTTGTGACTATACCTTCGAGAAAGTCAAGCATGACTGACTTGGTTGATTCCTTGAGTGCAAAATCTTCTATCCATCTGGTAAAGTACTATGTAGCTATCAGCACCCATCTATGTCTAACACTTAAAGGTGGATTGATCATGTCTATGAAGTTGAGAACCCATTGTGCAAAAGGATGATTCGCTTGGATTGGTCAGAGGGAAAGTGATCTCTTCTTTCCTATAAAGAAAGTGCAATCCTTGCATTTTGTGACCCACTTGTGTGCATCTACAAACAAAGTAGGCCAAAAGATACCTGTCATTATGATATTTATTGTTGTAGTCTTGGCAGAGAAGTTTCCACCAGAGAATTCATCGTGAAATTCTACTAACACTTTTTCAGTCTGCACGCCATTGATACACCTTAACATCATGCCATCAATATTCTTCTCGAAGATAAGTCCATCAATCAAAACATAAGGGATAGATTGTAACCTCAGATTTATTCTCTTTGCCTTGTCTAAGCTAGGAGGGTATGTTCCCTCGGAAAGGAATGTGATCATGTCCTTCATCTAATCGTGGGTGTGAGGATCTGTATTCTACTCAAGTTCTACGTCCAAGAGAACTTCATCAAGAAACAATGAAGTCTCAAATTCATTGTGTGCATCCTCAACAAGCTTCTTACAGAGCATGCTACCTCTTACCAGCTTTGTGGCTTTTATAGTCACATCATACTCCATGATTTTGGTCACCCATCGTGCTCTCTTCTCACTGATTTCTGCTCCCATGATGAAGTCTCTAATAGAAGTGTGGGATACTAACACCTTGATATGATTTTTGGTGAGAATAATTTTGAACTTTTTGAGTGTGTGCATAATGGCGTAGACATGTTTCTCCATATGACTATATATTAATTAGTAATCCTTTAGCATGTGGCTGAATAAAGTCACTGGCTATTCCATCCCTTGTTCATTTTCTTGTGTTAGGATAGCAAAAATACTTGCATTATCACCATAAGCATAAAGGATAAAATCCTTTGAATAATTTGGGTTGATGAGTGTTGGCATGCAAGAAATTTCTTTCTTTCTTTTCCTTCTATCATCCATCTTAAATTTATGTCCTTCTTAAGCATCAATGTGATGGGCCGAACTAGTCCTACAAAGTTAGGAATAAAACACCTAACAAAAATGATCTTACCAAGGAAGGACTGCAAGGTCTTTTTGTGCACCAACAAGGAAAGAGTTAGGATGGCTGAAATGCACTCGGGATTAATTATGATGCCATCCTTTGAAACCACATGGGCCAAGAGATTTCCCTACGTCACTACAAATTTACACTTCTTGGGGTTAAGAGATACCCCATACATTATGCATCTCTTAAAGACTTTTTCCATATGTGCCATGTGATCTGCACTTTACTTTGAGAAAATAGTGATGTCATCAAGGTAGACCAAGATGAACTCATTGGCATATCCTTTGAATGCAATATCCATGGCACGTTGAAATATTGTGCCCACATTTGATAGACCAAAGGGCATCTTTTGATATGCATATGTTCCCCACTTGGTTATGAATGCTATTTTGAATTGATACTCTTTCTTGACCATGATTTGATTGAAGCTAGAGTACCCATCCAACATTGAGAATCTTTACACATCGGCCACAGTCTGTATATTTTTTTCCATAGAAGGAAAAGGATAGTTATACTTTAGAGATGCCTTATTCAAATATTTGAAATCAACACAGAGTCTGATTTCACTTTTCTTCTTCCGCACCAAAACTAGATTCGTGACCCAAGTAGAGTAATTGATTGGAAAAATAATCTTCACCTCAATGAGTTTGGATAACTCCTTCATAAGGGGTTCTATCTTTGGATTGATCAGTCACTTCTTTTGTCTGACAGGATTGATACCAGCATCAAGGTCAATGGAGTGTTGAGAAATAATTGGATCAAAATCTTTGATGTATTCATACTAACATGAGAAGATATCACTATATTTTTGACAGAGAGAGATGAAGGCCTACTTTTCATGGTGCACGAAAGCTTTAGTGAGCAGTAATTCCTTTTCACATGTAATAGTGACCAGGGAGAAGTCTTCTTACATTGTGCACATATACCTTTCTTCACCCTTGACCTCATCATCAAGGAGAAATATTTTCTCTAAGGTGACTAGCCATTTAGGAAACTTGTTTGTCTTTAGCTATATTGCTTGGTCACCATAGCCATCATGCAAATTAGAATGCATACTTTATGAGAACTCAACTTCATTCTTGATGAACTGGATGATCTATGTGTCACTATCAAACACTTGCTAGGTAGTGTTGTTATATGGGATTGATGGTCTAATCCCCATATTAATGTGTTGATTGTTTCCTTTGACAACGTCCTCAGCAGGAGAGAACTGTGAACCAAATATGGCTATCTAATCAGCTTCTTGATTCAACTTGTGGGGGACCACCTATAGGTTTAGGGCATAAAATCTCTCAAGGAAGTCCCTAACTCTGTGTCTATAATCTTTAATATTATTATTATTTTCCTGGCACTTGTTGGTGACCTGGTGGATAACCAATTCTATGTCCCCAAATATTTGAAGTGCTTTAATCTTATTCTTTTCAGCAATAAGTACACCATGCACCAACACCTCATACTCTACCACATTGTTAGAACATGTAAACTGTAACCCATGCGTGAAGAATAATTTCTCATCCTTATGGGAAATGAGAAAAACTCCTACTCCTACATCGTTTCTACTCCTAGATCCATCAAATTATAAATTTCATAGACCAGGGTTATCTTCACTTTACTTAAGCACGCGTGGCAGCAAAAATTATTCTTCAAGAATGTAGTAAGTCCCAAGCCCAGTTTCATAAGCTTCCAACTCTTCACCATATGGGTCAAATTTATGGTGTCTCTCTTCCCACTCATTGAGTACTAGATCAGGAATATGAGGTGGAAGAGGTTGCTCTTCAGAAACCAAAGCTTGTTCTTCTTGGATTAAATAATTGGCTTGGAGAGGGGATGGGACATATGACTCTACATGATAGGAAAATATTGGCTTATCTTGTATGGTAAACCAAGTACCATACCTTGACTTGAGTAACATATGGGACCAATAAAAAGACAAGTAACCACCCACTTTATCAGTAAAATTTCTTAACAAACATAAGGAAAACAGAGGGGGCAGATCAATGATTGACACATCTTGAATTATTGTAAGACTTGGACATGCATAGAGAATTAACTCAAGATCCTTGATGATTCCAAGGGTAGTGATAGTTGAACCATCAAGTTGCAGGACTCCTTTTGTCATGGGGCTATACTTAAGACCTAAGACATCATAAATACTCTTAGGCATGACAAAAGTATTAGCACCTGAGTCAATCATGTAGTTATGGACAAGATGATTTCTTATGATCAAAAAAATATAGAAGGGTGGGGTTTTAATAACTTTACTTACTTCTCCACTTCTTGGAAGACGTTGATAGAAGCGCACAACTTTTACATAGCTGGATTAATGTGTGTGAGTTACACCGGAGCTTCATGCAATAATTTGCGCTAGGATGGAATAGTGAGTGCATCCCACATTGTGAAATGTATGTTTGTATTATTCATTTGGTCCACAATACTAAATAGAAAACCCATTGAATTGCGCATTTAAGGAACATAAACATCCTTTCTTCGTTGCTTAGGTATAGAGGCATGAATCTTAGTTGGCATAGAATATTGACCTACCAAAGGAGGGGTGCACGTCACTTCCGAAGAAGCTTTGTACGGAGCCTCAGGTGTAGGCACTTCAGAACTTTTACTACTGGATGTCTTAGTTGATTCCTTTTGCTTTTGAGGCTTTGCTTGTGTTGCTAGAATTATGACCTGTGCACCAGGCTTGAGCATGCTCTTCTTATATCTTGTGTTGTTTGTAACATGGGAATGTGGTCTACTTATATCTTCTACATCTTGGTTGATTGCATATAATTCCTCAGTGTCAAAGAACATCAAATTTACATCTAGAGGAGTTTCTAGCCTCTCTTGTTTATTTGCTTCAGGTGGGCTTGTTGAAGGCTCACACCTGGGAGCATTCTGAATCATGTAGTCTTATGCATGTGCAACATTTGTGCAATGATATTGACTATGAGATATATTTCAAGGAAAATAACATTCAGACTCCTGTGTCATGTTGTTTTGGACTAGGATAAGTGCTTGACTTGTGCTGGGAACTAGAAGAGGTTATGTAGGAGGAATAACTTGCGAAGAAAAGTGCACATTTGTATGTCATCTATCATTCTATTGCTTTTGTATGTATCTTTGATTCCCATATTGGTGTAGACACAAAATTTGGGTCACACTTCCCTTAGTCTCCTTTCAACCAGTTAATATAACGTCTTCACCTAACCACACCCCCTATACCCCACATTCATATTAATGTAATTACTTACAATTGAATTAATGCCCATCCTCACATTATTTATTAATTTAATTACTTTAATTGAATTAATTTACACCTCACCTAGCCACATGACCTAGACACCTCACCATGGACTTATTCTTATCCTATTAAAAAACTAAGACTCAGTCTCTACTTATCTTAACAACCCTGGACTTTATCTAAACCTAACATTAAATTCATATTCCTTCTCCAACAATACCCACACTTATCTAATCAATAACCATCACTTGATACCCAGACTGACAAGCAGAGCACACCAAAAATAGCCAAGATCTGATATTTTTTATAAACCTAGGATTTCCCACCCTAACTGACATCGGTTAACCCATAACTGACGCTAATCACCTTAATCGTGATTGGTTACCATATATACAGTTTTACAAAATTTTTCCCAGGTTGATCACTTCGATTTTTAGAGAGAGATATCTGCATTCACGCAAGAACCATATTTTTCTCAGCATCAAGACGATAGAATACATCCAGCCAAAGGCCCAAGAAAGTACCTGAGACTAATCCAAAGTCATTGGTATTCACAGGAGAACTCTGAGAAGTATTTCTGTGGCACTAACCACCAAGTTCTTCACGGATTGACCATCACCTTCCTTCACCAACCAAGCTTCTAAATACAAATAAGTGCATTTTATTTTACATCATTTCTATACTTACTTAAATAGGTTCTTTATCTTTTATTACTAGATCTTGCTCTTCCCTGTATTCCTCCATCCCCACCTTCCTTCCCATTTAACTTTCCAGCCACCCCCAACCTTTTGGATCTCCCTACCTATCCTTATACCTTCATGAGTATTCTTCATTATTGCGAACCCAATCATCCCTTCTTCACTCTTTATGCAATCACAAACAAGCCCAAAATTACCTTTTATCAACTTTCACCAAATTTCCCCTACCAATATCGGTTACCTTAACCGTCAATGGTTTCCTCTTCACCAGTATTGGTCACCCGACCGATGTCGGTGATTGAGTCTCCTGTCAGACTTTCACTAAACTGACCTTAACACCCGAAAACCTCACATAATCTTGCAAAAAGTTGATACCACACCTAAAACCTCACCATAGACCTTCCCAACTCTCTATGCAGACATAGAGAGAGTCTAGATACTTGTTTTTGACATTCAGCCACTCCCACAGGAATAAATATTAGTCATCTTAAATTGGTATTAGTCATACCTAAACTGTGATCAGTCACACACTGACCGACATCAGTCTCTGTGTCTAGTTAACTGCCTTAGACCAATAAGCCTCCAAATTTCCCAAATTGCACCAGATCTTACCCTGACCCTACATGTGACCCTACGACCACTTTCCCAACCTATAACCTGACCCGAGACCTTCATCAGTTAAATTATTAAAGCATCTAATTGGATTAACATTGACGGTAATATGAGATACCTAAATCAGAACACTAGTGCTACATTTCTTTGATTTGCATGTTCATTTATTTTATATTGAGTTATACATATCAATGGATTGACAACCATCAATGAAGTATCACACTTCCAGGATCTAGCTCACGCTAGGCAATCCACTAACCTTTTGTTATTAACTATGTTTTATGGTCTTTCTTTGCATTTCAGGTAGTTCCTCCTAGCCAAAAGAAAGCTCACACAATCAAATTGGATCAGGAAATCAGATTCGTGAGCATAACCTTCAACTAACATTACAAAAATTATTCCTCCTTGGACTATATACCCTTATCTATTTCATTAATCTGCTAAGAATTCGGTGAAACATTTTGGCAAGCCTGGTGGGACCTATCAAGGGTTCTGTTGAATTTGTTCATTCCTAGGTAAAAAATTGTGTGTTTATTTTCCTTTTGAAAAGTATTCACATTAATTTTCTTCTCTGGAATATTCTCCTTCTTTCTATTGTTTAAAAAAAATCATGATTTTGGTGCTATAAAAATAACATGTATTTCTTTCTACTACATTGCATTAGTGAAAGATCATTCCTCTTCCTGTTATCCATTTGATACATTAAACATAATTGTGGATTTAGGCTTAAAACATTTACATTTCATTCTGATTTGTTACATTGTAGCTCACATTAATTAAGGTAAACCTATGCACTAGAATTCATGCCCAGCTGATGTGTTGATCAGAGAAAAATACTTAGTTAAAATTGCACATAGAGTCTGTGCAAAAGAATGACACAGGAGCAAAAGAGCGAAGGTATAGGAAGGCATCATGCTCAAAGGTGTAGAGTAAGATTCTTAAGGACTTAGCTGATTTTAGAGATCAGGTCTATTCTTAGAGATTGGCATGTAGAGTACACAAAGCGATGCCAAGATTTGTGTGCCACTCTTTGTGGAGATTTTAGAAGTGTAGATCAAGAATTTCCACGCTTGTTACCTATCCAAGTTAATGCACCAAAATAAACACAACAGTCCTAAAAAACTCAAATGAAACCGATACCTGATAGTTAAGACAGGATCCAAAGATGTAGATGGGAGGAAAGCTAATGTAGACAAGATAGACGCACATGAGAAATCCTGCAAAGTAGATCTGAGAAACCTACGATGCACAAATCCTTGGCAGAAAAAGACAATGTTAAAAGATATTTGGGTGGACTGCCTGAAAAGTGGGTCTGGGAAGTGATGAGCTTCCTCAGTGGATGTCAGTCCACATTTTCAATTAAGGAAAGAAGCATACATGATAAAATATGTAGCTAAATTTTTATATTTTCTAATTAAAAATAAAAGACAGAATGTAAACAATAGACAAAATATAAACACCAAACATGAAACTGTGAAAACAATGCTAAACTTATGTTACCTGTATTTGGCACCTATCTACAGGTTGATCGGCATCGACAAAATTGTGATCGGTGTCAATTTCTTTAAGCCACACCGATTAGGGTAAATCGGCATCAACTGGAATGGGTCGGTGTCGACCAAAGGCAAGTTACAGAAAGATTGATGGATGATTGATGAGGACTGGATTGGTGAACACCTACAAGAGCTGTAGAGATGTAGACAGAGTTTCACCTTAGCTAGATGTAGAAACAGAGTCTCCAAGAGGTAAATGAATCCTCACGATGTCTATGTTGCAAGGGCAGAGTTAACGGTACACCTCTCAGGGATTGATTTGGATAGAATTCTCTCTTCTTCTGATTAACGATTCAAAGGCTCAAGGCTTAAGCTTTCTATCTAACCAGAACTAAATTTTGGCCTTGTATTTATAATCAGTACCGACCGAGGTACAATCGGCGTTGTTTCAAAAAATTAGTGTCGACCGAGTACTAATCGGTGCCAATCAGGGAATAGATTCCCAAAATGGCCAAAAATGATGAATTGGAAAGATAAGAGTATTATCTTTATGACTCAAATACGGGAAATATCCCACTACATGGTTTGGGGAGAGGAGAAGTAGGGGGGATAGATTAATAGAATTGATATGGGAGGTTAGGAATTGATATGGGGTAGATAAGTGGTTAAGATACATGTAAAAAGTATAATTAAATAGTTAATATTTAATTATCCATGTGTAAAATGCAATGGGGTATAATAAACTTAGGATAGATGTTTAATTAGATATTTAATTAATACCCTAAAGGAAAGTGGTGATATAAAGGTGCCCCAGGTTACCGGAGAAGTAAATGAATGCGGGGGACACTAAATTGGGTAACCAATTTTAGGTGTCTACATTTTGCCCCTTTTTGTCGAGTAACTTGCGATAAGAAAAGTTACAAGACAAAAACAAGGAGTTGGAAGAAAGGAAGAAAAGTGATGATGTGATCCCCCTTAAACTAGGGATGGGAATGAATCTGAAAAGACCAACTGATCTCGAGTTTGAGAAAAGGTAGATGAGAACGAAGGATGCCCCCATCTACATATCTGGAGTAGATCTGATCATTGATGATGCATGAAAACAATAAAAAAGGCAGCAACCTAAGGAACTCACATTGGTAGGGCAAACTAGATGGTCTTCGTATGAGACAATGTTAGTGGCTACAGACCTGTGAGTAGGAGGACTATAAAATAGTAGCAACCAAAGAGTGACACATTGGTAGGGACAACTAGATGGTCTACGAATGAGATGACGTTAATGCCTATAGATCCGCTATCTTTAGGCTGCCACAAATGCGAGTGACCCATGTACAGGGAATAGACTCAAAGTGGGTGATAACATCAAAAATATGTGCCAAAAGGCCACACTAAGGTCATAATAATGATCAAATAAACAAGCCAAGCATCAATGCTTTGGCAAAAAAAAGATGAAGATACATTCTTGTTGGAAGAATATGATGTGGAAAAGATAAGAATGTAACCAATCGGTGATGATTGGCTTTAATCGGTGTCGATCAGAAAAAAATTGATGTCGACTAAACCAATCAGCACCGACTAGAAATATTGGCACTGACCGTCCTGAAACCCTATAAATATGGGAAAGGGAAATGTTAACGATTTATTTACATTGTGGCGATTGATTTAGAAAAAGTCAAAAATCAAATTTTAGCAAAATGGAGGCTTTTGGGAGTAGTCAGAAGCAGAAGAGGACACGACCTAGGGTAAGTGGATCTACTTTAGCTTTGTGTATGTGTTTATCATTCAATAGCATACTAGGATGCTAGATTTTAGGAAAAAAGGGGATAAATGGGAGGCCAGAGTGTCTTGGACACTTAACCTCTCAATCGGCATTGATTGAAAAAATCAGGGCCGATTAGGTTCAATCGGAGCTGATTGGGTTTTTGATTGACATCGAATAGATTAGATCGACGTCGATTGGAACTCAATCACGTTGATTGGATAGATGTGACTTAAAAAGTAGAGAAATGTGCTTTTGATGTTTCAATTTGAATAAATGAGAAGCTAACACCGTTTTATACGTCATGGATGCAGGCACGAGAGGCTTTACACATGTGGGATGCTATTCTTGAGCTTCTAGAGACTATTCTTCCTGATGTGACAGATGATGATTGGTGTCAACCTGGAGCTAGCCAAGCTCGAGGGCTTCCATTACTACCGATGGGTGCCCTGAGACATGGAGTTGATGTGAGCCTTGATACGACAATGGGACAATAGGAAGTGCACATTCTGGTTTAGGATGGGTGAGATGACCATCACCCACGAGGATATCTACAGGATCCTCAGGCTACCGATTACAGGGGACCCGATAGAGACCACTCCACGAGAGCAGCAACAGAGGGCCCTGGGACGATTATATGGAGATAGGACAGATGATTTAGAGATAGTGTCCAGGGTGGTGAGGATAGCCTCACAGTATAGATAGGATGATGCCAAGAGTAGACTGATAGCATTGATTCAGATGGTGATCTCCTACTTCACTCTACCAGATTCAGGAGGTGAGATATTTCCACTACTTTTACTGGACTGTGTCTGTGACATCTTGGAGTTTAGGTAGGTGTTTACATTTGCAGATGCCTTATTAGCACAGATATATCATGAGCTGTGGATGTACACCACAGGAAAATGAATAGGGTATTGATGTCAGCTTTGTGCTCCATTACTGGGAATATGAGCATATAGCAGTGATCAAGCCATCAGGGCTTCCATGGATGCTAGGAGCAAAGGAGCCCCTCGAGTATGGATTCCAATGATGGCAGGTAGACATGGTCCCAAGAGATACAGGGAGATCTGCAGAGTGGTATATAGAGCGATTCAGGACTCTAACACCAGAGCAGGTTATATGGAGAGCATACCGGGTCTACCTGACATGGGAAAGTTAGGATGCTCACCTGGTGGAGCTGAGATGGAGCAGGGTGGTCAAGGGCCGCATGCCAGAGATTTTAGAGTGAGTCCTGTTTATATGGGTGATGAGGTAGTTTGGTTAGGTATAGACGGTCCCGACCACATATGTGCCATATAGGTGGGACAACATAGAGACCGACCTACCAATTTTGATCCCGATAGATCCATTGAGGGAGGCCCCACCTCCCACAGATAGTGATGATGACATAGGAGTGGATGATGGCTATGGGGCATTGGTACCACATAGAGCTACCACGACACCTCCCATCATCTGTAGATGTAGATGAGGATGACATAGCTACAGAGTTAGAGAGATTAGAGGGAGAGAATGCCGCTCTGCTACAGACACATCAAGCATCCCTGGAGGAGATCAGGAGTCTGACAGAGGAGAGGGATATATTGATACTGGAGAGAGATATCGTTCATCAGAAGTGGGATACAACTATACAATAGAGAGATCGCTATCATAGACATAGAGAGGTCCTCAAGGCCAAATACGGTGATACAGGCACCACCTCAAAGTCAGGGGCACAGGGTGTGGTAGCAGGAGGGCCACCACCTGTAATAGCAGCGCCATTACGAGCACCTAACATGGTGATTCTGAGCACTTATCAGGCTCTCCTTGCTAAGGTGAGATACTATGATGACGCCTTGACACAACATGCCCTTGATGTGCCTCATTACGGTGTGAGGAGGAGATTAGCAACAACCGTGGCTAGTGTTGCATCGGAGGGTGTGAGCACTAGGAGAGATCAAGATGGCGGTAGGGCCACGGTAGTAGGCATCTCTAGCTCTATATGAGATGGCCAAGGGAGACAGCCTGGACCAGAGGAGGGTGGAGGAGACAGTTTTTTCCACCTATCTGACTTCACGATTTAGATGTGTTATTTTTGTATCGATATACTGATGTAGCCTTGATTTGAAGGAATTTTTGATGTATGATTTATATGTTTTGATTGGAAGCCATTCATTCTTTTGTACATACATATACGTGTATATATATATATATATATATATATATATATATATATATATATATATATATATTCATCCTTTTGTGTTATGTGATTGGACTCTTGTATTTGGATTTTGATAGATAGATGTTATGGATAGAGATAGATGTTATAGATGTGATTTATCATGGTTAAATGGTTGATTATAAACTAACATGTTTTTTTAGATGTTAATTTAAAATAATATAAATATATGGATGCACATGTGTTTTTAATACATGATTTTTGATGATATTTACATGAGATTGATGAGATGAGCATAGATGATAGACTTTAACTGAGTAAATTAACATGTTAAATGCCTATTTAGAATAAAGAAAGAGATTCAATGTTCTTAAAAAGGCACTACACCTAGATAGAAAAAGAATGATAAGTTAGACTCCTCACTGACCATAAATAGAAAACTTGATGGTATACCAAAAAAAAATGATGTACTTAGGGCCATAGATACAAATAAAACGAAGTTGACACTAGTTAGTCGCAAACTAGATCTAGGAGATAGATGAAACTAGAAGCAAGTATGTATTGAGCCATAATACATGAAGGATGGAACACATGCTTAGAAAAGGTCTCCATATGATTGAAAAAGGTCTTATACCTCAGCTTTATGATTTTTTTGACATAAGAGCAAACTGATCAAAGCGGGAAGTTTGCAAGATATGGAAAGACTGATTGATACAGGAAGTCTTTCTGAGATGCTAAAAAGTGAAAAAACTGGCCAAAAGGATAATTTTGTTGCTACAAAAGGTTGATCGATGCGAGAATCTTGAAAATGCCATGAAATAAATAGTCATCCTTCAAGGGAGAGGTCTGTATTTTGATTTTGATGGTAGCCATCCTTCGAGGGAATGGTCTACATTTTTTGATTTATTTGATAAGGCATGGATAGCTATCCTTTGAGGGATCAACCTATATTTTTAGGAATTAGGATAGCATCTCTTCAAAAAAAATTTTTTTTTGGAAGAAGCTGAGTTTAGACCAGATAGATCAGATGGGGGGAAAAGAAAACATATATAAGCACGTATTCATGTCCCAAGTGGATTTGATTAGGATAGATGAAGTAGTGATTAAGGTGTTCCTACCATGAGGAGGAACAAATCCATAAAAAAAAAGCTATGAGAAGAGCCGCAGTGTTCACATTTAAGGTATAGAAAGAAATAATGCGGAGTACCACATAGTTCTGAATCACTAAAAAATGTGTGACTGGTTGTAGATGGATGAAAGACTTGTTTTGAGACTAAGATCATGTAAGATAAAGTTTAATAGTAGAAGGGCCTCAGATGCAAGGCATTAAGAGGTTCCATTTCAGGTACACCATCCATGGAAGATAGGTGATAAGCCTCAGACCCATACTTATGAGTGACAACGTACGAACCCATCCAGTTAGGAGAAAATTTACCACGCTGATTCCGTTCTAGTGTAGTGACATTTTGGTTTTATTTAAGAACAAGATCACCAACTTTGAAGTCACGGTGCTGCAAGTGCTTGTTATAAGCATGTTTGACATGCTCAAGAGCATTGAGACGTTGCTCCTCTGGCAACTCAAGCTACGCTAGATAGTTTTGATGATAGTCCTCATCAGAGATAAATTCTCTGAGAGAGACACGAAGAGATGGAATCTGGACTTCCAAAGGAAGTACAACCTCAGACCCATATACGAGAGAGAAGGGAGTAACACTAGTAGGAATACAAATACTAGTCTACTAAGCCCAGAGAGAAAAAGGGATATGTAAATGCCAATCCCTACCAGCTCGACTAGTTACCTTTGTGAGGATATTCCGTAAAGTTTTATTGGAAGCCTCAACTTGGCCATTAGCTTCGGGATAGTACGGAGAAGAAAAGTTAAGTTTGATATTGAAAGCGTCATAGAGGTCCTATAAATCGATGTTTTTAAAAGACTTACCATTGTCTGTGATGAGTTTGTGTGGAATACCAAAGTGAAAAATGATGTGTTAATAGACAAAATCAACAATGGGTTTAGCTTTGGTTGATGAAATAGGAATAGCTTCCACCCACTTAGTGAAGTATTCCGTGGCAGTAATGATAGAGTGATGACACTGTGAAGAGCGGGGGATTGATGAGACCGATGAGATCAAGACCCCATTGTGAAAAAGGCCACAAATCCACTACAAGTTGCAAAGCCTGACTAGGGATATGTGTAAGATTGGAATTTTGTTGACACTTGACACATTTCTTAACGTATTCACAATAGTCCTTGATTAAGAGAAGGCCAATAGTAACCTAAATGTAAGATGCGTTTAGCTATGGTCAAGCCACTAAAATTTCCACCACAGATACCGTCATGGACTTCTTGAATGGCTTTAGATGACTCAAGAGTTTTGAGGCATCGAAGAAAAATACCATCGAAACTACGCTTGTAAAGAATTCCACCCATAATAGTTTAGTAGTTTATGCATTGAATAAAAGATCTTCTACCATTGGTAGTCAGATCTAGAGGAAGAACTGAATAAGATAGATAGTCAAATATGTGCTGATACCACCCATCTTGAGTATCAGTTGTGATTACATTGATCGAGGTCAACTACATGAGATGAGATGGTTGATCTAGATGCTGGACAACCACATAAAGTCGCGAATCCTTTGTGAATGGAGGAATAAGCGAGGCTAAAGAGACCATCGTATCTGTAAATTGGTTTGTAGAGTGAGGAATATCCTGGATAGTAAATTTATCGAAAGATTGAAGCTGCAAGAGAACTTTATCGTGATACTTTTGAAGGATATCATTTTTGCACTGGTAGACACCAGTGACTTGATTAACGATGAGCTCAAAATCACCGAAGATGTCGATATGGCAAGCGCCAAGATTAATGGAATTTTGAAGTCCTAAAATGAGGGCTTCATATTTGGCCATATTATTGGTACACTTAAATTTAAGTTTGTGTGTGATGGGAATAGGTGCACCCCAAGGAGGAATCATGACAAAACCCGCTCCTCCCCCTTACTGACACTTAGACCCGTCAAAGAATAATTTAACTTTAAGTGGAGATAGACCAAATTTGATTTGCTAGATGGATTCGTCTGGGAATTGAGCAAGAGGGACCTGATTATCTAGAAGAGGAGCATCAGCTAGCTGATCAGTGATAACATGACCCTCGATAGATTTTTGCGAGATGAACTTGAGATCAAACTCTATCATGAGCATGAGATAACAAGTGATGCAATCATTGTGATATGGTTTTGCGATGCATTGTTTTGAGTAGATTGAAACTCATACCAACATAAGTTTTATGATTAATAATATAATGTCGAAGTTTGGAAGTTGTGAAGAAGAGAGCAAAACACAACTTCTCAACTTCAGAATAGCGAGCTTCATACTCATGAAGAGTATGAATGATATAATAAATGGCCTGTTCCTTACCATTAGCATCTTGATGCGAGATCATGGCTCCCAGAGCATGGTTAGTCATAGAAATGTAAACATAGAAGGGCTCCCCCTCGCACGGAGGTGTAAGCACAGGGGGAGAAAGAAGATAGGATTTGAGATCATTAAAGGCTTTTTGACAATGTTCATCCCACTTAAAATGAATGTTTTTACATAGGAGTTGATGAAAAGGTTGACAGTGGTCTGAAAGCTGTGAGATAAATTGATGTACTAATTAAAGGCATACCTGAAGGCTACGAAGTTGCTTTAAGTTAGAAGGGGGAGGCATCTTGAGGATAGCCTTTACGGGATCAACCTCGATACCCCTAATAGAAATGATAAACCCTAAGAGTTTACTAGTGAGAATTCCAAACACGCATTTAGATGGATTTAGACGAAGACAAAATCGAATGAGTCTCTCAAAGAGAGGTGCAAGAATGAGAAGATGATCTTAACGGTGTTTGGATTTACCGAGGATATCATCAACATAATCTTCTACAGTTTTGTGTAAAAGGTCATGGAAGATGTAGGTCATCACACGTTGATAAGTTGCCCCCGCGTTCTTAAGACCGAAGGGGATGATGCGATAACAAAAGGTCCCCCAAGGGGTTATGAAAGAAGTCTTATGTTGATCCTCTGGTGTGATGAGAATTTTATTATACCCAGGAGAAACCATCCATAAGGGAAAGCATCTCGTGGCCCGTAATTAAGTCTACGAGTTGATTAATATTCGGTAAAGGGAAATCATCTTTTGGGCAAGCAAGATTAAGATCCTCAAAGTCGGTACAGATTCAAATTTTCCCAATAGCTTTGGTTACTGGTAATCCATTTGAAACCCATTGTGGATAATCAAGGGGATTGGATAAAATTGGCTGAAAGTAAGCACTCTAGCTCTTCTTTAATGAGGAGAGCTAGACAAGGATGCATCTTACGTAGTTTTTGTTTAACTGGTTTGATGTCTAGAAGAGTAATGATATTGTGGACAATGATGTTAGGATCGAGGCCCGACATGTCTTCATATGACCAAGAAAAATCTTGGCGATGGTTAGAAAGAAAGGTGGTGAAGTCTCCTAACTCCTATGGGTTAAGAGATTGGCCAACCTTAATGATGCGAGGGTCTTGATCAGTCCCTATATTAAGGTCTATGGTGGCTTTGTTAAGAAGTGTAGATATATCAAAAGGAATGGTTTTAGGAAGATAATAATCCTCCACTCCTAGATAAGCAAGGACAGAATCGTCATCAACACAGTGGATAGTACTGATAGTAGGAGAATCATTTTCAATGATTTCAGGGAATACTAATGGTATGGAAGTGGTTTTGGCATTAGTCTTATAGGTCAGTGGACCCAAGGAAATGGAATTGACTTAAAAAAAGTTAGATGGGATGGAAATGGTGTCATCCCCATCAAGCAATGTTTTAGACATGATAGGTGAAGATGGTTCTTCAATGGGAAGAGTATCATCGAGAATGGTGAGGGTGGATTTCGAGAGAGGTTTGAATCCTATTTTACATTATTTGGTAACTTAATTTTCTCAAAGGTGTAAGAGGAGATGACATTGAGCGTAGTGCCACTATCAATCATAGTGTGTTTTAGCATAGTGTTATTGATTTGAACTGTGATAAAGAGAGGGGCCTCTAAATCCTCAGAAGAAAGGGGAGGAATCTTAGAATCCTAAAAGGAGATGGTGGTTGGGGGGTCCATTCAACCCAATAACCATCTCAAAGGGCTAGGGCTCATCTGAATTCACCATAATGTGGTACAGACTATCAATCAGAGCCTAGCGATGTTGGGGAGATGACTGAATGAGGTCAAAAAGAGACATTTTGACCGGAGCATGGGTGAGTTGTTTCATAAAACTCTCGTCAACCGATACGGGAACCTGATCTCGAGGTGAAGTATGAATAGATACCTGGGGTCTCGAGGCTGACGAGGAAGGAGGAACTCCTTCAGGGGCCGCAGAGATAACGACTCATGGTCGAGAAGCCGTAGAAGACGATGGATTATCATACCGTTGTGTTCTAGTGGCGATACAAATTTCGTTGATTTGAGAAGGTGGAAGATCATTCGGAGTGACATCAATAGTATTGGGAGCTTGAATGAACCGTTCAATCTCAGACGTAGTCAGGGGTGACGAGAGACACTTGTTCTTCTTCCTCCTCCCATAGGAGATCATTTTATTCCAAAAGGCTATTAACAATAGATTGAAGGGCTTTACATCCCTTGGTATCATGACCTGGAGTGCGATGGTATGCAGAAACCAAATCAGAGTTGAACCACGAATGTTTTGCTCCTTTAGGATTATAGGTTTTTATTGGAGAAAGTGATATAGATGAATATTGGATAAGTTGGCGAAGGATTTCAATATAAAATCTAGTAGACAAAAGTGTGGACAGAGGTAAAGAAGGCACCTCCTTAATCTTGGTAGACTGTTGAGGTAAAAGAACCTGCATATCCAGCTTGACAGTCTTTTAGGGATTGTTTTACCTTTTTGAGTACTTGGAGGAGTAGCCTTAGATGCTTGAGATGGAAGCAAGTGAGGCAAGATTGGTCGTAGCAACGGAGGAGTTCCTAAGATAGATTTTGAAGATGAAGAAGACGTGGACAAGGTTTTTAGTCTTTAGAGATGAAGAGGGTTGTTTGACCAAAGCAAACAATAATTTAGATAAGATTGATTTAGATGGGGGAGGATCTCCCAAAATAGGCTTGATAGATGGTACGAGAGGTGCCTTAGCTGATATGAAGATAATGATTTAGATAAAATACGTGATGTCTTCCTAGTAGGTAAATCTACCTTATGAGGTATTGATGAGGAAGACGGTGTTATAGAAGAAGACACCTTTTCAGTGGATAACTCCATCTTTTTATGAGGTGTAGAAAGGGATTTTTGAGGAAGGACACCAAGATTTTTGATGGTCTTGTATATTGGTTTTCCCTTTTCAGGAATGGTGACAACTTCGACCGCATAAGGTGATTGTAACCTTTTTGGGGGAAGTAGAGGGGATGGTACCGATGATGCAACGTTATACTTCAATTGTCTCAGTCTAAGTTCAGGAACTGAAAGTGTAGGTGCCGGTGCTATTTCTTTATATTTTCCCTTAATAGGCAAGGAAACACCAAAAATGGAAGAATTGGATGATGAAGAAGCAATTCCCTATGAGGAAGATTCTTCTGGTATAGTAATTGTGGGTGTAAATACTATAGAAAAGGAAACAAGAAGAGTCAAGATTGAAGATGCTTCCATCGGTAGAGAAGTTGGTCCAACTATAGGTATGTTAACTAATGGCATAGTTGCGGTGAAAATGGGAGTGACAGAAGTAGCTGTATCCATAGCAGAAACTTGAAGGGATGTAAATTCCTCAAGCATTGAAAGAATGTCTGACGACGAGACAGATGAAGATGACACTATCTCTGGTATAGATGAAAGATCAAATAAAGAGGTAGAGATAGATGAATCTATCTCTAAAAATGGAGGAATAATCAAAGACGGATCATCTGAAGATGGTGGAATCTCAGAGATTAATGGAGCTGGAGGAAGTTCTGATTTAGTCGATGTGTTCATAGATGGCTCAGGTTTAGAAGAAGATCCTTCAGTAGAAATGAAGTTGATAGTATAAGCGTTTGATTTTTGAGATCCCAAAGTGTCATTATTTGGAGAGTGATTAGGAAAAGGTTGTTTAAAGACATCAAGAGATTGATTTGGGGGAGCGTTGGGATTATCCAAGATGATCTCGCCTCTATCGAGTGAATTTTTGGATGATATTTTTTAAATTTTGACATCATTCGATGTCATGGCCTTTACTTCTATGATAATGAAAAAAGTCATTTTCATGATACCAAAATGGTCATTCTTTGTTTTCATCCAACTCTCTACTGGGAGGGAGTTTGATCATGCTAACTTCAAACATCTTGTTTAAGATGGAAGTGTATAATTCCCCCAATAGAAGTATAAGACCAGAGATGGTGGGGGTCCTCGAGAATCTCTATGAGGTGTTTGATTAGACGTGTTATCAGATCACAATGTCTTTAAGACGATAGCATTCGTGGATCCCTGATTCTTGTCTTTGTTAGAAGAAGAAGGATTTGATTTTGTGAATCGAGAAAAGTCTGGTTTAGACTTAGAGCGGAGTTTTAACTTCCCTTGTTTAATGGCGCAATATTCAATTTTACATGCCATTGTGAATGCTTCTTCAAATGTATGAAAGGATTGAATCCTTAAGGTGGAAGAAATATGGTTGGCACATGATCGAGTAAACAACTCGATTTGTTGAGGTTGAGGAAGGGAAAAGGATAACTGATTTATTATTCCTCTCTAATGAGTGACAAAGTCTGCAATGGACTTGTCATTGAATTGATGAATGTTGTAAAGATCTGTGATTGAGATCTTGTGTGTGATATTTATTGAGAAATTCTTGACAAACATCTGGGCTAATTGAGAGAAAGAAAATAGAGAATTTTGAGGTATGTTGTTATACTAGTCCAAAGTGGGTCCTGCTAGAGACATAGGAAAAGTTCGGAGCATAAGCTCCTGGTCTTGGAATATAAGGTACCAAGCGTGTTTAAATGCTCACAGATGCTATTAAGGATCCTCCTGACTATGGAATTTAGAGAACTTAGGAAGTTCCCATTGGGGAGGATAAGGCCTAAAATCCACTAATGGATGAATTAGTTCATTACATACTTCTTCAAAAGAGTATGAAGGATGAGCCCCTTTGGTGGAGGCTTCTAGGTCTGCAATCTTCTTAAAAAGAAGTTGTATGACATCTGATATAGGAGGGGGTATGTTGGTATGTCCTGCATAAGAAGTAGGTGGTATATGTTGTTGAGATGTTGTTGGGGGATTCATCCATTGATTAGGAGGATGGTAAGAGGAATAACCATGCATTATGGGTGTTATCGGGTGAGGTACTTGATGCAAAGCTGCCTGAGTATAAACAGGTTGTGAGATGACAGGTGGTTGGGAGAAGGGTTGTTGAATGAATGTTAGAGCCTGTGATTGATTAATTCCTATATTTTCTGACTGAATCAGGATGGAGTGAGGAATGTGAGTATTTGATATGGTTTTTGATGTGGGAAATAACCTCTGAATGAGACTTTTAACCACCAGATTAGTTATTAAGGGTGCATATACCAAGGGATGAGTAAAATCCATTGTCACTGAGGAAAGAGGAACTGACTGACCCTGAGATGTGATTGATGGCATAGAAGAATTGACAACAATTTGTGGGAATGTGGACACAACTATCATAGCTGAGGAAGAGGGCCTCTCAAAAGTAGGCTATGGAGGAATTGAGGGAGCTGCTATACTAGTCATAGGCAGCATCATTTGGGAACTACCTGACATGGTTGGTGGAATAGAAAAAGGAGGCATAGATGTGCCACCTTCTCTCATGGTTCGAGGTGAAAAGAAGCAAGCTAACTGCTCTACAAGGTCTTGGGATGTCTCATTAGCATAATAGTAGACTTGCTTGATTGGTGGCTCGTAATCGTGTATTCAAGTAGACTTGTGAACTAGGTAGTCCATAGAGGCTACCGGATTATGGTCAAGGAGATCCTAAAAGTCAGGATCTCCGCGAGGGACATACTCTATCTCAGAGACAGATGATGCATCAAAAGGAATGGGAGAAGCTATGGTCATGATGGAATCACTTTAGGATCATAGAAAGGGTTATATGACCAAGATGGGGAACCAAGTAACATTGGTCTCGAAGAAGACTCAAGGGATGCTGAAACATCCAAATTGGTGGGGGTTTCAGATGAGGAAGAGGCTTTTTGGGCCATTTGAACCATTATCCTAGATTTTGGTCAGGATAATGACCTTCATAAGCAAATCACAAAACATAGAAAAGAAAAGAGATTAACCTAATTAATGCACATACAATTAAAGTAGCATAGGTAATTATCTATTTTAAGTTCTCATGCTTTTAAGAAAGAAAATATTATGGAAGGATTTTTATAACAGGAACTACTCAGATAACCAAACTAAGGATGGTTTGGGGAATGTTTTGGTGAGGATTCCTGAAGGCACTTCAGTAAAAGACCAGTACGTGGCTTGATATAGGGGCCTACCCCCACACTTCACACACTGATATGCGATAAGGGAGTCGGGTGCTTTGCCAAAGTATACCGGAACTTCCATGAATTTTTAGCGCGGCCCAAGTACCACATAGGTTATTCCTCTTGGATATCACTTCTAAGTAGGTGAGACTAGGAAATGAATTTTTGTTTAGATGCTTTATACCTAGTGGTTTTGGCTTTGTGTGCAAGGGTGAAAAAAATGAAAATCAAATAGTGTCACTAGTGATTTTGATAAATTTTCCAACCTATTTAAAAAACCAGAATGAAGAGCATACAACAGAAATGAAAAAGAAGAAGTTATTTTTAAGCACTAAAAATGAAGTGTTTGATTTTGACGAAGACAAGTCAAACAAGTTCTTTCCCAAATGCGATTAAATTCTTTTTAAGCACCAAAATAAAAATGTTTGAGTGTGATAGAAAACAAACAAACAAGTTCTTTTTAAGTTCTTAAAAAAGAGAAAACACTCGTAAAAGATAAATACCTGTAGATTTAGCTCTCCAAGGTGTGTGGACTTTAAAAATTTTGTTGTTGAGCTCTTCCCCTCGAACAATCCCGCAAACAAGCAAAGTGCTCCATCAAGACAAGGTTAAGAAAACACGAAAAACAAATCCAGAAAGGTATATCCAGATAATAGTAGAATGAAAATTTCTATTTAAGAAACTATAAAACTTTCAAGGAAATGACAATTTCGCATAAAGAGGTGAATCAAAAATGCAAACTTGAAATTAAATAAAAGGTTTACTAATCTTTTAAAAATAGAAATTAGAATCTAGATTTGTAAGAAAGAAATAACTTTGACTTTGAAATTTATAAATGAAAGAAGCAAAACAAGATGAAGCAGGGAAATGCTTAAGGAAAACTGATGAAAATCAGTGAAGGAAAAGAATAAAAGTTCAAAACTAAAAAAGAGATGAACTTACAAATAGGGGACTTTGGTAGGGTCCCACCAGGCATGTTCCAAAATGTAGATCAAGAATTTTCACTCTTGTTACCTATCCAAATTAATGCACCAAACTAAACACAAAAGTCTTGAAAAACTCAAATGAAATCTGATACCTAATAGTTAAGATGGGATCTGAAGATGTAGATGGGAGGAAAGCCAATGTAGACAAAATGGGTGCACATGAGAAATCCTGCAAAGTAGATCTGAGAAACCTATAATGCACAAATCCTTGGTAGAAAAAGACAACATTAAAAGATATTTGGGTGGACTACTCGAAAAGTGGGTCTGGGAAGTGATGAGCTTCCTTGGTGGATGTCAGTCCACGTTTTAAATTAAGGAAAGAAGCATACATGATAAAAATATGTAGGTAAATGTTTAGATTTTCTGATTAAAAATAAAATAAAAAATGTAAACAACAGACAAAATATAAAAAAGCAAATAGGAAATTGTGAAAACAATGCTAGAACTTATGTTACCTATACTTAGCACCTATTTACAGGTTGATTGGCTTTGACCAGATTGTGATCAATCGATTTCTTTAAGTGGTGCCAATTAGGGTAAATCAGCGTCCACTGGAATGGGTCGGCATCGACCGGAGGCAAGTTGTCAGAAAGCTTGTTGGATGATTGATGAGGACTGGATCATGAACACCTACAGGAGCTGTAGAGATGTGGACAAGAGTTTCACCTTAGCTAGATGCAGGAAAAAAGTCACCAAGAGGTCGATGAATCCTCACGATGTCAATGTTGTGAGGGCAAAGTAACGGTACACCTCTCAGGGATTGATTTGGATAGAATTATCTCTTCTTCTGATTGACGATTCGAAGGCTCAAGGCTTAATCTTTCTTTCTCTCCTTCTGTCTAACTAGAACTAAATTCTGGCCCTATATTTATAATCAGCACCGACTGAGGTACAATCAGTGCCGTTCTAAAAAATCAATGTCGACCGAGTACCATTCGGCTGGCCGATCAGGGAACAGATTCCCAAAATGGCCAAAAAGGATGAATTGGAAAGATAAGAGTATTATCCTTCCGACTCAAATATGGGAAATATCCCACTGCACAGTTTGGGGAGAGGAGAAATAGGGGGGATAGATGGATAGAATAGATATGGGAGGTTAGGAATTGATATGGGGTAGATAAGTGGTTAAGATACATGTAAAAAGTATAATTAAATAGTTAATATTTAATTATCCATGGGTAAAATACAATGGGGTATAATAAAATTAGGATAGATGTTTAATTAGATATTTAATTAATACCCTAAAGGATAAGTGGTGATATAAAGGTTCCCCAGGTTACCCGAGAAGGTAAAAAAAATGCAGGGGGACACTAAATTGGGTAACCAATTTTAGGTGTCTACAGGAAGGACATGTCAACTCACTCTTTCATGGGCATAAGTTAAGAATAGATCCATCACTGCAGTTAACTATCAACAATCTATAGATAGCATACTTGCATGTATGGCTATAATTGTAAAAAGGTGTGTGGTTGTTATTAGCATGCGACCTATTTCTGGTAGAGTTAAGTGGTGAAGGGTTAGTTCCCCACCCTATATATATGCAATGAATTACATAGAGACATATATAGAGATACAGATGGAACCATATGTTTGGAGGAATGGAAAAAACACGAGTACATGCGACTGGATAATTCTAACAGATCCATACGCACATGCCTGGTATTGTATGAAGCTTCTATATTGTTGGTTCAATGAATAGATAAAGGAAATTGGGCCGAACAAAGTGTGTGATGTGTTTTATCAATGCATGTTATTATTTTCATGATGATTTACCTTTAGCGCATATAGATCTGGTTGGATATAAATGCTGAATGGATGGATTAGTTCCTAAAATATATGTTTACTGTTTTATCATACCACCATTCTACTACTTCAAATCTTAAGAGGAACCTGATACCTTTTCGTGCTTTGGGTCAGTGCTCAGCCTAGGATGAGTGATGTGCCAACGTGACTAGGTGTTAACTAACAATCCTAGGTTGCATCATTGGTTCCGTTGCAGGGACCTCTTTTTCACATGTTTTAGAATGGTTTGCGATGAAGACATACTGGCTAACCTTGGTGAGGATTGAAGAATGGATTCATGGTCTAGAGGAAGAATACGCACAGAGGTTTGACACTAGATCCATATTTAGTGCATGTACTTGGGAAGAGCATAATATGTATGACAGCTTATACGAAAGCTTCTTTTCTATCTTTCCAGTATAATTGTATGAATGGTTGACTGCGTATGCATCTAAGCTGAACTGGAGGTATCGCACATTTTTTTGGACATAGGAAGAATTTCAAACACTATATGATGCTGACCTAAGCTTTCGACTTATTCGTGCCTAGAGGTAGCAGAGTTCTAGTTTCTACAGTATCCTAGAGGGATGTATTTGCAAGGTATTCTACTAGTAATCAAAATACTAATGGTAACGTTGAACTTGGAAGCTAAACCCATGGAAAACTAAAGAATCTCCGCATGTGGGGGGTAGGAATAGGATTGGTGAAAGATGGCAGACCTAGTGGCAACACGGCAGAGGGAAGAAAAGGTAGCTGAAGTATGATAAGGCACACGAGAGGGAATTATGCAAGAGGCAAGAAATTGCAAAACATATGGTGTTGTGGAGAGAGATGGCTCATGAAGGATTTGAGGCTCATAGGGAGGAAGAAAAGCAAGAGCATCAGGAACTCCCCCATCTAGGGAATCATGACAGAGAACCCTCTTCGGCCTCACATGGAAGCATGGCAGTAGATATGACCTGGGCCATGGGCGTGCATCTAAGCCAACCTATTGACCTAGCCCTTGCACTTGGTTTTCCAGTATCTAGTACAACAGGTAAAAACAATTTTAATTTAGGAAGTGAAAGCATATAAATAGGTCAGACAACAAGTACACCAATGGTAGCACAGACAGCTTTGTTATTCTTTTGGGGTACATTTTCAGGCTCATCATCTACACAGAATATGAGTGCACCGAGTGTGGGAATCACCTCTGGAGCTGGGACCACTTCTTAGACTGTGGGGGTCCAGTATAGTACCACTGTTAGGGCACAGGGGAGTTCATCCATGGGCCCTATTCCAAATTCTGGAGGAGGATTGGTGGTATGGGAAGCTCTAGTTCCAGTGGTTTGGGTGGTATTGGAGGAAGAGGAAACCAAGGACGTTCTGGGTTGGGTGGTCAAGGCCCGCAGCAACCCCAAAATATTTATATGGAGATTTCCCTTTGTTTCCCAGAATACAAAGGTATCGAGGATGCTACTGAACATGTTCATATGTTTGAAATATTGTGGCACGTAAAAGGTATTATGGCCCCTAAACACAAGGCAAGGTCAATTTTCTACTACATTGCAGGCGTGCCTGGTGCATAGCTAGTATAGGAAGTTTGATCCCAATCAAACTTGTATTGACTATGCAACATTGAAAGATGCTTTCTTAAAAGAGTTCCACATCCCAAAGTTTAAGCAAAAGAGTATAAGCACACTCAAGGATATAAAGCAAGGCACTACTGAAAGTGTACGTGAGTATGATGTGTAATTTAAAACACTTCTATCCAAACTCTCTTATGACATTCATGTACGTCAACATGCACAATGGTTTGTCAAGGGACTAATTACCCTATTTCAAAGAACACTATCACATAAGACTTATACCGATCTACGTGAAGCATTGGAAGCTGCGTTATGCGCTGAAGAAGTTGGGAGTATTGACACTGGAGTTAGTCCATTTTTGGAAGCTTAGATAGTGGCTATGGAAAAACAGTTAGAAAAATTATTGGCAAACTCAGCTCATGAAACGCACTCAGGGATCTGGTGTAAAGATTGTGAAGTGGAAGGGCACACTAAGGATAGTTTCCCTTGTAGAAATGTATGTTCATTGTTATTAGACTATGAGATTTTCCATTTGAACCATGATGCTAGTCACGGCCCCCTCCTACAACGCGCGATCAGGGAGAATGTATCCTCCTTTTGTAAAATTTGTAGGTCCACAACCCATGATACTGAGGACTATAGATTGATTGGCCAGATCCATGATGCCATTGATATTGGGGTTAGACATGCGAGTGTGGCTGATAATTCTAAAAGGGAGAATGAGCATCAGGATAGGGATTATAATAAAACCCACTATGATAGGAATGACGGAAGGTTTGAAGGGGCTCATGAAAGGGGACAAGGATTTAGAGGCGGATATGGAGGATGAGGCTGAGGTGGAGGAAGGAGTGAATTCTCTTGAGGAACTTGCTATACATGTGGCTCACCTGACCATTATAGGCGCGAATGCCCGTAGAATATTTCCTGTTCATTTTGTGGAAAGGGGCATAGTTATGAAGAGTGCCCGGACTTGTATGAGAATCTCAGTAAGCAACACAAGCAAGAAAACAAGGGCATGGGGATGGTTAGAATCTAGCATGCGATAGAGAATTAATGGATGCCAAAGTTAACACTAGAACCTGAGGTGGTAACAGTCAAGATAACCACATGAGCTGAGGCGGCATGTGCAAGAGAGGTGTTGCAACAAAAGCCGACAATCACTAGGGAGGAAGTTTTACATGCTAGATATCCAGATCCAGCTCATCAGAAAGAAGTCTATCATGACACAATGGAGGTCCTTAGGAGCCTTCAAAGTAAGATACAAGGTTTAAAAGAGCAGTCTCGGAAATTGGAGCACAAGGATATAGAACAAGCCCCATCGGATATTGACAACATCAGAGAGGTATGTAGAATGTTGTGCTAGGAGAATATTATTCCTTTATTAGGAAATTGGTTGAAAGGGAATACTCTACACGTAAGAACTGAGACTAGAAGACAAATACTTCATGTGAATCTTCCTCCTGATAGCATTGACTACGATAAGGAGATCACTTTGAATGTTTTTGTGGACGGGTGGCTGCTGAGCAATATTCTGATTGACACAGGTGTGGAAGTAAATGTACTTACATTGGATGCATGGGAATAAATGGGGAGACCCCCATTACAACCATCATCTAATGTATTTTTCATGGCAAACAAAAAAAATCCTACTCCCATAGGGGTTTTGAAGGATGCATCTATCACTATACAAGGGGCCAAGTTCACAGGAGACTTTGAAGTGCTGGCGCTTGTGGAAGTAGATAGTTTCCCTGATTTTATTGGGCACCCTTGGTGTTATGCAAACAATGCTGATTTGAGGTTTAACAAAGGGTATATCATCTTCAAGAACAAGGAGGAAAGGGTCATAATACCGTTGATAAATGGGAAATCTATGCCATATGTGGAACCTTTAAGCGAAGAGGATTTGAACAGAATGTATGTATGCGCTATTTGGGACCCAGAGGTAAATGATCCATCTAAGGAAGGAATCCTTCATTGGGAAGATTCTCAGTCAATCAGTGACACTACTAGTATTGCTTGCGATAATTGGGCTCATGGCACTTATGAACTGGTGGGGCACAAAGTTAAGCGCGCGGTTACTGGCAAGATGGGTTTTCACTTTGTTTGATGTATAGGTTGTGTAGTACCCCACTATACTAGATCTAAAGATTTGGCTGGGTTCTTATAGGACATAAAAACAAATTGGGATGACGAGCTTAAACGACGCACTATGTTGTCATATACTTTGGGCGGGACGGCTGCACACTAGTGGGTAGTCCATAGGGATAATATCTTAGAATGGGAAACGATTAGGACTACCTTATCAACTAGGTTTTTAAGAAGTAATGCACCTATAAACATAAGCCCTTATCATGGTGATCAACATGCTCAACATCATATCCAACAATGTGAGAGACTCTGGACAGTAGGCTAGGAAGCATTACCACCTTCACTTTGGGTGCATCAGTTTTATTCTACTCTAAAAGGTTGTGCATGTGCTTGGTATGTCTATGTTGAATTACATTGCGACACTGACAAATGGAAAACTTTGACTATCAGGATGATCCAAACGTTTGAATTATTTTCATCTACACCACCAGTGAACACAACTTTAAGCTTTATCAAGCACTTAACTATGGGAGACAGTGGGAAAGAGGAAGAACTTATTTAGGAATTATTTGGTGAGACAGAGACAGGCGCGTGCTTTGTGGATGAAGAAGATGATATCATATTACTTGAGCATGCTTCTTTGGAAAAAGATTAGGGGAAGATGGTATACATAATTGATGAGGAAGTTGAGCACTTAGATGTGGATCATTCACATGGAACATGTGAAGTGTTATCTAGTGCAGATGTAGATGTGCGCGCATATCACAAACCTATGAAGACAACAAAGGTCAATATAGGAACAAAATATGAACCTAAGGAGGTCATAATTGGGGATTACTGCTCAGAATCAGAGGTAGCAAAGATCATAAAGTTACTTTTTGATTATGAGGACTTATTCCCAAGAGGATACCATGAACTTAAAGGTGTGCATATATCACTTGGAGAAATGAAGATAAAGCTCAAGGAAGGTGCACACCCTGTTCAGAAGTGACCATATTGGATGAATCCCAATTTGCATGAGAAATAAAGGAGGAGATTGACAAAATGCTGAAATCTAGGATCATTCGACCAATGGATGAATCAGAATGGGTCAGTCCTATGGTGATAAGCATAAAAAAGTATAGTAGGATTCAAATTTGTGTTGATTATAGGGAGTTGAATGTAGCATGTGTTACAAATCCCTTTCCTACGCCATTCATGGAGGAAATATTAGGAGTGGCTAGGCATGAAATATATTCATTTACAGATGGGTTTTCAGGGTATCATCAGGTTAGGATTGCCCCGGAAGATCAAGAGAAGACCACCTTCACTACTGAATGGGGAAGATTTGCTTATAATGTGATGCCCTTTGGATTGAAGAATGTACCTGCTGTATTTTTCAGGATAGTAGTACAAGCCATCAAGGATTTTATTCATAACTTTTTAGAGGTCTATCTTGATGATTGGACCGTTTATGGACTGATTAAGGATCATTGTGGCAATCTGTGCTTAGTGTTTGAAAGATGTCGACAGTTGAGTATCTCATTAAACATCAAGAAGTGTATCTTTGCTACTCCCTTTGGCACACTTTTAGGACTTATCATCTGCAAGGAAGGGTTATTGGTTGATCTAACTAAAGTTTTAGTCATCATTGGCTTGAAAGCGTCGGCCAGTCAGCACGAGGTACGTGGATTTTTGGGTCATACAGGGTATTACCAGAAGTTTATAAAAGGGTATGCAAAAGTTGCCATGCCCTTGGAAGAGTTTCTCCAGGGAAAAGGTACATTCTACTGGGGGGAGTAAAAGCAACATGCATTTGAGATATTGAAGCAAAAAATTACTACCGTGCTTATCTTACATTTTCCTTCATGGGATAAACATTTTCATGTTCATGTGGATGCTTCTGGCAAAGCCATTGGTGTTGTCTTCACTCAACTAGGTGAAGGTATCATTGATCATCCCATTTTCTTTGCTAGTAGGAAATTGACCCCTGCAGAACAAAATTATACCACTACAGAGCGTGAGGCCTTGTCCATGATCTATGCCTTGCACACATTTTGTCAGTATTTTTTGGCTACACCATTTGTGTTTTATACAGATCACATGGCATTAAAATATTTGGTGAACAAGCCCATTTTACAGGGGCGCATATGTTGGTGGGTACTCTTATTTCAAGAGTTTGACTTTATGGTTGTGGTAAAACTAGGTAAAAGCAATTCTGGACCGGATCACTTGTATAGAATTCAATCAGGGGAAAGAGGCACAAACAATAGAATAGACCATGCCTAATGCACAGCTGTATAGGTTACAACGTGTGCCATCAGAATTAGAGGACATTGTTGTCTTTCTGAGAACTGGGGTGCCCAAAGGCATGAAAGCTTTAGAGAAGAAGTAACTTGGTATTTGTGCAGCACCACTCGTGTTAATTAGTGGTGATTTATACAAGCTAGGTAGAGATGAGGTGTTACACCATTGTGTCTTGGAGCATGAACGAAAGGACATAATGGAAGAAGCACATGGTGGTATTGCAGGTGGCCATTATGCAGGTGATGCAACAGCATGTAAGATCCTACTTGCTGGGTTGTGGTGGGAATCATTGTACAAGGATTGTAAAGAGTATTGTAAGACAAGTGACCATTGTCAATGTCTTGGTCGACCAGGACAAAGGGATGATATTCCCCTACGACTAATAACGAGTGCAGAACCCTTTGAGAAATGGGCAATTGACTTTTTCGGGCCTATCTCACCAGCCACATGCAGGACTGGATCACACTATATCATCACTTGTACATATTATCTTACCCGATGGGTAGAAGTGACATCTACAAAGGACTATACAATGGCTACAGTAGCATGGTTGTTATGGGAGAATGTCCTTAGAAGGTATGGTTGTCCTTTAAGTTTAACAAGTGATAGGGGCACACATTTTTTAAATGAGATAATATGAATTCTTTTAGACGATCTTATGGTTACCCACCCCTAAAACTACACCCTATCACCCTCAAGAAAATGGGACTACTGAGGATTTTAACAAGATCTTGAGCCACACATTGACCAAGATTTTTGATGTTGGGAGGAAATATTGGGATGATAAAGTATCTGTTGTTCTTTGGGCTTATAAAATGACATACAAAAGATTGAACAAAGCCACACCTTTTCAATTGGTGTTTGGCGTGGAAGCTGTTCTGCCTCTAGAATTTATGTTACCTTCCTTGTGCATTACACATGCTAGAGGTCTAGCTGATGAGAAAGCCTTGGAAGAATGGATTGTGAAGATGGTTCAGCTAGATGAGCGTCGAGCCATCACACACTGGAGTCAGAAATAAGAGAAAGCGTGCCAAAAGGCATGGCATGATCGGCACATCAGGGATAAGAAACTTGTGGTAGGGAAAAATGGTACTTCTATATGACTCCAAGTTTTTGCGCCATCCAGGAACACTCAAGGTGCATTGGTTGGGGCCATATGTTATCACTCATGTACTTGAGTCAGGTTCTTTCTAGTTGGAAACAATTGATGGCACATGGTTTCCCAGTTACTTTAACGGGAGTAGGTTGAAGCCCTACTATAAATAAGTCTTCTTGGTGTTTTTAATAAGGCAGTATTGCCAGATACATTAGGTTTCCCTTTATGCATTTCCTTAATGTATTTCTTTCATCTTCGTTATGCTTTGTCAATTTTATCTCTTGTTTTTGTAATAAGCGTAGTTGCACGCATGAAACTAACTACAATATGAAGCATGTTGATGCGCAGAGGACTACACATCCTTTTCATGTGGGGTGGATTATTGGTGACTCTCGGGTATATGCTGTGAAGATGTCATGCTATGGGTGTTGAAAGAAGGTTGCTAAGGGTAACTGACAAAAGATTACTTCTCTAGATAAGAAAGGATGAATATGGATAAGGGAAAGTATAACGCGAGGTAAGTGGCAGCCATGGTAATTACCAAGAGATCATGTAGTGAGGAGGTACTCGGGCACTAAGGTGCACGTTGAAGAGAAGTCTATGACAAAGGGTAAAGAGGCACGGTAGAAGGTTATAGCTTTGGCGTGAAAATATACCATGCGGAAATGATAAAAACAGGTCATAAATGAGGAGAATTTGGTAGGTGGAGGAGCAATTAATGTAGTGAAAAGTAGAAATCTATATAAGGATGGGATGTAATTTCATTTTTACCTTTACGACTATGAGAATTCGATAGAGAGCCTATACGCGAAGAGCATAAAGCTAACTAATTCAAGGTACAAAGAAAGTGAACCAAGCATAAAGAAGAGATTTTTTTATTAGAAGGGCTTAGATCCCCTAGAAAAAGGGTTTGACGAAGAAGAGTAATACAACAGAGTTAGGGTGCGCAAGTTCATGATTACAAATTAGGGCACATAAGAATTGGGTTAGGGTTCGAAGTAAATTACTCAAAACACACAGCAATTGACCTACAAAACAAAACCCTGAAAGAGAATGGCACTAAAGAAGAAAGCAACACTGATAAAAGAAAAGAAGAAGGTGGTGGTGGAAGAAGAGGAGGAGATGGCCCCAGAGAGCAATTTCTCCAAAATGTAGTACCCTGAAGAAGTTATTGTGGGGTAGAAATGGAATACCCACATAAGACAGAGCACGATAAGTGAATACAATCATTAAACCAGTGAAAACCAGAAGAAGTTAGATAACCTGTTCACCTCTCAAATGAACAGGCACACTGAGGACGACATGTTGATATATGATGATGTCAGGGGAAAGCTACTCAAGGGAAATGGTGTCTACTATCTTTATGAGCTTCCATACTTTGGAAAGTATGCACCCTTGTACAGATGGTTGATGAGCCGAGTCCATGAGGACTTCTTCTACTTTACAGGATGGAGGGTAAGACTAACACCCATCCTCATTTCCATAGTTACTGGATTACAGGAAATGATCGAAGACATTAAGACTGAATTAGCTGACAAAAGCACCATTTTGGAGACACATAAGGTGTTGGGATATCAAAAAGGACCGCATGGGATGGACATTGACAAGTTGAAAATTTTTCTAGTAGTACAGGCAACAACACATCTAACCACTAAGTTGAATGACCAAGAACTTTGGTCACAAGTTAATTCTATGTGGTTGCATGTGGCCAAGCGCATCTCAGAGGGAACCACTTATAACATCGCCAGATTCATTGCAGAGCAGATAGTCAAGGAAGCGCGTGAAGGGAGTAAGATAATTTTTGGCTGTATCTTACTGAGTTTAGTTTTCATGGAGATCGGGGTACTAGATGGCCCAAAAGAGAACATATTGGAATACCCCATGAATCATAAGTCTCCAGCTAAGTGATTTACCAAATATCTTTACAAAGGGTTGATGACGGAGGAGGTTAAGGAGTGCGCTGAGATGTGGTATGATAGGCTTCGTGTGGAGTTTGGAGAAGAATGGCGCATACCCAAGGATTTTCACTCGGTCTTGGGAAAACAAGTACAATTTTTAGTCTACTATCATTTTTTTATTATGTGCTTCCCAATGGTAGATGGGTAATGGAGCCCCTAGTGTAAACTGCCATATGCATTTCCCACACAATACTTCCAAGCTATAGTTCATCGATTCACCAACACACAGAGGTTGGTATTTAATGTAGACAAGGTGGACTGTGAGTATCACAACCTGAGAAAGACTTATGGATATCCAGGGAGGAATGCATACAATGAGAATAACATCTTGGAAATCTTAAGCATTAATCCAGAGACAGTGGTCATTGCGGATATCGGGGCCATGCTAGTATACCTCTAACTGAAGCCTAAAATGGAGAACAAAAAGTACATGGAGAATGAATTCATGCTTCCAGGGTGAGCAAAGGGAAAGCATACTATGGAGAACATTCTGGCACCTAGGCCCTCTGCACCCAAGAAAGATGATGAGAAAGAGGATGAAGAACCCGAAGATAGTGGCGGCCTAGTGCGAAGGAGGAAGTGGCCATCTGGCCAGGAGGGGGAGCATGCGATAAATCCCCAGGGAGAAGGAGCTATGGGGGAGAAGAAGGGTGCACAAATATTTTAGAATGTGTTTAAGCACACAAGGGCACAAGGAGGAACCCCATAGGTGAAGGAGCCAGAGGAGAAGAAACGGAGAAAACTCAGGCTGGGTGAGGAAACAGAGGAATCTAAGGAGAAGGTGCCTTCATCTCCAACTGAAGAAGAGCCTCAACATGAGGAGGAGAAGATGAAAGGAGAAGAAGGGGTTCAATTAGAGGTTATATAGGACAAGGGTGGGGAAACATCTGGTATTCCCAACCTTGATGCATCCATTCCAAGAGGACCCCGATCTCATCAAATAGGGGAGAACACCAAGGCACATGCCATGGGGTATGTAGAAGACCCAAAGCTGATCATTCATGCTCGGTTCTAGAGCACCATCGAGCAAAAGGATTTATTTGGATGGGTGCTCATGGATGAGGACAAGGCAAATCTATACACAAGGAAGCAAATCTCATGGTCTATGCACACGCACATAGACGAGACCAACTTTGATGTCGGTGAAGAATCATGCATGTCAAGGTGGTTGAAGAAGGCACTTGAAATGTGCCACATGACAATCAAACTAAAAATGATGTTAGATGAGTAGGTGAGCAATGCTCTAGTGAAAGTATCCTCCAAAGTAGCAAGAAGAAACATAGATAAATCTGCTACCATCAAGGCGCTGACAAAGAGATTAAAGGCCAAGGATGTGGAGATAGTGCACCTAGTATAAGAAAATGACTTAATCAAAAGAAAATATGACACTTTTGTTAGTATGGCAGAGGAAATTGGAGATGATGTTCTATAGGTACACCCACATCTGGAATCCTGGGTACTAAAAGAATTTCCTTCTACAATGCACTATGTGAAAACAATGATAACATTAGTGTTGGAGGATGAAAAGGCACGCGTATCCTCACAGCCCAAGGATTCCAGGGAAAATATAGAAAAGGCACAAGCTGTAGTAGCTAGGAAGATTGCTACTTATGAAGGTCTACTGCAAGCCACCCATGACGAACTGAAGAAGGTTGATCATGTGCTAACCATATTTACATCCCCAAATGCGTTGATCACTGTGAAAACCTTGGAGGAATAAAATGAGGTCCACAAGGCGATGAAGGATGCTTCCCTAGGCTGCATTGAATGCTTAGTCCTAGTAAAGCAAAAGCGTGAGGCACTAGCTACGGCATAGGCATCACATAAGGAGAGGTTGGAGGAGCTAGGAAAGCTCATTGCTTAGAATATGGATGTACTAGAAGGGGTGTAAACCTCTATGTCAAGTGTAATTCTTGTAATACAAAATGAGCAAGGGAAACTCTCCATGGAAGATCTATAGTCCATCATTGCAGACGTGCCTGAAACAACAGGAGCAACGCTAACAGCGTGAGAGAACCTGGAAGAAAATATCAAAGAAATATATCTAGAGTTTCTACTTCAAGATGAGATGGAGGGGCCCAAAGCCTAAATAGTTTTGTTAGCTGTGTATATCTTCTTCAAAATTCTTATTCAAGATTCTTATTCAAAATTCTTTATTTAACTATTATTTATTTATCCATTCTATGTATAAGTTTTGAGCATCACCATTGTCAGGGTGATGATGAGATTAGTGTGGGGTAATGTTGATAAGAAAAAAACACTTAGTTGAACTTGCACACAGAGTCCGCGCAGAAGAATGGCACAGGAGAAAAAGCGCGAAGGTATAGGAAGGTGTCATGCGCGGAGGTGTAGAGTAAGACTCTCAAGGACTTAGTTGATTTTGGAGATCAGGTCTATTCTTAGAGATTGGCATGTGGAGTACATAAAGTGATGCCAAGATTTGTGTGCCACTCTTCATGGAGATTTTGGAAGGACATTTCAACTCACTCTTGCATGGGCATAAGTTAAGAATAGATCCATCACTTCAGTTAACTATCAACAATCTATAGATAGCATACTTGCATGTATGGCTATAATTGTAAAAAGGTGCATGGCTGTTATTAGCATGTGACCTATTTCTAGTAGAGTTAAGTGGTGAAGGGTTAGTTCCCCACCCTATATATATATATATATATATATATATATATATATATATGCAATGAATTACATAGAGACATATATAGAGATACGGATGGAACCATATGTTTGGAGGAATGGAAAAACACGAGTACATGTGACTGGATAATTGTAACAGATCCATGCGTGCATGCCTGGTATTGTATGAAGCTTTTGTATTTTTGGTTCAATGAATAGATAAAGGAAATTGGCCCAACAAAGTGTGTGATGTGTTTTATCAATGCATGTTATTATTTTCATGATGATTTACCTTTAGCACGTATAGATATGGTTGGATATAAAGGGTGAATGGATGGATTAGTTCCTAAAATATATGTTTACTATTTTATCATACCACCATTCTGCTACTGCAACTCTTAAGAGGGTCTCGGTACCTTTGCGTGCTTTGGGTGAGCACTCAGCCTAGGATGAGTGATGTGCCATCACGACTAGGTGTTAACTAACAATTCTAGGCTGCATCATGATGGTTGACTAATCTAATCCTAGTTCATTTTGCACACTCTCTATACCAAACCACTTAAATAATTTACACATCTTCTTAAACATGATCTTACCTGGAAGAAGTTGTCAACGATCAAAGGATTGACAATGGGCACCTAGCTAGTTTCTCTATCCATTCATTATCTTAGACGAAGGACTGCCCCACAAAAAATTTACCTAAAACAATCCTTAGTTCTTGGATTTTCATAGGGTGCCTTCTATCAAACCAAAAAATCTATTGTATTCATAAGTCAGTCCTAAATAGCATAAGCTGAAACATAAAATTCACCCATAGGATTTTGTGTTTCTTAACTTTTGCTTGATTTGTGTTTTGAGTTGTGATGACACATTCTCCATTTTTCTTTATTCCTTTCACACTCCACAATTATAGTTGGAGTATTCCAGCTTTTTCTGAGTTTGTTATGGTCCATCATTACCATACTTAGGTTTCTGTGTTGGTATTATAGCTAATCTAAGTCAAAAAAATAAAAGTTTACCATCTGTTCAAATTTCATAGTGACTGGCATCAATCTAGTGACCGTCATCAGTTTATTCATCTAACCATTACCGATTTACCTAACTATTGTTAGTTATCTAATTTTTTGGTCATTTTACCAAAATAGCCCTCATCACATTTTTTGTTCTTTCTGAGGTTCCCCAGATACATCATCATACCTTTGGATCTTTGAAATCACTGTCAAATATAGGTTTTACTTCATTTTCATCAGTTATTGCCTCATTTGCAAAAAAATTGATTTTCCACAGTAATCGGCGTCGGTCACCCTTACCATTATCAGTCACCCTCTATCACATACATCAGTTAACCCAATCGCCATCGGTTCCTGTGTTTTAAATTTTTAATTAAAACAAAATCATTTTTCACCTTCCGAAACTATTTTTCTCCATTTCTTCTATTTTTGTGTTTCATTTACAGAGATCGGGTTGCTTAGCCTACACCAACTCACATGGTTTTAACTCGTATTCAAGCCAAAACCTTGTATTCCATGCAAACCTTCAGCTACACCTACCTAGCCCATCACCACCTTCCTTCCTGTCACCTATGGATCCTACTTAGCCCATTAGTATTAGTACTGGTGACGAGTTTGCAAGAATCCTTAACCAAAACCCCACTTCCTTAAAATATTATCTCACCCATTCATCCACTTGAGATTCGTCAGGAAAGCTGGTATATGACATGGTTGTGTCCATTCCTCCTACCCTCGCACCCTCTTCTATGTCGGATAGTACTAGCTCGGCCTTACCTTTTTCCACTTTACCACCCGTAGTATTCTAGCTTGACCCCACATCATCAATATCTATGGCACCTATGGCATTGGTTTCACTTTTGATGTCAGTTTCTCCCATGGTGTCAACCATTCCTTCATTAACCACCTTGAGCATAGCCCCGTCTGCACCCACCACCTCATACATACATATTGTATCGCAACCACCCATGGTGTCGATTACCCATACTCCATTCTGAAACATTGTCCTCTCCATCCCATAGTCTTTACCTAAAATTACTATAAGAATCACTACATCCACCCCACCTACTTACACATATTTCCAACAACCCCCTATCTCGTCTATCACCTATTCAGGATATTTTCTGCATGCATCTATTCCCCCCTCATAGTTCTCGTACTCGGCACCACCATATACTAGGATGCCATCCTCATCATACATTTACCATCTACCCCCTTATACTACAGGGGGTTCCCAATCATCTCAACCTACCAACGACCTTATTAAAATGATGATGGAAAAGATGCAAACATTGGAAGCATCAGTTTCTGGCTCTCGTAACTCTTTGATATATGATGAAATCTACAATGAGCCCATTCATCTATCTATTCCCATTCACCCATACCATATGCATTGGGAAATTCCAAAATTCAACCAGTTCAACAACAAATAAGACGTGCAACAAAAATTTTAGTCTTTCAAACATGGGTGTTATCTAATCACTCATGATGACCCTCTACTCATACAAATATTCCCAATGTCCTTGATAGGACCTGCATTGGATTGGTATAATGGTTTACCTCAACATTCCATTTACTCATCCAACCAAGTGGCTCAAGCCTTCCTAGACCATTTTTTGATCAACATTGTCAAGAAAGTCACCATGTCTGACTTGTACTCAACATGACAATACGAAGATGAATCTTTCATAGATTTTGGTACTTATTGGCCAAGCCTCATCAACCAGCTCACATTCCAACTACCTCAAACCTAGCTTATAGATTTGTTCACCATGGCTTATGTCAGACACATCTCACCAAATATCCAAGTCCAAACCTTCCGTACATTTGATGAAGCATTCACCATGGCTAGAAAAGTGAAATCCGTACCCTAGAAGAGAAGAAAATTCAATTGTGTAAAAAAAATGTTGCATTCAAGTCAAATGATGCCTCTTCCTCTTCCAAGCCCCAAAAAAATTATTCCAAATCTAAAGGATATGCCAACGCAGTAGTTTTAAAATTTGGACCATCTCACCCATCCAAGATTTCCAGTTCAGGTAGGAGAAACAAAATCACACTCCCATAGGAGAGCCCTATTCATCAGTTTTGGAAAAACTTCTAAAATCTGGAGCTATTTCTCTTCCACCTATCAAAGCACATACTAGTTTTTACCTCACTCGTCTTATGCCTGTATGGTACAAGGAACATGAAAACTGTAACTATCATCATGTTAAAGGTCATAACGATGGTAATTTTATAACCTTCAATAACATTCTCTAGGAAATGTTAGACAATGGAGATGTCATCTTGGACAACTTGAATGCACCAGCTAATCAAAACTTGCATATCTTTAAGAAGCCATTTCCTAATCACACCCCGTCATTTAACCAAATTGGTGAACCTGTGACTAATGAAAATAATGTATATAAATTTCATGTTGTTTTCAATGTCCTACCATCCCTTCCTCAATTTCCTCCTATCTCCTCTATCGATGAGATTATTTTACAAGCACCTTTAGCCATAGAGGAACCTATTTCATCAACACCTTCACCCATAGAGGAGTTCCCTTCATCTCCCCCTTCACCCATGGAGGACTCCACAATATATTTTGATGTCATTTCACCACTCACCTTGCAACCTAACGAACAACATGTGGTGTTAACTCTCCTACCCACAAGATAGTCATGCTCACCTTCCTCTCCAACGAAAGAGGAACCTACCTCATCCTACCCATAGGAGATCCTTTAGAAGCTCCACTTCTTGTTGGTGACCATTCCCCATTAGTTTTTCAGGATCCTGTTGATTTTCTCTTGGCTCTCTTACCCATAGAGTCCAAAGCCAACCAGTTCCCAGTCTCATAGACATTTTTTATAGGGATTACCACCAAGTGAACATAATCTCCTCGTACAATAATTCCATTTTCATGCTTCGCTGACCACTTGGATTATGTTGATAATTCCATGCTTTGAGGACACCTTCGGCTACCTTTTTCAACCCAAATGAAAATGTCATATGTTGATACATCTATGATTTATCCAAAGGTATTTTATAAAACCAAACCAACCATGCTGAAGCTTGTTATAATGACCTCTTTTTCATCACCCTCACCTACACCTAAACCCTTACCGACAATCAAACCTATTCCTATGCCTAAGAAACTACCTGCACCTACACCTTACCCCACATCTAGAACAATCACCACATTGGGAGTCATGCTGACATCAAGCCTAGTCCATCCTCTTATCAAATTAGATTTAGCCACGTCCTCACAAGCCTACACAAAAACCATACCTCCACCTAAAAGGAAAACCTAACCTTCTAGGTTGCATACACTAGTTTCACCTACTACCCCTTTGTCACCTTCACCACTTCCATCTATCCTAGGACCTCACCCATATACCTTGGCCAAGAAACCTTCTACCCAAATTAAACTAAAAACATAGCATCACATCCCCTCATCATGAGCCTCTACTACACCTAACTTACTTGTACAAAATACACCTTTTCTGTCATCTACAACCTATTTACCACCTATACCCGCACCACTTCTAGTAGCCTCATCCCTACTTATGGTATTCCCCACTCTTTTACCAATACCCTCAACCTCACCTCTTCTAAAAACCTTCACCTAACCTCCGTTATCACCTTGGCTAACCTGTCCCCTTCCACCATATGTCTTCCCTTATACATCATGCAAGCCATCTTCACCTTTACCCAAGAAGGTGTAACCAAATTTGAAAAACCAACTACCCTTCAAAGAGGTAGTCACACCAACAATACCTTCTATTGCTAGCTCATCTACTACAAATTTACCCAAGAATGTGCAACCCAAACCTAAAATAGTACAACCTACCAAACCAATGGTCAAACCTATTCCACCTTCAAGTCCACCTCCCATGGTTCCTCTCCCACCAAAATTACCCACACTTCCATCTCAACCCACATTTACTTTTCATTGTGATCCATTGGTAGGATCTTATGCCAACATCTAAGAAAAACTTTTAGAGACCACTGTCATCACATTTCCACCACTTAAAACTTACAACCCACTCAAACCTAAACCAGTAAGGTTTGATGATACAAAATTTATGCCTACCATTGTGTGCTAGGGCATGATGTAGAAAAATGTAAGGCTCTGAAAACCATTCTTATCCAACTCTATCCTCCTGAAGAAAAATTTGACAATGATGATCTTCTAGATGAGGAGCCTGTTCCACCCTCACCTCTCACCAAACACCCTTGTTCCTTATCTATTCAATGACCTTCATCTCCACCTCTACAACCATTTTATCCACCTCCAAAATTTGAGATCAATATGGTCTACATAAGATAGCTAGCCAAACCACTGCCTAAATGTCAATGTATTTCCTTCTTTACATAACACTAGTATATTTCCTTATCATTTTATTTCCCATCATACCGCGACACTTATCATGAATCAGTTGCTCCCTTACCCCATATTAATATGGTTAGCATTGTCACTCGCACACAGAATGAAAAAGGAAAGGAGAAATCAACTAGCCCATCTGCTAATCTTGTTCCCAATATACCATCTGCACCCGCACCAAAAATCACCATTCGGGGACCCACATACCCTATTTTTGATGGGGTCCCCCATTGTATAATGATAAAATAGTTACACTAATCCCCTCTCAAAATGTCATTATACGACCTTGTCCAAACCTCTAAGTCTCACCGACAGGCCCTCATGGAGGTTTTACAATCTATTGAGGTTTTACCTAATGACCCAACTCCTGTGGCATCCATGATCACTCCTCACTATGTGGCATCTCTTGCTATTTCATCACCTTCCTCTACACCCAATACCACTCATCAAGTATCTACTCTTAGTTTCTCTGATGATGAGATTGTACCTCTCCAATTAGATGATCTTGATCCTTCCCTATTCATCTCCATCTACATTTAAAATATACGCATTCAATGTGTTATGATCAATGGCGGTGCCAACATCAACAATATATATTACCATGTGTATAACCAAATACAAATCCCTTCTAATTGCAATGATAATAACCTAGTTATGCTGCATTCATTCAATGATGCCATAACTTCAACCCTTGGCACCATCATTCCCCACATTCCCGTAGGCCCCCGTACCATTCAATAATTATTCTACATCTTAGAGGGGGAGTTCCAGTACAACTTGTTGCTTGGCCGACCTTGGATATACGTCATGGGTTGTGTTCCTTCAAATTTACATCATTGTGTAAAATTTGAACATGAAGGACATAACTATACCATTCCAACTGACCCTTCACCATTCAAAACCTGTAACATGTTGTATATACCTAATGATGTCCTTATACTAGTTAAGGCATCTTCCACTGCTGCCACCTCTCCTTCACCCATAGCCCCTTCCACCAACATTACCGCTACATCTCCCACACCTAATTCCTTTATTCCCACTATAGCCATAGCCTCTACAGCTAACCCATCCACTAACCCATATAATTCTCAACCAACCAATGCTTCTTATTCTTTTCCACCTAGTAATTCGTCCATTTCCACTACCCACATACCGACTATTGATCCCTTATAAGGTTTTTTTCAACATCTCACTCTAAGGGAGTACCACCTATACAACATCGAGACATTCCTTTCTCCTCAAGAGTATGGTAACCTTCACCAACATCCCTATTATGATCACTGCATATGCAAGGTTTTCTCCTACAATCCTCCCCACCTTCGCACCAACTTAATGTATGGGGGACTTGATACTTATACCTACTTGTCTGAGCTACCTTCCCAAACATGGTCATTTTCATCTGACCTTCAATCTCTAACCAACCACTGCTTCATCCACACCTTCATTCATCATTGTGCATGGAAGTGCTTTGGCTTTGGTTTCTATGAACAGGTATTTCATACTTTCATCCTGTGCATCAAATGTAAACACAAAGACTAAAGTGTTATTGGATTTTCCAAACCATCTTCCAAGAAATCATATGTCAATCTCATTAAGGATGATAACATTCCTTTACCCCATCTACCAACTTCACCACCTTCACCTACGAAGTCTATGGATCCAGAATCCATTCCTCCTTAAAAAAATTTCACAAACACCATTTCCCTAGAACCTTTAACTTATCAACAATATGGTGAGGCTCCCTCTTCTCTTCCTTTCCTATATCTTGACATGATCGATGATGATACACCTTCTATTAATGGCATTCAATGTCAGGACGATGATTCTATTCTCACCTACCTTGGCGTAGAAGATTCTTATATTCACTGGTTATTGTCTTCTGAGACACAAACCATGTTAAATAAATTGACCATAAAAATAAATATTAACACTCAGGATGACCCACACATTCTAAAGATAGGCCAATATTTAGATGCTATTGAACATGAAACTTTTAATTCTTTTCTCCAGGATCATAGCAACTCTTTTTCTTAGTCTTATGTTGATATGCTCGATATTGACTCAAATATTATGGTCCACAATATCGTAACTATGCTTGAAGCCAAACCCATAAAGTAGAAGTTACAAAAAATAAATCCTCACATTGCCCTTCTTGTCAAAGAAGAACTCCAATGTCTTCTTTTAATTTCCTTCATCCTACCCATTTATTATCCTGAATGGATATCGAATATAATTCCTATCAAAAAAGTGACAGGGGGAATCCACATTTGCACAAATTTCTGTGACCTTAACTTAGCTTTCCTTAAAGATGAATTTCCTCTACATAGTATTGACCAACTAGTTGATCTTACCACTGGCCATGAGATGTTATCACTCATGGACGGTTTCTCAAGTTATAACAAAATATTACTTTCCTCGGAAGATCAACACAAAACCACCTTCATCACTCCTTGAGGGACCTTCTGCTATTGTTTCATGCCTTTTGGCCTTAAAAATTATGGTGCCACATATCAGTGGGATATGACTTATATATTTCATGACATTATGCATCACATATTGGAATATTACGTTGATGATCTTCTTTCTGAATCCAGACATCGGGAAAAACACCTTACCATCCTTAAGGTCATCTTCGATCATCTTATCAAGTACTGTGTTCACCTTTAACCTAAGAAGTGTGTTTTTGTTGTTCTCTTTGGCGAGTTTGTTGGTTTTATCATTTCTTTGCATGGCATAGAAGTTGGCCCTACTAAAATCAAGGCTATTCTCAAAATTCCTCCACCTACTAACCTTCATCAACTACGTAGTTTACAAGGCAAGTTGCAATCTATTCATCATTTTATTTCGTAGCTTCCTGACCGATGCCACCCATTTCATCATCTCCTCAAAAATTATGTATCCTTAAAATGGGATGATGAATTCCACAAAGCATTTGAGGCCTTAAAACAATACCTCCTCTAACCACCTGTGCTCACTCCCCCTAAGGATGAGCAACCATTTTAGCTTTACATTTCTACTACTTATCATTCCTTGGGTTCCATGCTCACTCATCATGATGAAAAACATAGGGAGCAAGAGGTTTATTATATAATTCATACCCTTTTAGACTACAAAACTAAATACACTCACACTGAAAAACTCTTCTTAGCCTTATTTTTTGTCACCACTAAACTTTGACATTACCTACTCAACCTCAAAACCTTTGTTTTCACCAATATTGACTCCCTACATTACATGTACGCTAATCCCTATCAACATCATTGTGTTGCATGTTAGCTCATGCTTCTTGTAGACCTAGACCTTGAATTCACTCATCAAAAATTTGTCAAAGGGAAAATCATTGCTGACCAACTGGCAGATGCACCCCTCTCCAGAAATCAATCCTCTAACTTTGTTTTCCCAAATGAATCCATCACTAACCTATTTTTGGACGATACCATTTACTAGATGACCTTATTCTTTGACGGTTCCAAATTTCAGTGTGGTGGTTGTACAGGCGTTATCCTCATTCCTCTTGATGATGATCCTATGCCATTATCTTTCAAACTATATTTTTATTGTACTAACAATATCACCATTTCTGAAGCACTCGTATTAGGTATTCAAGGTGCTATTTCCTTAGATATTAAATAAATTAATATCTTTGGCATTTCCCAACTGGTTTTAAACCAAGTGAACGGTATATACCAATGTCTTAATGAAATACTCTAAAAGTATAAGCATCATGTGGACATAATTTTGACTGCCTTTGATCTTTTTGAACTTAAAGCCACACCACGTTCCACTAAAAAATTTGCGGATACCATGGCTTGTCTTGCTTCTCAGATCCCCACTTCATCCTTCGACTCAAAAATATTTGTCATAGTATAAAGGTTGCAATCACCTTCTTATTTATTTTGAGACATCAACCTTATTATAACCATTGAAATTGACCCACGTGACCTTTGGTATAAATAGTTTACGGAGTACCTTTCCCTTTCAATTCTACCTCCAGATCTTACTCGTAATGGACAACGAACATTTCTCAAAAATGTCTCTTGTTATGTCATCATGGGTGGTATTCTTTACAAACATGGCTTTGACGGTATCCTCCTACGATGTCTTACATGTTCTGAAATTCCCTATACCATAAAGGAAGTTCACAATCAAAGTTGTGGGGGTCACTTCAGTGGTTTAGCTATCGCTAAATGCATTCTCTTCCTAGGCTATTTTTGGCCAACCCTAAACCATGGTTATTGTGACTATGTCAAACATTTTGTGAAGTGCCAGCAACATGCTAATATTCATCACACCCCTAGTCACACCTTACAGGTTGAATGATAGCTTTGTCCTTCCTGTCAATGGGGTTCAAATCTTGTTGAAGAGATAAATCCTCATTCTTCCCAACATCATCAATGGATTATTACCACTACTGAATACTACACTAAATGGGTAGAATCCATACCTCTTATTTCTACAAAAGCTGAGAAAATATGTGAATTCATCAACCATCAGATCATTTGTCTCTTTGGTGTTCCTCACCGTCTCATCACTGATAACAGAAAATAGTTCAAAAACAAAACCTTGAAGAAAATTTGTGACGCCTTCGGCATTCAAATCATTTTTTCTTCACCTTACTACCCTAAAAAAATGGCCAAGTAGAATCAACCACCAAAACCTTAAATAAAATTCGTATGAAATTAGTTAACGATACTGGAAAGGTTTGGCATATGCACATTCCTTTTTCCTTATGCGCTTATCATACTAGAATTCACACCTCAACTACTGCCACGCCTTTCTCTCTAGTATATGGTACATTAGTTTTTCTGCCTCTTGAAGTCCATCTTTCGTCTCTTCGTATTTCACTTAAAGAGATTCTCAATGATGATGACTTTCGTCAAGAACGTTTGGCACAACTCGAGTTATTAGAAAAATGTCGTGTCAATGCTTTTGATCACCTCCAAATATACCAAAAAAATATCAAAGGTGCCTACGATAAACGTTTCCACGAACGAACCTTCCAGTTCAACAAACTTGTCTTGAAGGTCCTATATCATTACTCATACCTATGGATCAGGTGCTTATCATTTATATTCACTCGAAGGTAAATTTGAACCTAAGACCCTTAATTCCTTTCATCTTCGACCATTCTATTGTTGAATCAAGTCCTATCTCACATTTTGTCTAGTTAAAACACTCGTCCCTTGAGCATTGTTCACCTTCCATTTTACCTATGTTAAAGATCAATGACTAAACAAGAATTGTGTGATTACCCGTCACTTTTCAGCCTTATCCTCAATATGAGTACCATGGCTCTACTCATGGCATGATTCTCATGGATAATTTTTCAATTTTTTTAAAGATGGAATCTCATGGTCGTTCATCACTTAAACCCTCTCTTTCATAGTTAACCTCTGTGTGTTATGGTTTTTCCTTCAACTTAAGAGCCCCTCATTCTCTATAGTCTTGTCCATGACCTAAAATTAAAAAGTAAAATGGGATTCAACTCCTTGAGTCAAACTTCCAGCAAAAAGATGACTCCCTCAAAAAGGACATCTAATTTTTCTATCTCGCTGCTATAAATATATTTCTCCCTTGAAGGACAACTATACAAAGCTAGCCATATTGTACATACTCTATCATCAAAAGAATACTATTCTTACAAAAAAAAAAAAAAAAATTCTGAAGCTTCCCGCATTGATCAGCTTCACGAAGACCTCAGCAAGATAATCTACTCATCCCATATAGAATTCCTACATCGATCAGTCTATAAAAACAAAAGAATAAAGAAAAGGATAACTTTTTTGTCATGGACTTGCTTATTTTGATCTTGAGTCTCTTGCCAAATAGTCATGTTGTCTCATACTAGGTTACTCTAAAAACCAAATTATTTCACTTCATTGCCTTTTCACCCTAATTTCGTGCCCACTCAAGGTACGTGCCAGAAATGTGACATTTTGTGATCATGTGACTTTCTTCACCCTTAGAATAGTCAATTATGCAATGCCTTTAGGTTCTTACATTCATAAGCCAATCTTTGGTATTATAGACTCGTTAGGATTCTTATCAATTAGGCGGCTCTTTTTTCCAACTCTTACCATACATATTCTTCATTACTTATTGATTCTCCTATATTGTAATAGACCATCGACACCTACATTTTAAGGATTCCCCTTTCACTAAAAACACCCATGCCTAAATGACCTAAACTCAACCATGCCTAAAATAACCTAAACTCAACCATGCCTAACTAACCTAGACTCAATCATGCCTACAACCTACCAACCCATCCCTCTACCTTATCATATTCTTCCCTTCCTTAAGAGAAAACTATATCAGCCTGAGGCCCTTTTTCTCCAGGGCTATCTAGGTAGCACTCTGAGGGCATGGTGCCCGTGGACGTTAGCTCAACCACTCTTTACCCTAACCCATTTTCCCCCATTTTTCTATTACCATTATACCTTACTTAGTTTCCATTTTTCACAACACTTGGAAATTAAACAATCAACAAACATGCTTACCTACCATTTTATCACATCATCAAAACATCCAATCAATCATTCCATATTTCCATGCCATTAAATATTTGGAAATTTCCACCATAACATACATATACATCATCATTTATTTTCCATACAACCAATAATTTGGAAATTAAATCAAACCCAAAAACATGACCAAACCATGCCTATACTTGACTTTGTCATGCCTACATGACCTCGACTTCCTAACTCACCTAGACTCCACCATGCCTAACTAACCTAAATCACCTAAACTTTACCATGCCTAATTCACCTAGTTTCCATCACATACACAATAAAAATTGTAATTAAAAACATAGATACATCATCCATCCAATAAATATCCTCATCTATATAAATGAGATATTTTTTGTATCAATACACATATACACATATATAAATAAATACAAGTATCTCAAATCACTCAGATACAGCCTCACTATCTTCGACACACAGGCCGGTATAAAACTCAAAATCACAACACTCTCACATAAAATCTCATTATCTTTGGCACGTAGGCCACTATAAATATCAAAAATCAAAACAATGATCATGTCAAGTGGCTAAACATCACCCCACTTGATATCCTTCGGGCCAGTCTCACTCATCTCCTCCTCCCGACCATTTTTTCACCTTGTTAGCATCTCTCCACCCTTCTTGGGTCTCGGTCTAATCTCCCCTTGGCCCTCACCTGGGCCTGGCCTCCATGAACTAATAGTCTTGCCCTGACCTTGTATCTCGACTAATCGGCCCCTTGTGCTCTCTAAGCTATGAGTGCAGTGTCTAGTTCTCTTACTCACTGCCTACTATGCTCTCTACTCAGCATATGAAAGGACATATATACCGGCAATCATCTGGAGATCCTGATAATAACAAGCCTCGTTCAGGGAATCCCTGAACCTCGCCATCGTCACCATTCAAGGTGGTGACATAGGTCTTACTTCAACTTGTGAGCTATGTCCTACTAATACTAGCCTCGGCCCCTACCCTGATACCTGTCCTCCTACCTATACAGGTGCTTGTAATATGGGAACATGTCCCTGGGCCTGTGGGAGTACATGTCCCTGTGCTGCAACCTAGGCCTATAAGGCCACAACCTATGCATGTACAATGGCTAGTTGACCTTGCAAACCTGTCACCTGTGCCTATAAAGAGGCCAATTGTACTCCATTACTATCACTTCCCTATAAAAGAACTTGTACCTATGCCAACTGGGCCTATAGGGCCATCACCTAAGCCTACACGGTAGCCACCTATGCATGTGCCCCTATCAAATGACCATGTAACCTATGAATATTTTTTTTTAGGGTGGCCACCTTCCCCTGTGATGAATCTCTCTACACAGTGACCGTAGCAAGATTTGGCTTCCCTGGCCTCAGTGGTGTTGCCCATCGTTGTGCCACCCGCCACTACCTATATCCATCAGTGACTCTTACGTCATCGATTTTCCTATCTACCTTATGTTCCTCCTACCCTTTTGGAACACTCAGATGAGGTGGAGATGTGGGTATCTCCACATCATTAGGATGGTACAGTGGAAAATGTGGGGGTACATCCTATGGTAGCCCAAACTTCCATCTAACTTTATCTACAGGTATAATCTCATGCTCACTGGCACAACACCCCTGTATCCACCTTAATAGCTGAAGCTCCTCTAACTCCTCCACCATGCCTCTATAAGACAGAAATTCAACATAAGGCCTCTATAACATATCAACTCTTGAAAGCCCCTCCAACAAGCACCTATAATATATAACATCATATGTGGCCCTAGCCACCCTTGGCTGCCCAACATCTGGTACCCAGTATCTGTATCCAACTCAGAGAAAGCCACCCCTGAGCCACTCATGTTGGGGCAAACCAAATTGGCACACACATATGATATTCTTGTATGCCCAGCAGTGTAGTAAAAAGGTACAACACATCTCAAACCTCCTCAATATCTCATAGGCCCATTGCTCCCTATATAACTAAACTAATAAATTTAGTTCCCATGCAAAGTAAATCCACTCCTTCATCATATCCTTGAGCACTCCCATCAACGCTCGTGGGAATATCCCACCCTCAGAATGTGGTAGTGTAAAAAAACCTACCGCCTCCATCATCAGTACATACAACCATGTATCCTATGGGTAGGCTACATACATGTCCCCATATGTAAAACTTAGAGTGTGATAGGTCAATAGACCCATCACCTCACCAAAAACACCCACTATCGACTCCACCAATGCCTCATAATTAATATAATAAACTATCTCCCTAATAATAGGAAGTCGCATGATCTGATACACATCATCTAGGGTGACAGTCATCACGCTCATCGGTAAGTAGAAGGTATTGGTCATGGAATCCCATTTGTCAATGAGAGTGACCATCATATAGTGATTTCAAACAATACGCCTATAGCATTAGACCCCGATAATTCTGACCTCATTCATATGCTCCCACTCCTTTGCAGTCACACTAGACCACATCTGTACCAAAAAAGGTGGTACTTGGTCCCATATACTCAACTGGTCTCTAGCTTGTATTCACCAAAACACAACATTGTTAAGACCTGACTACCTGCAATTACCTATTACCCCCAAAACATACCCAATAACATCTATCATGACCACTCCCTTTCCCCTTCTCACCTAAAAACCTATTAACCCTTGTCATCCTTACCCACTATGTTAGTTCATTTCACCTACTTACCTATCCCAGGTTGCTACAAACACATGTTACCGTCATCCCTCTCCATACACACTTCACATATCCCTTTTACCTATCTTCATTTCCTTCCTAATCCTTCTTAAACATATTCTTCCTTAACCTTAACTGACATCGTTTTTCCTTTACTATCATCAATTACATTTACCTAGTGTCGGTCACTTTAGCCCTGATGGTTGCCATCCAAGGCTAACCGATGTCAGCCAAACCTTGATCGACGTTGGTATTTGTCGCATAAACTAAAAATGAAAACCATGCCCCCATATCCCATTTCACCTAAATACTACCTAAAACCTACCCCAACCCACCCTAATTTACCTTAGATTCATTTGCTACCCTTATTTCATCTACATTTTCCCTTCCCCATATCAATTTCACCCACTTTTCACCCGCATTTCAAAATAGAAACCCCCCCACCCAAATTTCTTTGCTTTAAACCAAATGCTAATCACACAATGAGTACGGGAATGCCCTTTACCTCTACTTGACTCTGTCTATGCTGGTGGCACCTCTAGTCTTTGTGCCTGTGGACCTCCCGCACCCTCTACTACCTCTTCCATGATCAACTCACCTCCTCTCCTCCAAACTAATGAATATACTTGAATAAGTCTCTGGGACCTGCTGATCGAATTCCAATCACCCGCTACGTGTCTCACCAACTTAACTCAATGCCTTGTACTATCACTTTTTCACTCCTTACTTTCTCCTTTGTTGTTTTCTACAAATGGAAAAGTCAAAATGAATATGTAAAACATGGATTTTTAATTTTTTAGACCCAAATCAACATGATCGATGTCAGTCATGACGTACCCTAGCCAACTGATGTCGGTTATACCCTAACTAACATTGGTCACCTCCCCTTACCGTTTGACCCACCTAATACCCATTTTGCCTAACAACATTACTGACCCAATACCTTTTGACCTTACCAACACCTATTACACCCTACCCACAAGCCTTAATTACTTATACATTTCCTTAATTGTGTTTAGGGACATGTTATTTATCTATACCTCAGCCTTACCCGTGTCATGACCTATATACCTTGACTTGAACCACCTTTTGTGACATCAGAATTTATGTGCTTGTTATACCTTATGATGTTGTTACCCATATTTTTTAGTCTAATGACCTTACCATGCCTATTTCTGTGCTATTTATCTTGACCAAACCTTTGATGTACCAGATCATACCTAAACATTTCTACACCTAACCTATGTTGTGTTTCTGAACCATATCATGCACCCTTGATACCTAAATCACTTCCACCTTGTTTGGATAAACCTATCGAACTTGGATGATGTATATTTTGTAAGCTCTTCCACTTGGTACCATGTCACAATCTATGTGTGTGTGTGTGTGTTCAATTGCCATTACCCATTACTTGATATGACCCTTACCTATTACCCAATATAACCCTTACCCATTACCTACAATGACCATACCTTTATCTACAACCCACCTACCCTCACTTTCATCACTTACCCATTTATAAAACCACTCACTGACTTTGTCTAACACCTTGTCAGCTCCTGGTTTGAGGGAGGATCACCTCCACCCATACTTGGGGAAACCCCACTCTCACCTATACTTGCGGAAACCACTTTTTTTTTTCAGCATCGATTACCAATACAAGCTATGTGACAAAAAGGGGAAAACATAGACAACAAATTTGGGTCACACTCCCCTTAGTCCCCTTTCAATCATTTAACATAACATATTCACCTAACCACGCCCCCCTTTACCCCAAATTCATATTAATTTAATTACTTAAAATTGAATTAATGTCTATCCTCACATTATTTATTAATTTAATTACTTTAATTAAATTAATTTACACCTCACCTAGCCACATCACCTAGACACCTCACCACAGAATTATTCTTAGCCTATTAATTAACTAAGACTTAGTCTCTACTTATCTTAATCAGATTGGACTTAGTCTAATCCTAACATTAAATTCCTATTCCTTCTCCAACAACACCCCCACTTATCTAAGTGCTAACCATCACTTGATATCCAGACTGATAAGCAGAGCACACCAAAAATATCCAAGATCTACTATTTTTGGTAAACCTAGGGCTCCCTACCCTGACTGACATTGGTCACCTTGACCATCATTGGTTATCATATATACAATTTTGTAACCTTTTTCCCAGGTTGGTCACTTCAATTTTTGGAGAGAGTTATTTGCATTCAAGCACGAACCAAAGTTTTCTCAGCATTAAGATGACAAAATAAATCCATCTACAGGCCCAAGAAAATACTTGAGATTGATCCAAAGGCATTGGTATTCACTGGAGCACTCCAGGAAGTATTGTCGTGACACTAACCACCAAGTTCTTCATGGATTGACCATCACCTTCCTTCACCAACCAATATTCGCAAATACAAGTAAGTGCATTTGATTTTGCATCATTTCTATACTTACTTAAATAGGTTCTTTGTATTTTGTTACTAGATCTTTCTCTTCCCTGTATTCCTCTATCCCCACCTTCCTGGCCCATCTACCTATCCAACCACCCTGCATCCTTTTAGCTCTCCCTACCTCCCCTTTATACCTTCTTGATTATTCCTCGTATTATTACGAACGTAATCATCCCTCCTTCACTCTCTGTGCAATCAAATAGAAGCCAAAAATTACCTTTTATCAACTTTCACCAAATTTCCCCTACCGACATCGGTTACCTTAACCATCGTCAGTTTCCTCTTCACCGACATTGGTCACCTAAAAGACATTAGTTACTGAGTCTCTTGTCATACTTTCAATAAACTAGCCTTAATACCCCAAAAACCTCATAGAATCTTGCTAAAACTTAATACCAAACCTACAACCTCACCACATACCTTCCCAACTCTCTGTACAGACACAAAGAGATCCTGGATACCTATTTATGACATTCAACCACTCCCACTAGAACCGATATCAGTCATCTTAAACCGGTATCGTTTATTCCTAAATTGTGATCGGTCACACACTGAATAACATCGCTCTATGTGTCTGGTTAATTTCCTTTAGACCAGTAAGCCTCCTAATTTCCCAAATTGCACCAGATCTTACCCTGACCCTACCTGTGGCCCTTAGACCACTTGCCCATACCTGCAACCTGACTCAGGACCTTCCTTAGTTAAATTACTTAAAGCATCTAATTCAGATTAACATTGATAGTAATCTGAGATACCTAAATCAAAACTCTAGTGTTAGATTTCTTTTATTTGCATGTTCATTTATTTTATATTGAATTATACATATCAGTGGATTGACAATTGTCAAGGAAGTATCACACTTCCGAGATATATCTCACACTAGGCAATCCACTAACCTTTTGCTATTAACTATGTTTTGTGGTCTTTCTTTATATTTCAGGTAGTTCCTCCTAGCCAAAAGGAAACTCACACAATAAACTTGGATCAGGAAATCAGATTCATGTGCACAACCTTCAACCAACATTACAATAGGTATTACATCTTGGCCTATTTAGCTTTATCTATTTTATTAATCTACTAAGAATCCAGTGAAACAATTGGTTCCACAAAGGGTTGATTGCTCTGGCTTTGCGCCTGATTGGAATTTCCTCTGTAGGCTTACACTTGCTACTTCTCTAATGATATGACCTTATTAGACAAGTTTATAATTAGGGGCCTTCAATTCATCATCTTCTTTTTATTGTACATTAGAGTAAGATTGTATATGCAACTGACTACATGCTCTACACTAGAACTATATCAATAAAAGGTTGGGGCACTAGAGACATCTCTGGGAAAAAGAGCGCAGGAGGCCTAGGCACCAACTTACCATCTTGAATGAGACAGTTTTCTGCCCTTCTTGCAATGTTGTATGCAGTAGGTAAGGTTATTACTCCCATAGATTAAATCATGACCGAAATGAAACTATTTAAATAATTTAGATAGTACAATAAAGCATGTTATGCTGTAGGCCTTACCACTTGAGGAATTCTATCCCAAGTCTTCTGGAATCTAATGTTGAAATCAGTCATTTGTTTGTTGGTGGTGGGCTCTTTTTTGTAGTCATTTTCTCCACCAATGATAACATGGTCTAAGTTATGTTCAAAGTAATTTTAAAGAGTTATTTTGAGCTCATCCCAAGTAGAAATAGATGCAGGTCTCAGGCCACAGTACAATTGGAGTGATTTACCCTTGAAAGAGGTTGTAAGCAACATGACAGCAACATCATCATGAGTAATCAAATAGAAAGAGAATACATTGGCCACATATTGAATGTGTTCAACAAGGGTGACTTGATTTTCTCGTATTAATTATGGAATACTTATGAGTGCAGCCGTTGGCATATTATTTTGGGCATTGAGATTGAGCGGGCTTTTTCCAGTGAAACTGGTAAAGTTCCTTAGAGGAGGAGGAGGTTAAAGTTCCATGGTAGGGCGCACTTGTCTATTTATAGGATTAGACTGCACGCAATGCACTAGAGGTGGGGATGCATGCATATAGGATCTACTAAATGTGCTCCTTAGAAAAATATGGAGGTATTCAAATGATCCTTTAGTTGTACCACTCTGTTTAGTATGCACTCTTCTCATAAAATTCACTCAGGACTGCAAAATAGGAGCTCTGGAAATGTTGGGAGTCACGAGATGTGTTTAAAGAAATCTTCCAAAGGTTGGAAATACTAAGTTCACACACTAGAAGTCAACAATGTGAAATTTAATCTTTCATTGTTGGTCCCAACGGGCGTGCTAGAAACTGTTAGTTGTCAAACTTGCACCCGTTCTCAAATCTGGAAGAACCAATTCATTTGAGACAATAATTTAACCATCTCCAAGTTGTGGGACCTTACATGCTTGAGACGGATCTTTGGAGAAGGTCAGTTCCTCTAGTTATTTTTACTACTACTGCTACTCCTAATGCTGAAAGTAAATTCTAGACTAAACATGCCAAGGTACCAGGGATAAAAGGATAAAAGAAAGGAAAACTAATCTAAGGAAGGTGATAGCACCAAAAAAGAGGGATGAACACTATATTTTTGGAGTGAAAAGGAAGGGAAAGGCATCAAGGGAGGCTAGGCACACGTAGCATAGACCAACACACATTTACATAATCAGTTTTCATGAAACACAACTAGAACTAGAGCTACAAGGGACGTAGAGTGATACAACAATCACGTAATGTAAAAGAAAGGAAAGAAGAAAGAATAATAACACACTTAGGATAAAGAATAGTCACAAAACAATGCTTCCATTACTTCCAAAAATGCACAGAGTTGTTACAATGGTGAAAGAGGTCGATATCCACATGCACGAGCCAGATATAGAGGTCTGCGACTCAGAAAATAGAAATATGAAGTCCTTAGCCAAGTGCATAAGGATCCAAAGTGTTTAACCTTAACACTAAGCCTAGCTCTTACATTTCTAGATGAATCTATGGAAGAAGAAGAGGAGGGAAAATCCTAATTTTAAATGCAACCACCAATAAGAAGCATTCAATGCATATAAATCTTCCAGTAAATATATCAAATGTGCTTCCTCAAGTCTACTTGGCGTGTTAGAGAAGGAAAGAGGGAAAATCAGATAAAATAAGAAGGGTTAGAATAATCATATCTACTCATTAATTCCCATAAATATGTTTTCCCATTTCTCACCTACCATATCCACCAAGAATTTGAATTTGAATATATAGCATTGTAGCCTACATTAGTATCCATCGATTGAGACTAGGTGTGCATTGATCGGAGCTATGTAGCAAAATATATGGTTGTCAGAATAATTTTAGGGCCACATGCACACGTAAGACACATGGTGAAAGTAGATTGGCTGAAAGGAAGGCCAACTGTGCAAATATTCTTGTCATTTTTGCCATGTGTCACTCATTGATTTGTTGTAAGGATTCAGCTACTTATTGGCATGCTTTAACTGGTTGCATGTGGCACACTCAAGTGTGTCAGAGAATGAAATTGTACATAATGATGTAGAGGAGGGTGCAAAGGTATACATGTGGAAGAATGAGGCACAACAAGAAGCTAGAAGGAAGGCACACCTAATTGCAATGTGCGTAGAGAAAATGGGGAACACTAGTGAGTGAAGAACATAAGGTCAAGGTGCAGCTATTACAAGGTAATTTATGGGGCATGCAAGAGGGACATGGATTTATCTGATTAAAGCAAGTGCAAGGTGCACACGCAAGATGAATAGTTTTTAGGAATAAGGTGAATTCACAGAAGATGCGTGCAAGGTAAGAGTGGAACAAAGAGGAAACAAAAAATGGAAAAGGGAGAAGGGAAAGTGCATAAGGGTGCACGAGGAAATAGTGACCAAGTGAATGTGCTAAGGAGACAACTAAGGTACGCACCACTTGTAATGAAGATCTCTGAGTCATAATACGTATGTAAGTTGTCCAAATACACTACGATAATTTATTTGGATAACAGGTAATATAAGGAGGAAAGGTTCCATTTTGTAAGTAGTTATAGATATCGAGGTACCAAGGGGAAGGGGACCAAATAACTTCACATACCAAGAAATATTTTGACATGTTGTATGCAGGTGTCATCAAATGTTCCACAAAGAATGACATGTCATTATTCTGTGGTAGAATGCATAACAATGATTCAATGGTAGCCATGTCATCTTCTGAGTGGTTTTTTCCTCTAGGAATCTATTGAAGGTGATTTGTTTGAATAATTCTTTCAAAGTATCCACCAGTTTCTTATACGGGATGAGCTTCTCATCCTTGACTCTTATATTCATTGTATGACTTGCTATATGATCAACTGATAAGTCACCTATGACCTTGACCTTTTATTAGATTCCATCGTATGATGGAAAATTTCAGTCCTACAATGATGGACTTAATACTCAACTATATTATTAGTACTTGGAAAGCCAAGTCTCAAAGCATGAGGAATTAGTTGACCTAGTAGGGGTTATAAGGATAACAACGTGCTATAGAAGCCATTAAATGTAAAGGACCCATCAAAATGCATCTTTCGTACAAAAGATTCTTTAATATACAATCATAGAAGCATTTGGAAACTCCAGACTCAATGGTTCCCTTCCAGGTAAAGGAGCCTTTAGCTGAGTTGATCCACAAGGACTTGTCATTTAATTTATTTCTAATTAAAAAATTCTATATCAAACTCACTTAATAAGATGATCCAATTGACTATCCTCCTAGTAAGCGCATGGTTTTGGATAAGAGATATTTAATTTGGTCAGCTCTCTATATAAGATTGGTTTTATTGTTTAGTAGGTAATGACGAAGTTTTTGGAAAATAAAAAACAACGACCAAGCAAGACTTTTGAATTTGTGTATAGTTGAGATCGTAAGCAATCAATGTGCAACTAAGATAATATATGCCTTTTTTTATTTTTCATTCTAATCATACTGATCGAAAAGCGTACCAATTGCAAATTGAGTGGCTGAAATATACGGATAGTAGGGGTTCTACCTGGGGTAGGCAAAATAAGAGCATAGATAGGTTTGGGAAGATACTCCCTTGAGTAAAGAAGAATTCTTGTTTTTATTTACATGACCCCAATGAAAATCAACATGTTTCTTGAGAATATGTGTAAACAAATGACATTTATCTAGTAACCTGGGAATATGGATCTGTATATAGCTTGGATCTTTCCCTACAAGCTATGCGCAACTACTTGAGGTTCTTAGGAGGAGGAATATCATGTGATTGCTATGACATTTGTCTAGGTCCACTTCGATTCCTCTTCTTGAAACAATGAATCCTAGAAGATTACCTGAAAGAACACCAAAAAAACACTTCTTTGGATTGATCCTGAACATTATAATCTATGTGACGTTGAAAAATATGCATCGTAGGATGTTTAGGTGCTCTAATTATAGTCTTGGACTTACCCAAAATGTCATCAATATATTCTTCCATTATATCATGTATCATTTCATGGAAGATGAAAGCCATGTCCCTTTGATAGAGATTACGCTTATGCATTATTGAGGTTGAAGGGCATTAGTTGATAACATAATATATACCCCATGGAGTAGTAAAATATAGTCTTATGTTGATCCTCTACTGCAATATTGATTTAATTATAACCTAATTAGCTATTAATAATATATAGCACCTTCTTATTATGTAGTTAAATCAACATTCATGTTGATGATGGGAAGAGAAAAACCATATTTTGGACACAGTTGATCAATGTATTTGAAATCTGTACAAATCCTGAGCACAAATGGGTTTCTTTTCACATAGGTACTATGTTGGATATCAACTCCGAGTAGTTCAATAGGTCTAAAGAAACTTACAACTAACAATTTTTCCAGCTCCTCCTTGACCAAAAGGGAAACGCGAGGATGTATTTTCATGTAATTTTTTACTTGATTGCTTTGGCAGATTCCTGTACAACCAATTCATGCGCTACTAGCAAGGGATCCAATCTAGGCATATCAGTAAATGACCAAGTAAACACATATGAGAATTAACAAAGGAGCATGACAAAAGTCTTACTTTTCTTGTTACTGAGAGGGAAGCTCTCTGCTTTACTATTTTGGAATCTTCTTCAATACTAATATTTTCATCAATGGTCTCCTCCACCAGTAGTTTTGATCCATCTTCCATACTTGTAGTATCAAAGGGGAGGTTGAGATCCTATTCTAAGGGAATCTTGACGATATTTTCACCCTTAAAATGGTCACTTTTAGTATCCATTTTATATTTTTCAATTTGTATATCTGATAGTTCCTCAAAGAGGTGCTCACTATGAGACTTGGATTTTCTATCTATTTTTAAGGCTTCTTGGAAGTTATTTTTCCTTCAGTCTCTTTCTGATTTTGTTGACCAAAGAACTCAACTTCTTCGCTAAAGTACACGTAGGCGTCCAAGATAAATACATAATTCCTTTCTTGTGATAGACAATAGGAATATTATATCATAGACCCATAAATTCTCAAATTTCTTCATCATTCTAGAATAATTCAATTGATACGTGTTATTTTTAGTCCCAATTCAAAAAGGATGGGTAAATGAGGTCTAATGTTGGAATAGTAGGGGATATTGTGAAGATAGATGTATTAGGAAATAGGTTAGTAGAGGCAAGATCTTCATAGAGACTATAATGGGAATATGTCTCATTTTCATAATCAGAAGAACTATCATCAATCTTAGAAGAAGTATATTCGACTTCTGTAGGATGGGACCCATACGATTCAAATTCTGATGCTATACTTTTTCATCTTTTGATGTGGTTTTGGAAGAGGTTCTAACACACCTTGTTCATAGACAAAAAATCCATATCCTTTATAGCCCATAGCATACTTAATCTTATTAGGGATGGCGTACTTGGGTGCTTGATAACAAGAAGCCATCGCATTGATAAGAGACTGCGATATGGAAGTATCTAGCATCTTCTTATCTTCCAGAAGGTCATCCTGAAAAAAAGTGTCAATGTTACAATGTTCCACCAGACCGTTAAGGATGATAGATAGGCATACCACATGTTTTTGGTTATAGGGGTAGATTGGAGATAAGGACTACCTATTGGAGGTTATATTCCTCATAACTAGTAGGGGGGTCTTCATGTCCCAAGTATAAAATAAGGAAATAGATGTGGAAGTACCATCTTTCAGTAGACACAGTGTATCCGGATCGATGTGGGAGGTAAGAGCCTTGGATTGAACATGTAAAGCTATCTTTGCAGAATGACACTCATAGTGTTTTTCCTTCATGATACAATGTTATACATAGTGGGGAAATAACCAAATAAGTCCAAGACATCTATAATGTCCAAAGGGTTATGGGTCTCTAAGTATAGTAAGCATCTATCCTTCATGATGAAATTCTACAAATTGATCGTAAGTGTAAGGAACAACTTGTAGGGCATGAATCTATGGGTGACTAAGAAGCAGATTGTAGGGTAGTTCTAAGTCCAAGACATGAAACTAAGTATTGTTAATATTAGGCCCCACTTCCATGGGATAATTGATAGTACGAGATGATTTTTGGTCCACATTATCATAGTTCTTGATGGTAATGATATCGGGCTCAAGTTTTGCATCATTGTGTCCTAGATTTTTAATTAGTTTTCAAGCTATAGATATTTAAGCTAGATCCATTGTCCACAAACACTCTCTTAATATTTTTCCGAGTCATGATCACCTCTATGTACAAAGGGAGGTTGTGGGTATGATCATCCATTGGAATCTCATGCTAACTTAAGGTAATGCGTTTAAATGGAGCAAGATGCACAACAAAGTCCTAGGAAGCACATAGGATCAATGACCCCTAAAGGGTTTTGTAAAGGATGTGATTATGAATGTTAGATATTTTGAGAAGGTCCAAGATGGAAATCTTATCAAAAGTCTTCTCAAGTTTCTCTAGAAGATCATAATGACTATATGAAGGAGTAGGAAAAGGAGGTTCCAAGATAATATAAATGAGCATGTCGTGTTGCCACAAGACACTCTTTGTGTCTTAATTTTAATATTGTTCACTTTCTCTGTAATAGAATGAACACAACCAATAAGAGAATAAAAAGGATTAGTTGTTTTCACCACTAATGTAATTAACATTTTTATTCTATGCGATGATTGGTCTTGATCCAACTATTTATCCCCTTGTTTGTATTTAGGAAATGACTCTTTGTAAATCCCCAAGTATTTTTAGAGGTTTTATTGGGTCTTAGAAAATCCGTTTCAACTTCCCCAATGTCTATAAATTGAATGAAGTTTTTAAACTTTGAACATTTATCAGTGGTGTGACCCTTAACACGATGAAAGTCACAATACTCTTGATCCTTATACCAAGAAAAATTTACTACATCGTTATAAAAATGCATAGTAGTTGGGAAACTAACCATGTTCACCTGAATCTATTTTTTTAGGATTGAGGATAATGGGTTCTAAAGGGAAGTGACCACTCAATGTTTTATTTCTTGTGTAACCTGTCCTTTGGATAGTTTCAATGGAGAATTATTTAGGATAATTTACACGCATTTAGAATCCGCGATTCCATCACCCATGACATTATTATTTTTATTAAATAATTTTTTTTTCATTAGGTTTGGAGTTGTGGTGATCTCTTTAAAAGGGATTTAGAGTCCCTTTAGCCAATAAAGCCTTCTCAATTTGGCTTTCTTTTTCCTATGACCTCTTCAAAACATTTTCACACAATGCATTTGTAAGTGGAAAGATATCATTAGGATGGGGGTTTGTAAAAATATACTAACCAACTATTTCTCAAGGATAGAGCAGGAGAAGCGAGTAGCTAACCCTCATCACCATTGGAGGAAACTAGCAAAGTTTTCATTGTTTCATTATTTGTCGTTACACAAATCTTATATGGTAATATCACTTTCCATATCAAATTAAAAGTGACATAAAAATGTTTCCACTTACTTGACGAATATAAAAATAATGCCTTTACGAATGTGAAGAAATGACTCAAGAGTTTCATTCCTGCATGAAAACAAGCAAATGAGATAGTTATTGTTATATAAAAATTATTGGTAAGCCATTAATAAGTCCTTAACATGATCACGTGGATCACCTTTACCCCTATATTTATTAAATTTACAGTATTCAAATTGAGGAGGAAAGGGTGTGTGTAGCATTGTCTTATCAAAAGGATAGGGATATAGTTCTTTGAATTGGTACTTTTTAATGTGTCCTACATTGTTTTCTTGTAGGCTTGTAAGTGAATTCTCCATAGATTGCCACTCCTAATAAAATATTTGGCCACGTGAAGGGGAGGCCAGAATAAATAGGAGGTTTTACTTTGATGTCTCACCTCAAATGTTTTTCATGTACAAATCATTATACTTAACCTTAGGTTTCTCCTGATGTGAAGCTCTACCCGTGTCCTTATAGAAATGGGAGGTTATATGTGCCATTTGACGACTAAGGGTTTAGATTTGATGTTGTATAGTAACCTCCTCATTACGGGGTTCTTTTTTATTTTCATGGAGAGGAGGTAGTTAATAAACATCCTCATCTCTTCGAGCTTCACGATTTATCTTAAGGGATGTTAGTTGATATCCACCATTTTTTCTAAGAGGTACTTATTCATTTTTGTTTCCCTACCCAGAAGTAGAAGCATGTATGGGGTTTAATAGTTTGTTGACAGATGGAATGAGATGTTATAATTTTTCCTCTCCATGAATCATGTTCATAAGAAGAGTATGGTTAAATTCACGTGACAGTCTAGCCCCAAATTCCACTACTCGTGTGAGAAATTAGTCGATATTTTCAAAGAGGAAATTGTCTATACGATATGGGTTAAAATCATAGTTGTCCCAAGGATACACTATGGTCTACCATGGTTTCCTCTTCACATAAGGGATCTAAATTTGTTTTGACACAATGTTTAGATCATAATATTCTATGTCCCATTTTGGTAATAAGAGATATAGGAAATGTTTTTCTAAGTTCTAAAAAATGTGTATAAGTATCACAAAGAATCTAGACAAAATATAGTAGTGTAACAATTGTAAATGTCACAAAGAATGATGCAAATAAAATCGTAAAGAATGCACTAAAGAATGTCCTAATCCACTACAGAGAATGTCCCAAAGGAATAAGGAATATACAACCAAATGTTGTTGATGGAAGAATATCTCAAGGAAATAATATCTAGTGAAATCCTAGACAAGGGATCAACCATGAAAGAGCCTAATCCCTATGTCTAAAAATCTATCTCAAATATTGTTACTAAAAAGATAACAACACAATTTTAGTATTTAAATCAAGTTTTGAACAAAAAAAATTAAATACTAAAAGGGGTTTGAGGTGATTTGACTAATGCAACAATGTAAGGTATATACTCTAAAATTAATTTAATGCAAACAAAGTCTAAGTGTTGGAAATGGAGGATGCAAATGTGGGTAGTGTAAGAAGGCTATTGGGATACTTTTAATCAAATTTTTAGGAAAAACAAGATGTTAATATTGAAATAGGATAGATATGATATGAACAACGTAACGACATCACCTTCCAAAACTTAAGGTAATGTTTGAGTAAAAAATAGGCTTAAGTATATCAATGAGTTGGTACAATGCAAGCAGTGTAACAAGATAATCTAGATACTTATAAAAAATTTGGGAAAAAAAGATGTAAGTATCATAAATGTATTTCTTTAATGCAAGAAACATAACAACAAAAAGGGTAATCAAGATAGGATCACCTAACTACAACGAGATGTCTCGATATCAAGATAAGGCTATCAAAACATGAGGATGTACTAGCACAATCTCAACACTTACATCCTTGTCGTAACATGGAAATGTAAGCGAGATACAAAAGTTGTGGACACGATTATTTTTTTCAATACTACGTAACTTTTTTTATTTTGACCCAAAATGTCAACAAGAGAACAAAGGAGATAGTACAAGTGCTGATGAAAAATATGCAGTGTAACTTTGGAAGAGTTTCCCCTTATTTTATAACAAGGTAGAAACTAGGACAAAGTTTTTCTTTATAAGTTTTGTGATGAATAACATGTGGCACAAACTTCAATGAACTCTCCCCTTGTTTGACTAACAAGATTTTGACTCCAAATAATTTTTTGCTTTGTGAAGGCTCTTTAGAACATGATGGATATAGTTAAGTTGGCCCCAATGCCAAATGGTCACCTAGGATTTTATTCTCAACACTCGTTAATACTTTCCTAAGAGATATTCTTCATAACTCCTAAATGAAGGACCATTACCCTAAAATAAAATTAATGAATGGGGCCTCATACGGACAACTTGAATCATTCCTCACGAGTATTTATAGTCAACTTTGTAGTGGGGCACTTCCCATTTTTTCCACCAGTTCACTCAATGTGTGAACTATTTTGGGGTTCCAGTGGTGATTCTCATAATGAGTTTTATGGCTTATGCCAAGATACTTCCCATAGTTCAAAGCAGAAGGGTTTAAGTTATTATCCGAACCTGCAAATATAATGTTTTGAATAAATTGTGTGTTTTTTATCTTTGATTAAGAAATGTGGTTTAGCACACCATTCAAAACCTACAAAAAATATCCTTATTATTTTTTTGATTCGATTCTTTGACAATCGTTAGGTCCTGCACACAACATATTTAGTAGTTTTCTTATATAAAGTGAACCAAGGTTGATTTTGATACTCAAGATCGTCCAAGGATGCAAGAGAAGAGAATACACAATAATTGATCCAACTAGATAGAAAATGGAAAACTTAAATCAAATGACCATTAAAATGCTTTATAAAACATTCATTCCCTTAATCAAAATAAATGATGAATCTTCCAAGTTCATCCAAATGTTAGAAAAATAGATATCAAAGTTACTTTTGATTCTCAGGATCACCAAAAGGTACAAGATTAGAGCATACAAAAACTTTGATTGTAGTCATTTTTACACCCGCTAAGAATAAGGGAATCTCATGCGCGCTGACCTATCACCCAGAGGGCACTGGAAACTCAACCGAGGCACGCGAGAGGGATCTGAGTCTCTCTTTTATGTGAGTCTAGTGAAAGGCATAGTTCATGATTTTGATTTAGTGATTTAATAGACATGAAGAAACTATAGAGCTCAAGACGGATTCTACACCCCTTCAGTCATAATGGAATCAAAGTGTGCAACAGGAATAATAGAACCAAGAAGTTGTAAATCCACAATTATAAGTAATCATTCAAGTAAGGTCCATGATTATACAAGATCAAAAGTAAAGTAAAAACATTCAGATAATACAAAAGGATATTTTAACGTAAACATGATGGTAACCTTATCATATTCATTCATAGTTCTTGCTACAAAGTATCATAGAGAGGTAGACCATAGTCATGCGCCATGTCTAGATTCATACATGTATTCTCACAAAACAAAAAATTTCATTCCCCATTTCCCCATTACATCCTTATTGGAATCCTTTAGCCATTTTCATCTCACAGTCCTTGCAGTAATTCTATAAAGCTCTGCTACCTTACTTCTGTCTTTGTTCTTTTCTAAGGGAGCACATATAAATAGGCATCTGAGCTCTAACAAACTCCTCTGCAACCTCATATCTAGCCCCAAGTGTCAAGGTTTGAGTCACCCCAGGAACATGCCTCTCTATGTCATGATTAAAATTTTGTATCTTTCTATCGCAAGGTATATTCCTTCTAGGACACCTTGTCACTAGGCTAGAACCTTATCCAAATAGAACACATTCTTCATGTGTGTTTTGTCCCAAAGGCCAAAAATGGATAAGTCCTGAATTGTTCTTCGCACGGCGTGTACGTCCTTGGTTCTCCAAGAATCCTTTTTAACTCTACCTTGTGCACCTTCACTTGCACGCTCCCACTGGCCTTGCGTGCCTACGTGACTTTTAGACTTGGAATCCATATTCAAGGGCCCAACATTACCCCACACTTCACCTGTTCTCTGTCCTCGGGAACCTTCTCAAAGAATGTAGTACAAAAAGAATGCAAGGCCTTGCTTTGGAAAAGAATGGGGGTGAAAGAATAAAGAAAGGGGGAGAGAAAGAATAGGGGGAAATTTTCTTAAATAAGAAGAAGGGGAAAATTTTGCTGTAGGTCAGCCTCCAGTGTGCTCCAAGCACTAACTTCCTCATGCAGTTTAGTACAGATGTTGCCAACCAAGGTGCTCACCTTGTCGAAGGTTAACCCTTCCCCTTGTGTGGTAATGGTTTCCACCACAGTCTCCAGTTCTTTAGCATGATCTTCCAGGGCATCCATCTTCCTTGTGATGACCTTGTAGATCCCTTTTATCTGGGTTTTGATTGAGACTCATTGGTTCTCAATGGCTTCATATTTATTTTACACTTTGGCTATGATCCTTTCTCACTCGGCTCTATTGCCCTTAATCTTTTCCCTAAATTCCTTTATCTTGGCTTCATCGCTAGCAAGCAGTATGCTTTTCACTTTATCTTGATCTGTGTAATGGTCGTAAGTAAACCCCCATGGTTTGTGCAGCTGCTCTTACGTCAACGAACACCTTGTTGTATTCAGCCATGAGTGCGACGACCTTAAATTGTCTTCCTTCTCCAAGCATGCTGTAACCTCCTCTTTTGACTCCAATGCCAAAGGCTGCCTTTCCATGGTGAGGATCTAAGTCAAGTCCTCTTGGCACTCTAGGGAGGATCTATACTTTTACGTGGCAGGGTTAAGGTTTGGGTGCTTCGTGATAATCACTTGGGAGATGAGCACCACCTTCTTGGAAACTTCACGTACCCTAGCATATTCCTCCTAAAGCTCCCTCTATAGTTGAGCACTGATTAATTTCTCAAGGCTGAGATCCTTAGCTTCACTACTTCTTCCTTCCTCTTCTCTAACAGGTCCTCTACGACTCCAACCCTCTCATTCCTTCTGAAGAGCCTAGCCTCGATTTCCATGGAGACTTTGTTGAGCATGTTACACACTTGCTCATTTGATAGTTTCTACGTGTTTATAATGGGGTTGTCCCCCTTTCCTTTAGACAGCGTTAATACCGCTCCTTGGTTAATCTCGAACTTAGGCTCATTAAGGTAGGAGTCAAATTCCCATGATAACATCTTCCTTGTTCACAGGTATCCACCCTCAGGGTCAAAGGACTCCAAGGAAATGAGCTCCTTAGTGGGCATGGTACTTTATAAACATGCACAGAAAACTTTTTTGGGGTCATCATTGTTATTCTTCCCCCTTATGTGTGTTTGCTTCCCATGTGCACGCCCTTGGGAACAGTTACCGAAAGAGTTGGGCCTTTTGTGCTACCCACACTCTTCTCCCTCTACTCTTCTTTGAATTCACCGAGCACTAGCTCCACGATGTGCTCCAACTCCTCTTCAACCAGGGTATTGATTATCTTCTCTACCTCCCTTGATGCCTTCTCATTCACCTCCTCCTAAGTGAGCTTTGGCATATTTATCTCCTTAGTACTAGGCACCTCACTCCTCTCTTCACTCCATGTGCCTTCCTCCCTTTGGGCACCCTTTCTCCTTACAAAGATGAAAGCATCATTTGTATCCTCTGCTTCCTCTCCCTCTGAATCATGGACACCAATTGGCTCTTGACCCACCTTTAACTCTTCCCCTCCATCATCATCCTTTTCACCTATATAGGCATTCGGGTTGTCTGTATCTTCAAACCCTTGTTCCTCCATTCCTTATTCTTCTTCCCTTGTAAAAAACTCTGGAGTCGGGGATGTTGTATTTTATTCATCTGAAGGTTCTTCAAGGGATGGTGGCTTCACAGGTTCTAAGGTATTCTCCCTGACCATCGTTCTCCTCTTCTTCCAGACATAGATACTCGGCCCTGTAGTATCTACGTTTTGCCTCCCCACTATTCTTTGTTCTTCCTCTTCTTCTTCTTTCTCCTTGCACTTTGGCACTGGCTTCTTCCTTCCCATGGGGTCATCCAAGATGGATACTTCATTCTCTACATACGTTCCCTTCTCAAAATTTGGCCTTATGCATAGGTAGATCCTAGCAATAGTGCTCTCAGCAATCGGTAAGGTCAGTGGCCTTACGATGTGTAGGTCCTACAACACATACCTTTCAACGTACGTGCACTTCTCTAGGTAGACCATCTTCTTTCTCATTTCTCTGTGTTCACTGTCAAGGGTGGATATGTCGATTTTTAATTTCTTCGACTCCTTATACCTGTTCACTCTTGCATGGAAAAATTGGGAAGTAAATGAGAAGGGGAGTTTGCACCAGGGACTCTAACTACCATCCACCAAGATGAATCTTCCAATGTAGAAGAGTTGGAATACCGTGAACTCTACCTCTCCTTCAGTCGCCACGGGGAGTTTCTCAGGGATTTGCCATTCAGCCCTGAATGCATTCCTAAGGTGCTTGTACCCTTTTTATAAGCGTGCCTTGTGCACCCCTATCATTGACTCACATGTGTATTTCTGGAATCTATCTGCGGGTGAGGGATCTTCAACAGGGTACTCCCAAATGAATTTATCGGATGCATCTAGAACCCTAATTTCTGAGAACACAATGGTTAACATGATGTTTCCAAACAATATCTTCCCTCCATTCTCCCTACTACTTATGATTTCATCTACTATGTACTGGGAGATGTTGTACACGGTGCCTTCCGCAACCTTCCTGTAGACATTCAACCAGGGCTTGCTCACCTGGGTCCACCTCTCTTATCCATTCATCTTGGAGACAAGGTGCACACATCCATCTTCATCACTAGATCACTAATATCTATGACATCATATTATCTTGATCCCTTCTTATAATACTGGGATGTAATGGTTTCTTTGATTGCCTCCTCATCCTGAAGGTCATCTATGATCACGTCCCCTTTACAGCTTAGGCCTGTAAAGTGTGAGATTAACTGGGGATTTATGCACATTTTGTGCCCTATGAAGTAGAATAAATCTTCATGTATGCTTGTCATTAACCATTGGTAAAGGTGCTCAAGCTTCCTGAAGTATGACAAATCAAAAATCTAGAGACATGCCTTCTCCATTTTCACCTTGACTACGTCGCTATAGATTGGCATCCCATCAGGTGTTCATTTGTTTGTGGGGTACACAAGCTCCAGCACCATTTCCTTTACAATTATACTTGACCAGTGATTGTAATCGATCACAGTCATCTATCTTATGTGGGACTCCCACTCTTTCCCTAGCAAAACCCCATCTAGGTATTACATCTCTGAGTATCATTCCTCATTGGTATCTAAGGGGATTTCTTCTTCTTTCTTCTTTCCTTTTCCCTTACCCTTTCCCTTCTTGGATTGTACTGCAAGCTTATCAATTGGTTTTGTGACTGTCATTTTACCCTGTGCTTTCATTACCTAGTTACTTTCAATTTATCTGAGAGTTTTCTTCACACACCCCGTGCCCTAGAGCAAAAACCCTAATTTCTGATTTTCCTCCTTCAATCAAGGTGCACTTTCACAATGTTCCTCACACCTTTGAATCACTTCTACTCTGGTTTGTAGATCTAATGGACTGATTGCACATGCTTTTTTGAGATTTTCCTTCGCATGAGTTAGCTCTCGAAACCCTAGCTCTTGAAAGAAAATCATTCTCCTTGTTTTCACAAAGTAAAATAATGAACTGCCCATCCTTGTATTTATAGCTTTTCCCACTTTTACACATTAAAGGCTAAGCTACCTACCACTATATGATAATATTTAATGAGGTTTTTTTCAAAAAAACCCAACTTCAGTGATTTTCCTTATGCGCCCAATCCTTGCGTGAATTTTTTTTCACCCACATCCAATCCTTGCGCAAATTTTTTTTCACCCACGCCCAATCCTTGCATGAAATTTTTTTCCAACATTTTGGCACACATACAATCCATCTTAACAGAAGAATATTGCATGCGCATATTACGAGTGCCAAAGGCACCTCTTCCATCCTTATGATTCTTGCTTTCACCTACCTCATGTTTTTAGCACTTTTTCTCCTTTTGTACATGGATTTCCAATGTAACCTTATTTTGCCACCCATCTGCCTTCTTTTCTCCTAATGCATATTTTCAATAGGGCTGGTTCGAATGGTATACAAACCCAATCCTCCTACAGAATAACTTCATGCCTCTCTTTATCACCTCACCCCACACTAAAATCGATGTGCTGTCCTCTGCGCATTCATAAGTTCAAAAGTAATAAGGTTACCGGTGCCCAAGATGTAAAACAAGACAACAACGTGAAAGGGAAAAACAAGAAAGGAAAAGCATAAAAGGAAATTCTAAACTAATTGGCAGAACTGCCTTATTTACAAACACCAAGAAACATTATTTATAGTAGGGCTTCAGCCTACTCCCATTGAAGTGTCCACGTAATTTTGTTCCATCCAGCGCTTGTAACTGGCACGCGCCCAAATCAAGGATGTATCAAATTACATAAGGACCCAACCAATGCAACTTAAACTTTCCAGGATGGTGTAGGAATTTTGAATCATATAGCAATACCATCTAGCCAACCTCAAACTATTTGTTCTTAATGTGGCGGTCATGCCATGCCTTTTACTTAGCTTTTTCAGTTACTTAGCTCCACCTTGCTAGTGAGCGCCTTTCATCCAACTTTATCAATTCATCAATTATCTCTTCCAGGACTTGTTCATCATCCAACCCTCCTATATGCACTATATGCAGTGAAGGTAACATGAATTCAACCAGAAAAACAACCTCCGTGCCGAACACCAGTTGAAATGGTGTGGCCTTGTTCAACCTTTTATACATTGTTCTGTATGCCCAAAGAAATACTGATACCTTGTCATCCCAATCCTGCCTACCCACATCACATATCTTAGTCAATGTGTGACTAAGGATTTTGTTGAATGCCTCCGCAGTCCCATTGGCCTGAGGGTGATAAGGGGTAGTCTTATGATGGGCTACCATGAATTCTGCCAATAGAATCCTGATGGTTTCATTTAAGAAGTGAGTGCCCCTATCACTTGTTAAACTTAATGGGCACCCATACCTACTGATAATGTTCTCCCACAAAAATCTAGTAGCCGTGGCTACAGTGCAATCCTTAGTGGGTGCAGCCTCTGCCCACCTTGTCAGATAATTAGTACAGGTAATAATATACCACGAGTTAGTCCTCTGCGCAGCTGGTGAGATTGGTCTGAAAAATCTATTACCCACTTTTCAAAAGGTTCCGCGTTGGCAATGGGGCGCAAGGGCATCTCATCCCTTTTTCTAGGTTTTCCAAGGCGTTGGCAGTGGTCACAGGCCTTGCAAAACTCAATACAATCCTGGTGAATTGTCTCCCACCATAGTCCAATGACTAGGATCTTGCACGTGGTTGCGTTCCCTGCATAGTGTCCTCTAGCAATCCCACCATGGGCTTCTTCTATTATAGCTATGTGCTCATGTTCTAATACACACTGAGCGCAAAACCTCATCGTGGCCCATTTTATACAAATCCCCATTGATCAACATGAAGGGTGTGGCGCGTATGGCTAACCTTTTCCTCTCTAGAGCATTCATCCCTTCAGGTGCCACACCTTCCTTGAGAAAAATGGAAATGTATTCTAATTCTGAGGGCACACGCCACAACCTGAATAGTTGTGCATCGGCATGGTTTCCTCGATACTTTGTGCATCCTCTCCCGAATCAATCCTTGATAAATGATCTGGCCTACAATTGTTCTTTCCTGGTTTTACCACCACTTTGAATTCAAATTCCTGAAATAAAAGTACCCAATGACATATGCGCCCTTGTAACACTGCTTTGTTTACTAGATACTTCAAGGCCATATGGTCAGTGTAGAATATGAAGGGAGTTTCCAGCAGATATTTTCTGAATTTGTGGAGCACGTAGATCATTGACAATGCCTCGTGCTCAGTCGTTGTATAATTTTGTTCTGCTGGTGTCAACTTTCTACTTACAAAACACAAGGGATGATCAACAATCCCCTCTCCTGGTTGAGCAAGAATGGCTCCCATTGTTGTACCAGAGGCATCCACGTGGACATGGAAAGGTTTATCCCATGATGGGAATCATAGAATAGGTGTGGTGATAAGCCTTTCTTTTAGAGTGTCAAATGCCCTCTGTTGTGCCTCTCCCCACTAAAAGGCACTCTTGTGTCTGAGCAATATTTCCAAAGGCACGGTGATCTTGGTGTATCCCTTAATGAACTTTTCTATAGTACCTAGTGTGTCCAAGAAATCCATGCAAAACACTTTGGCTGGTAGGCTCCCCTAACCCCACAATAACTTGTGGATCCACCAGTAAGCCCTCTTTGCTTATGATATGCCCCAACAATGTTCCAAAAGGAGTTACAAAGATACATTTCTTGATGTTGAGGGAGATCCTCAACTACTGACATCTTTCAAACATCAACCTCAAGCTATCACAATGGTCCCTGACCAATCCATACAGTCCAATCATCCAAAAACTTGAAGGAACTTGTGGATGAAGTCCTTAAATGCTTGTACCACTATGCACGAAAATACAGTGGGTGCATTCTTCAGCCAAAAGGGCATGACCCAAATCTTCCCCACTCGGTGGTGAAAGTTGTCTTTTCTTGGTCTTCCTTGGAAATCCTTACTTGGTGATATCCCGAGAATCCATCCGTAAAGGAATAGACCTCACACCCAATAACTCCTTCCAAAATCTCTTCAGTAAAGGGGGTGGGAAAAGTATCTATGATACAAACAACATTCAATTCCCTGTAATCCACACATATCCTAATCTTCCCATCCTTCTTTATGCTGATCACCATTGGACTTATCCATTTGATTCCTCCATAGCCTCAATGATACCAGATGTTATCATCTTGTCTAGCTCTTCTTTAACCCTTACGCACATGTTGGGATTCATCCTGTAAGGCCTCTTCCTGACCGGGCACGCACCATCTTTCAACTTATCTACATTTCCCCCAATGAATGGTGGACACCTTTCAACTCATGGTATCCGCGTGGGAATAAATCCTCAAATTCATGCAATAGATAAATGATCTTTGATACTTCCTTGTCAGACCAGTAGTCCCCAATGATAGCTTCCTTGGGCTCCTCTTCCGAGCCGATGTTAACTTTCTTGGTTTTGAGTGGTTCATGATATGTGTGCACACATGCATCCGCACTGTCAACTACTTCACATGCTCTAACTGAATGGTCGACATTTAGGCTCTCCATCTCCTCTCCATCAACAATGTATACCATCTTTCCTTTCTCATTTTCAACACATGCACACGCTTGAATTGTAGGTCTTCTGGTTCCTCCTCTTCGAACCACGCTTCTAAGCTAGGTCCACCAAGTAAGTTTACTAATCTATCTTTTGCCATGGTGTAATCCCCCAGAGTGAGGTGTCTTGATAGTCTGCAATGCCTCATCAACTGTTTGCTTGGTACTTCGGTACTCGAATGTGTGAACCAAGTCAGCCGCTAACTCCTACCAATTTCCTATTTGGTAGGCATGTTTTAGAATGGATATACCAAGCACGCACACATCCTTGTAGTGTTGAATACATATTTATGTACCCAAAGGGAGGGTGGTAAAGCTTCCATGTACCTTCTCCCCAAACCCTCTCACATGCCTAGAATGTGGGAAGAGGCAGGTCCATAGCCATTGTAATCCTTGATAGCGGTGGGTATATTACTCTTCGAGAATCAGACAGTGAGCACAATCCTAACTTTGTGCCATTCCATCAAGTTTTCACTATGAATAGCCCACCACCTTACTGTTGTGCCTATCAAAACATAACCTAGCATACTTCGTTGCTCATCCTCCCTCCAGTGAGCTTCCATTTCTCTTAAAAATACCTCAGGGTATGCATCCCCAAAATACTTAGTTATTGACTTTCCTCCCAGGTGCCGAACTATATGCACCATTGTTACCTTGGTTACTGATCCTTTCAGATGTCACCCAATCAATTCATAAGTCCCATGTGCCCAATTATCGCATGCTATACTGGTAGTATCACTGACAGATTGAGCATCATCAAACTGGATGACTCCTTCTATAGGGTGGATGGTTTCTGGATCTCTTATGGAGCGCACATATATTCTATCCAGGACCTCCTCTCCAAGGGGTTCAGTATAGGGTGTGGACTTCCCATCAACCAGCAGTATAACTACCCTCTCTTCCTTGTTTTCAAAGCTTATGTACCCCTTGTTAAACCAGAGATCTACATTATTCTTATAACACCATGGGCACCCAAGTAGAGCTGGGAAATTATCTTCCTCGGCAAGTGCCAAGACTTCATAAATCCCTAGTGAACCTAGTCCCCTTGAATGGTAATGGTCACATCCTTCAAGACACCTATGGGCATTGCCTTTGTCTTATTTTCCATATACAACACATTTAAAGATGGCTATAATGTAGGTCTTCCCATTTGATGCCAAGCATCTAGAGTGAGAACATTAACCTCCACGCCTATGTCAATGAGGATGTTGCTAAGAAACCATCCATCCAATACTATGTTCAAGGTAATCTCTTTATCATAATCAAGGCTGTGAGGTGGGAGGTTTGCATGCAGGATCTACCTTTTGTGTTCTCCCCTGGTGTGCAACACCTTCTCTCTCAACCATGCCCCTAGCAGGGGAATAATATTCTCCTACCTCAACAGTTTACACACCTCCTTAACTTCATCCAAGTCATCCCTTGGTGCTTCTATTGGTCTCTTTTTCTCATCTTTTCTAGTCTGCTCTTTTAAGCATTGGATCTCCCCTTGTAAACTTTGAATTACATCCATGGTTTCTTGGTAGACTTCTTTCTGGTGAGACAGGTTTTGGATACTTCCCATGTACTACTTCTTCTCTCGAAACTAGAGGTCTTTACCTAGGCACTTCCTTTGTACATGTGGATTCTACCCTTGTTGTTACCATAACAGGCTCTAGTTCTGATTCATGTATTACTCGTGGAAGCTATTACATGTCAGCCTTCTTAATACTCACCATGGTAGTGCCCTTATCCTTCTGGTACTGCTGACTCATATGTTCGTATAACTCTAGGCACTCTTTGTACTTATGTTTTTTCCACACCAGGAGAATTGTAGAAGATCTGGACATTCACGCTTATAATGGTCTGTGGCTCCACAATTAAAACATATCCCATGTAGGGAACTCACTTCTTCCTCCGCGGTTACCATGACCACGAAATCCTCTGCAAAACCCTCTTCCACATGCACCTCCATCTGTGCTCTTCATACTGACATTCATCCCCTTTGGAACTGCTGGTAATGCCAGTATGGCGCACACCAAGATCAATTACCTCATGAATCTGGTCAATCAATCTACAATCCTTGGTGTCATGGGTGGTTGAGGTACATATCTTGCAATAACAAGATACGTTTTTGTGGATTACGTGTTGTAACAGGGGGCACCTACTTGCATCATGGTCCTCATTGACATATTTCACAGTTTACCGCTATGGCACGTACCACCTTCTGAGTACATATCCCACCATTATCCTTTGTGTTCCCTTCTACATTCACAATCCATGCACCACATCCCTCTGTGAATCTCTGCATTAAGTGTTGGCAGATAATTTCTCCAATTGCTTAGCCATGGTAGCAATTTGAGCCTTGGGAAATGGGCTAACACCAGTGTCAACACTACCAACTGCCTCAGCATGCAAAGCAGCTTCCAACGCTTCGCACGGGTCTTTGAATGTTTTATGAGATAAATCCCTCCTAAAGGGTGTGATCAATCCTATGAAAAACCACTGAGCATGTTGTGAAGGATGGATATCATAAGATAGTTTAGACAATAGAGTTTTAAAGCATGCATCATATTCCCACACACTCTCTGCCATTCCCTTCTAGATTCCTTTGAGAGAGTTGATGCTCTTCTGTTCAAACTCAGGTATATGGAATTCTGCCAAGAAGGCATTTCTCAATGCAATGTAGTATAATCCATAACGTCTGATGAGGGTCATACTTTCTATACCAACTATGTGCGTTTCCTTGCAAGGTCATTGCAAACTGACTAGCCTTTCCATCTTCAGGTTAGTGATCCCCTTCACACGCCATAGCAGCTAAAACTTATGCACATGCTCTGTAACATCTTCTATCCCATTGTAATCTAGTAAGTGTAGAGACATCTCAAAAAATACTTATGGAGGTGGTTGCAGGCCCTTGTCCTCCTGATCCACTCCTTAGTTTCCTCTAGTGTTTCCTCCTCCACCAGACCCACTAGATCCTGAGCCACCAGCTCCACCACTTCCACCTCTAGATCCTCCTGTCCACCTCCTTAGCTGGTACAGGGCCTGTGTTTGTCATGCCAAGTGCTCCTGTCGTCCCACTGAACTACACGTCGATGGTTTGTGAACTAGTACCACTCCCAGTCATATTTCCTCCACCACTTCCTAACACACTTCCAAAAATAGTTGTATATGTGCCTTGTCCAAACATTCCACCAAATACCAGATAGTGTGTGAAGCCATAGAAGTCCCAAACAAGAAGTTATATCTTCTAGGCACCGATCGGTTACTTCCACCAATATCAAATGGATCAACTGTACTTTTCCCTTGATTTGGAAAACCAAGTGCCAAGGTTTGGTCGCTAGGTGGGGTCATATGTGCACCACGACTCTTCTTTCTCTACGTGAAAGAACTCTCATCAGAAGCTGAAAGGTTTTCTCTCCCACGCTTACCAAGATGGGGTACCATAGACTGTTTGGGTTCCACATCCTCTGCGTGAACCTCAACTCCTTTCCACCATGTCTACCTCCATAACCCACTTGTAATCCCACGTTGTCTATTGATCTCCCTTTCACGTGCTTTGTTATACTTGAGCCATCTCTCCTCCCTTTCCTTTTCAGTCCTCAGATCAGCCATCCTTCCCCAACCTAGCTTCCTCACCTAGTGCTCAGGGTGGTTTAGCCGGCCATAGGAAATGCCTCTAAACCCATGGTTACCATCAAGATTTTGATCGCAAGGGGAATATCACACAAAAATGATCCCCTGGGCTCTCTCAAGAACTCAAACTCAACAACTTCTGAGATAGGAATACATGGAAATGGTGTATTCCAGAGTGTAGCTAGTCAATACTCCCTTCCAACAATGATTTATAGCATGGGTCCAAGTTAGATCAGCATCTTACAGGTTCTGATACATTTCTTGGGTCCAAGGGTGTGATTTATAACACCACCCTCAATCTAGATGTATAAGCTGAGAGCCATTCGAATAACTCTACTGGGAAACAACAAAAGAATGTTTCGTACAACTCATGATAAAGAGTGTCTTCTACCCATATTCATGTATCGAACCCAGATCTAGTGCTAAATCTCTGATTGAATTGTCCTCCATGTGCTTTTAAACCAATCTTCAACACCTTCAAGTGTTAAGCGCTCATCACCATCACTTTTTACACAGATCATGATGTATGCCATGTTCCACTACAACTTTGAAAAGAGGTCCTGGCAACGGAACCAAGATGTAGTCATTTTTACACCCACTAAGAACATAGGGAATCTCATGCACGCTGACCTATCACCCAGCGGGCACTGGGTGCTCACCCGAGGTGCGAGAGGGTCAAAGTCTCTCTTTTATGTGAGTCTAGTGGAAGGCATAGTTCATGATTCTGACTTAGTGATTTAATACAAAATGAAGAAAATATAGAGCTCATGCGTGGCTTCTACACCCCTTGAGTTATAATGGAAATAAAGCACGCAATAGGAGTATAATAGAACCAAGAAGTTGGTTCCATAACATATACTTAATCATTCAAGTAGGGTCCATGATTATACAAGATCAAAAGTAGAGTTAAAACATGCAGATAATACAGAAGGATATGCTTAACGTAAACATGATGGTAACCTTATCATATTCATTCATAATCTTGCTACAGAGTATCACAGAGAGGTAGACCATAGTCAAACGCCATATTCAAGGATTCATACATGTATTCTCACAAAACAAAAAATTTCATTCCCCATTTCCCCATTACATCCCTTTACTAGAATCCTTTACCCATTTTCATCTCATAGTTCTCACAGTAATTCTACTTCCCTACCTCACTTCCACTATTTGTTCTTTGCTAAGGGAGCACTATAAATAGCATCTGAGCTCTACCAAACTCTTCTACAGCCTCAGAGATTGGCCCCAAGTGTCAAGGTGTGGGTCACCCCATGGTGCATGCCTCTCCATGTCATGATTAATGATGTTTTTGGATCTTCCTATCATGCATGGTATATTCCATTCTAGGACACCCTATCTGTCAGGCTGGAACCTTATCCAAATGGAACACGTTCTTCATGTGTTCTGTCCTGGAAAGGCCAAAAATGGCTAAGTCCTGAATTCTTTCTTACGCACGTGCGTCCTTGGTTCTCCAAGAAACCTTTTTAACCATGTCATACCTTCACTTGTGCACGCTCCCTCTGGCAAATACAGCCTATGTTCCTTTAAGACTTGGAAGCCAATATTTTGACACCCGACATAAGCCTAACTAATTCTTGTATACATGTCATGACTCTCAAATATATAAAATGCATTTTTTAACCTTTCTAACACATTATTTTTATCCTTTCACTCATTAGGAGTCTTACACAACATGAATAGAATCTAAATAAGATCCCTTGATAAATCTAATCCACTAACACTTACATCACAGGTAAAGAATGAGTAATACTAACTCAAATTTTAAAAATATCACTTTTAGAGGGAAATATAAGATTTTGAATTTTGGAATTTTTGACTCCTCCAAATGACTCTCTAAGGACTTTAGACCTCCTACAACACCTTGCATCCAACTAAAAAATTGACTTGAAAAAACAAAATATGACCGAATCAGAGATTCTCCTACATCATGACCCCTTCAACTGTTTTTCTTGTGGTTATTTCAATTATATGTGTTACCACCTTAGCCCTCTTAGTTCTTACAAAATGCAGGGTCACAAGTTACTCCTCACCCTCTTCATTGTTGGTTGTGGAGCTTGATAGCGATGGGGGTTGCAAGGAAGCCACATTTTATATGTATTTATGCATTGTGAAATTTTGACCATTCCTTATTAGGCCATAGATCTAACGGGTGGTTTTCTATGTTTCCCCGAAATGATAAAACCCTAATATCTTTAAAGGGTCATTATGTATGAGGCTCATTGTATTAATCGTGGCACTGTAAGAGAGATTTTTTCTAGACTAAATAAAAGGATTGGTTGTTTTTGGTGGACGTAGCCCATTTTTGGGTGAACCACGTTCAATTTGTGTCTCTGTTTTATTACATTCTTTTCTGTTTTACATTTTCTACATTATTCATTACATAATTTTTTATTTTTACAACTCACGGGGGATTCACTTAGTAAAAGTATGGTATATCACGTGCGTTCGAAAGGTATTAAAGAATAATCTTAATTCTAGTTTCTACCTCTAATTATTCAATTGGTAATACCCCCCCCTGTTATATTATTAGAATGAAAATACCCCCTATTTTTTCTATGTACCTTACTTACCCATTTTTGCAATTACAATTTTATTTACCCCTTTTTATTTCTACCCCAATATATTAGACGAAAATACATTATATTTCTCACTCAATTTTTTTTAATATGCATTTCCTTTTGAAAGATAGTTTGAAGCCATTGAATACATATTACAAGTCACCTTATATATCTGGAACTTAAGCTTTATTCATTTATTCAATAGTTCTTCAAATAATTAAGATGGTGAAATAATATCACTTGTGTTGAAAAGCATACTCAATCCTAGTTTTCTACCATCTTATTATTTCTTGGTTAAGAATATAGATTTATTTATTAAAAAGAGATTATAATTTAATTTATGACCACACTCCTTTTGCAATTTTAAGGTATTTACTTTTAAAATGGGGACTAGGGTTCAAATGTTTTAGTTTTATATTAAAAGTAAACCTCTATTTCCTTTGGCCCATCTCTCTAACCTACCCCCAATACCTGATTCAAAACATTAATAAATTCTGGGTGATTTTGATGATGTTTTTTGGCTGGGATGACCGGTGGTGGATCCCCTTTCACCCCCTCATGTCTACCGGTATATTGAATTTAATTTTATTAATTTTAATTACCTCAATATGAACCCACGTGCTAGGATATTGCCCAGCTAATGAACCCCCCATGGTACAACTGGTATAATCCTAATAACTGGTATCAGAGAATGTTTGAGATTCATTTGTTGGTAGTATACTCATAGAGGGATTTATGTTTGAGTGGGAGAAGAAACAATGGCAGAGGAGAATAAGTTTAGAGTTGAGAAGTTTGATGGCCGAAATTACTAGCTATGGAAAATTTAGGTGGAAGATTACCTGTATCAAAAGGATCTATACCTACCATTGGGAGGTGAAGAAGTGAAACCCTCAATCATGTCTGATGAGGAGTGGAAGGTTCTAGATAGGAAGGCTCTCGGTGTGATTCATTTGAGTTTGGCATCGTTCGTTGCTTCAAATATCTCATAGGGGAAGAGTACGGTAGAGTTGATGAAAACCCTAGATAATTTATATGAAACACCTAGTGCATCCAATAAATTTTATTTGATGAAAATACTGTTTAATCTACAAATGCAAGAAGGTGGATATGTATCTAACCATCTTAATGATTTCCACACTATTGTAAATCAATTAGATTCAGTTAATATCCTATTTGATGAGGATGTTAGAGCATTATTATTCCTATGTTCTTTACCAAAAAGTTGGGACAACTTAGTAATGGTAGTTAGTAATACATCATCTACTTCTCTTAAATTTGAAGGTGTAGTCAGTGTCATTTTAAATGAGGAAATGCACAAGAAAAGTATAGGGGAAAATTCTTCTTCTGGAAATGCATTGAATATTGAGAGTAGAGGGAGGAGTAAGGAGAAATCAAAGAGTAAGGCTCAGGTTTCTCTTTCCATACAACCCCTGGGAGATCTAAATTGAATATGGGCAGATCCAAATCTAGGAGTAGAGGTAGTACTTGCTGGAACTATGGAAAGAGAGGACATGCTAAAAAGGATTTTTGGTTCAAAGAAAACAAAGAAAACTAGCCTGAAGGTATTAAAGAGAAAAATCCGATAGGTAATATTGTTCAGGGTGCTCTTATACTTTCTCTTGATACTAGAGTAGAATCTTGGGTAATAGATTTAGGTGCCTCTTTCCATGCAACCGTTGATAAGGGCTATTTTAAAGAGTATGTCCTAGGAAATTTTGGATAGGTTTATTTGGGTGATGTTGAGCCATGCAACACTTTTGGGAAGGGAAATGTACACCTGAAATTATAGAATGGAAATACATGGATATTGAGAGACATGTACCTAGCCTCAAGATAAATCTTATCTCTACGGGATAGTTGGGTGGTCAAGGTTGCATTCCAGTCACATTCACTTCAGATGCTTGGAAGGTTTCCAATGGTTCCCTAGTAGTCCAAGGCACGAGGTAAGAAAGTAGGCACTCTTTATTTGTCTGCTTTTCATATCTAATTATTCTACCATATTTTCTACTTCAGATGAGGATGCCAGCATGTGGCACAGTAGATTGGGACATATGAGTGAGAAGGGAATGAAAATTCTATAGGAAAAAATTAATATTTCAAGTTTGAAGCAATTGGAATTAGATTTTTGTGAGCATTGCATTTTTGGGAAACAAAAAAGAGTTAGATTTCTCAAGACAGGGAATACAAAGAAAGAGAAAAAGTTGGAGCTAGTTCATATAGATGTGTGGGGGCCGGCCCATGTTGTATCTCACGGTGGTTCTTTGTACTATGTCACATTCATAGATGATGCCACAAGGAAGGTATGGGTATACTGCATTAAGCGTAAGTCTGATGTCTTTGATACATTTACGAAATGGAAAGCACTTGTTGAGAATGAATGTGGTTTTAAATTGAAATTTTTGAGATCTGATAATGGCGGTGAGTATTGCAGTAAGAAATTTGATGATTATTGTTCCTTGAATGGGATTCGTAGAGAGAAAATAGTTCCCAGGACGTCCGCAACAAAATGGTGTTAGTGAGAGGATGAATAGAACAATAATGAAGCATGCATTGTTAATTAGATTGCACACGGGGCTACCTCTTCAATTTTGGGCATAGGTCGTAGATACTGCTATGTGCAATTAATCAACTGTGGGCCTTCAGAGTGCACTAGATGGAGGAATTCCCGAAGAATCCTGGATCGGGAAAGTGGTAGACCTTTCATTTTTAAGAGTATTTAGTTCAGATGCATTTGTGCATGTTAATAAAGAAAACAGGAATAAATTGGATTCAAAATCCAAATGTTTTGCATTCATAGGCTATGGCTCCAATGGTGATTATGGATTTCAGTTTTGGGATCTAGATGAATATAAGATAATTAGGAGTTGTGATGTTGTTTGGCATGAAAATAGAATGTACAGGGATCAGGTATAGGATGACAAAAATCCCAAGGAAGAATAGTTGAGGATATAGCTCCTAAAAATGAACTCTTGGGTGGAAAATATCCACCTACAGGTATTGAGGTTGACAGTTCTGTAGGCCAAGAACGACAACCAGTTTCAACATCGACACCTCTATCAGAAATTCAAGAAAATTTGCAGTAAGAAAATAATGATCTCGTGACACCCCCATCTTTGGTAAGAAGGTCAAAACGTATTAATAGACCTCTTGAAATATTTTCCCCTGCTTTGTATTATTTTTACTAACAGATAATGGTGAGACAGAGAGATTTGATGAGGAAATGCAGGTGGAATCCACTAAGGAGTGGGAGCGTGGCATGAATGAGGAGATGGAATTCCTAGAGAAAAACCAAAGATGGGATTTAGTCAAATTGCCAGATGGGAAGAGAGTATTACAAAAAAAATGGGTCTGCTATGTGAAAGAAGAAGAAGGTGGATGGAAAATGTAAAAAGAAAGTCTTTTAGTGAATGGGTATGAACAAAAGAAAGGTATTGATTTTGATGAAATTTTCTCCCCTGTTGTAAAGATGTCTTCCATTCGTATTGTATTAAGTTTAGTTCTGTTTAAGATTTACACTTAGAGAAACTTGATGTCAAGACAGAATTTATCCATGGTGACTTGGAGGAGGAGATTTATATGTAGAAACAACTTGGGTATGAGGTGAAGGGTAAGGAGAAATTGGTTTACAGGTTGAAGAAGAGCCTATAAGGGTTCAAGCAAGCTCCCCAGACAATGGTATCTAAGGTTTGATAGTTTTATGCATGAGCATGGTTTTACTAGATGCCAATCAGATCATCGTGTGTACTTTAAATGGTTGGATAGTGGGAGCTACATTATTCTTCTATTATATGTAGATGATATGCTTGTAGCAAGGTCTAATATGCATGAAATTACAAAGCTTAAGGAAAAGATTGCACAAACATTTTCAATGAAGGATTTGGGTGCAGCAAATAAAATCCTCGGAATGCAAATCAAGAGGGACAAGAAAAATAAGAAATTGGTGTTGTCCCAGGAGGACTATGTAGAAAATTTGTTAGAGAGGTTTCAGATGCAAAATGCGAAACCAGTTAGTACACCATTGGCTGGGCATTTTAGATTAAGTAAAGAGCAATGCCCAACAACACAAGAGGAAAAATATTATATGGCATGGGTTCCTTATTCTTAAGTAGTTGGGAGCCTTATGTATGCCATGGTATTGTACCATGGCTAGACATTAACCAAGCAGTGGGAGTTATTATCAGGTATATGGCAAATCCAAGTAAAGAACACTAGAAGGCAATCCAGTGGATTCTCAGGTACTTGAGAGGGACTACTAGTAGGCACTTGTGCTTCAGAGGGTCAAATTATACTACAAGGATTTTTGGATTTAGATATGGACAGGAGATGTGGATAGAAGGAGGATCTCTAGTAGATACATGTTTATAGTTGGTGGTGCGGTAGTGATTTAGATCTCAAAGTTGCATAAAGTAGTTACCCTATCTACTATAGAGGTAGAATATGTTGCAGTGACTGAGGCAAGTAAGGAAATGTTATAGATGAGCAGGTTCATGGAGGATTTGGGTAAGGAGCAAGGGGATTGTAAGTTACATAGTGATAGTCAAAGTGTAATTCACCTGACAAAGAACTCAACCTTCCATTCAAGAACAAAACACATTCAACTAAGATATCACTTCATACGACAAGTGTTGGAGGATAGGCAGCTTGAGTTAGTGAAGATTCATACAGATGATAATCATACTGATATGTTTACTAAGCCAATGAAAAAGGATAATTTTGATTTGCATTCAACTTCTATGGGTCTTCAAGATTGATCTTGAAGTGGAAGAAACAAGCCAAGAAGAAAATTCCAAGCAGGCGTTGTAGTGGTGGAGTTACAGCAATCAGTCTCCAAGTGGGAGATTATTGGTTGTGAAGCTTGATAGTGATGGGAGTTAAAAGGGGTGGGATTCACCCCCTTTTGGGGGTCCAGGTACCACGCACCCATACGAGGGGCTCAAGGGAAGTGCCCCCATCTACCACATTTAATATGTATTTATGCATTGTGAAAAATGGACCATTCCTTATTAGGTCACAGATCTAATGGGTGGCTTTCTATGTTTCCCCAAAATGATATAAACCTAAATATCTTTAAAGGGTCGAATGTATGAGGCTCACTACATTAGTTGATGCACTATAAGAGAGTTTTTCTAGACTGAATAAAATGATTGGCTATTTCTGGTGGACGTAGCCCATTTTGGGTGAACCACGTTAAATTTGTGTCTCTGTTTTATTGAATTTTATTTCTAATTTACATTTCCCACATTATTCATTGCTTGCTTGTTTATATGTACAACTGGTATAATCCTAATAAAAACCTACAAAATAGAAGTCATAAAAACCTGTAAAATAACAGAAAACACCAAAAAATAGATTATGGAATTTCTTAAAATCTAAGCCAAAATTTTACGTAGAACACTAGTACATGAGTTTTAATGGTAGCACAAAGGAAGTAATGATAGCACAGGGATATCAATGGTATCATAGGGCAAAAACACTAATTCAGAGCTTTTGACACTAGTGTAAGGGATGCAATGTTAACGCGGGGCTTTTAACATTAGCACAAAGGAGTTATTTGTGAAGACAAAGAAGAAAATGCATAGAACTCTAGTGCATGGGTTTTAATGTAGATGCGTGGATGATCAAAACTAGCACGTGAAGGGCTTCTCTATGTGACAGAGGTGAAAATTATAGAAATGGTAGTGTAAGGGAAGAAATGCTAGCATAGAGGTTTGAATGCTAGCACACGAGAATCAATAGTAGCGTACAAGATTTAACATAAAGGAAACATTGTTAATGTTAGTGCAGGGATCTTATGAAACTTCAAAATCATGGGAATTTGACCAAAATAATGTTAAAAAACTCAAATATTTGCTGATAACCTTCAATTTTGATAGAAATTTACCTCCTTCACACCTGTAATAAAGACTTAAAACATGCAAACTCAACAAAACAAGTTAATATTTACAAGATTTATCAGTAAGTGCTAAAAGAGGGTTAGTATGTAAAAATGAAATTTAACTACAAAAATTTGAGAAAATAAGCATGAGACAAAGGAATGTCCCACCGAGCATGCCATATGTATGCATGTAAAAGTAGGCTAAGTTAAGAACTAGGAATTAACACCAAGTAATCCCTATAACTAAGCTTCAACAAAAACATCATGATAAAGTTTTGCATAGATAAAATATAACTAATGTATCCAAATTAAACTTGATAACACTAAGCCATTCCTTACTAATTTAGATATGCTTTCTAGATTATAGTTTCTCCTATGATTATAATGAGATCAAAGGATGGATATCTCCAATAAGAGGAAAGTATCTCACCAATATGGCTTAATTGCCATGTATGGATCTTCCTTTACTACTCTTTACAAAGAGAGAATAAATGGGTGTAAGATCAATAAGCTTCTTCAATGGTGGAGAATGATCTTATCATGTGCATATAATAACTCTAATAAAAGTATGGTGTAAGTTGTCAAGGGGGATACTAGGTTCTTTATATAGCTTTCCAATTTGTGAGAAGCTACAAACTTAGTGAATGTGGGATAAAATATAAAGTAGAATTAGAAGAGATAAGCATGATTAGAAATAATTAATTAGAATTAGCAACTCATGGGACTTGGAGATTATTTAATTAATCAACTAGGATTAATTAATAGGCCAAAAAGAGAAGGTTAAAATAATGCATTGGTGCACTGAGGGGGAGAGAAAGTGTAGTGGGGGGTTTAGGCTGAGTGGAGACAGAGCCATTGGAGGGCTCGGGCTCCTAGCGAAGGTGCTACAGAATCCATTCTAGGGAGGAATTCGTGCCCTAACCTACATTTGTGCAAAAGAAAAGAGAAGACAATTGATGGGCCTGCTGGGGGTTTCAGTGGTACGACCAAAGGATCTATAGGTTGTGGCAACCTAGGTGATGGGAATATTAAACCTAGGGCCTCTTTCAAAGCTACCCTGGGTAAAACTGAAGGTATCGTGATAGGTGATCAACCATATTTGGTGGATCTCATAGATGAAATTCCCTCACTGGTCATTAAAGTTCTGAATGTGGAGGATTATTACTAGAATTTATCTCGAGATGCCATAATAGGTTGCTTTAATGGTTGATGGCCTTCCTCTACAAATTTATACCAATGGATTTTTCAAAATTGGATGGATAAATGTGATATTTTCCTTTGTTCCAGGGGTTTTTTTGTTGGTCATTTTAAAGAGGTGGAGGATTATCAACGGTGTTTTGTAGATGGTTCGTGGTTTTGGGAAAATGCAGATCTATTTTTGACTCCTTGGTTCCCAGAATTTGATCCCAATTCTCTTTCGATTTCCAAAACAACAGTTTGGGTGCAATTTCCCAATCTTCCTTTGCATTTTTTGTATGCTCTGGAAGACATTGAAAATGTCTTCGGTAGGTTTTTAAATGAAGATCTGGATAGAACTCATGTGGGCATCTATTATTTTTCTCACATTTGTGTAGAGGTTGGTCTAAGTAAAGGGCTTCTGGATGAAATAAATCTAAAATTTGGAAATTTTAAGCACTTGCAACCCTTGGATTATGAAAAATATTGTATTTCAATGTAGAAATTGCAGAAATACTAGCCATCTACAAGAATATTGTCTAATGAATAAGAAACCATTAAATAAGCATGGCTTGGCCTCCCCTCATGGTTGGGGTCATGTAGTTCCGAAATTGGTGGAAGTTTCAAAATTTAAGGAGTCATACAATTCCAGTATTGAGGAGAAGGAAGTGGAAACCATGAGGATGGACACAACTCTTAAGCCTCAAGGGACTATGGTGGTTAAAGAAATGAAAAGGGGTCTTTCTCCTATGAAATCAGATTTTTACCAGGAATCCCTATCGGAAAATTAGTTAGCTTCAATGATTCTTGGTGATCTTTTGTTAACAATTATAACAGGGACCGGTGAGTGGCAAAAATTAAAGAACGGGAAAACCAAAAAAGGTCGAATGGGTAATATTGATGACTTCTGTAAACCCCTAGTTAGGAAATAGTAGGTTCTGGATTTTGTAGTTAATAAGTGTCTTAGGCTTGTAATTTGGGATTTAAGCCCAATTGTTCAAGTTAATTATCTCGGGCATTTAGGCCCAATTTTTATAGAAAGGGAATGGGTCCCTTCAACCCGGTTTATCAATAAAAAATTAATAGGCTAAAAAAACTTAGAAAGCTATTTGGAGGTGATTTAGAGCTTTTTTTATAGAATTTGGAGAATTTACAAGAAGGAATTAACCAATAAGAGGGTTTATTGATTAAATAGGAGATTAAAAAGGCTTACTTAAGTAATAATAGTTAATGAAAAGAGGATTATAACTAATGAAGTGTCATTAATTGGCATCCAGATTGAAGGGAAATGTTTGTTAATTAATGAAGTGTTGTTAATTAATCAAGATGGAGGGGAATGTTAGCTAATTAGCGGGAAATCACTAATTATAACGAAATTGACAAAGACAATAAACAATGCAATTTTAGTAGTAAAATTACGTAGTAGGATTTGGGTGTCTACAGAAGAGATTAGAGGTAAGTTCAATCCTGAGGCCTGGAAATAGGGAGGTAGCCTATGTATGGTTTTATTAATATGAAAATAGCATGTTACATCCAAATTACAAAAGAATATAAGGGCTGCAATATTTATAGATATTGCGCAACCACGGACAAACATAATGTTGCAACTATGGAAAAATAAACCTACGTGTAGCTATAATAGACCAACGTGAATATGAAAAATATAAATAATAAGGTTATAACAACATAACCAAATAACAATGCTAATAAACAACCTATTACCCATAGTAACTAATCTACCATATTAAATAGTAAAATGGTAACTACAATGCATAATTACTACGGTAAATAATGTTTTATCTAACATTCCCCCCCTTAATTTTGCATTGCCTTAAGAGATGAGGAGAGGAAATCTATGAAAAAATCAAACTTGTCACATGAAAGTAACTTCATGAAGATATCTACTCGTTGTTCAGCTGTTGGGAAAAGCTAAATTTGTAAATTGTGTTTCAACACATGCTCACGTATGAAGTGAACATGTACCTCGTTATGTTTGGTTCTCTCATAAAATAGTGGATTATGAACAAGTTTGATAACACCCTCATTGTCAACATACAAGGTAGTGGATTTCTCCTGTGGTACTCCAAGTCCCTCAAGTATGTGACGTAGCCATATCACTTCACAAACAGCTCCACCTGCACCACAATATTCGGCCTCTCTAGAAGAGCGAGAAACAAATTTTTATTTCTTTCTTTCCCATGATATAGTTCTAGATCCCAAAAAGAATACAAATCCACAAGTGGATTTCCTGTCATCAATATTACCTGCATGCTCTGAATCTAAATATCCAGTCAAGAAGAATTTATCATTCTTCTTGTATTCTAGATCAAGATCTATAGTACCCTTGAGATACCTCAAGATCCACCTTTCTGTTTTCTAATGAAAAACTTTTGGTTCTTCTATGAACTTGGAAAGATAACTCACTACAAAGATGATATCTAGTCTAGTATAAGTTAGGTAAATGAGACTCCTAATCAACTATTGATAGAGAGTTACATTTGCTAGAGGAGATGGATCTGAACGAGATAATTGTAGTCTCCTCTCCATACATGTAGTAATAGTTATGCAATCCACTATCCTGAACTTCTTGATTGTTGTATTAGTATACTTCAACTGAGAAAAAAAAAATGTGATTCTCTTTCTGCCATACTTCTAACCCAAGACAATAGTGCATGAGCCTGAGATCTATCATGTTAAACGATCAATTAAGATATTTCTTTGCAGCATCGATCATCTTCACCATGCTGTCAGTGATGACTAGATCGTCGACATATACAACAACTATCAAAAATTCTCCTTCTTGCCTCTTAAGCTATAGATTGGGATCATATGGATTTATGACAAATCCATGCTAATTGAGATGCTCATCAATTTTGATGTACTAAGCCCATGGTTCATTTTTAAGGCCATACAGAGATTTCCTGAGTCTACATACCTTTTTTTCTTCACTAAGTATAAAAAAACCCCCAGGTTGAGTTATGTAGACTTCCTCCAATAAATATCCATTTAAAAAGGCCCTTTTCATGTCCATCTAATGGAATTTCCAACCATACTAAGCAGCTAGAGAAAAGATCATCTTGATTTTTTTATCTTAGCTATGGGAAAAAATGTCTCCTCATAGTCTATGCCTTCTTTTTGTGCATACCCCTTTGGCTCAATCCTTGATTTGTAATTTTCTATGGTCCCATTTTATTTGTACTTTTTTTAAAATATCCATCTGTAACAAATGGGTTTCTTCCCTAGTGGAAGATCAACAAGTTGTTAAGTGTTATTTCCAAGCATCCATGGCATCTTTCCAAGCTTTCAACTATAGGGCTTCCTGGACAATAGAGGGATCAATAGATTCAATGAATTTACTCATCAAAGAAAATTTTACCTCTTCTCATGATTTACTATGATTCTATGGTCTAGTGGTGGATGTATCTAATTTTTCATCTCAAATCATGTTTGTATACCACTTGGGCATACGATGTACTTTTCTCATGGATCATGGTCCTTTCTGATCATCACCATCATCCCCATCATTACTATCATCAGTGGAAACATAAACTTCTATTTTTATAATAGGTGAAATATTTACATCATGTGAGTTTGGAGGAGGATTCTCAGCTTCCTTCTTCATAAAGAACTCAACATCTCTACTGGTGTAGACTTTTCTAGTCTTCGGATCCATCAATATATACCCAAGAGTCTCTTCACTGTAGCCAATGAAGATGCATTTTTGAGATTTCATATCCAACTTATTTCTATTATGCTTGGGTATGTGCATGTTGTCTTTGCACTTGAATACTCTGAGGTGTGTAATGGATGGCTTCTGATTTTACCACGCTTCATGTGGAGTTACTCCATCAAGAGAAAGTGTGGGAACTATATTTATAAAATATACTACTATATGTTATGATCCTCATCTATGGATTTCACTAACCCCTCGAGGTTTTGGTGAAACGGTTCATTACATTTGGTATCAAAGTGACCACCCATGTTTGAATCCCACTTGGTTGGTTACATTGTGTAGCCGGGGCCCATGGGACGCCTAAATGTTGGTGAAGCGGGGCTCGTACGTATGGGAGTGTGGGTGCAAACCCAACCTGAGTCGGGCTCTACGGAAGTGTGGTGGGATGTTATGATCCTCATGTGTGGATTTCACTAACGCCTCGAGGTTTTGGTGTAACGGTTCGTTACAGTCTTTGTTACTTCTACCTAGAATGTCCTCGCTAGTCCAGAATCATCAATCATGTAACACACCATCTATATGATAGTATGGTTCCTTCTCTTAACAACACCATTTTTCTACGGTGTGTGTGGAGGAGGCATATATCGATGAATCTTATGAGCTTGAAGGTAGGATTTGAAATCATTACTAGTGAATTTCCCCCCTTGATGTGAGCAAATAGGTCTGATACGATGACAAGTCTCATTCTCTATAACCACTTTTAACTTTTTAAATTTTTCAAAAGCTTCACTTTTCTTACAAAGATAAAATATCCACATTTTTCTTGAATAATCATCAACACATAGCATGAAATATTGAAATCTAGAATGACTAGGTTGCATCAAATTGCAAATATCGATATGAACTAAATCAAGCTTTCCTAGAGCTTGATAAGTACTTTTCTATAATGAAGCTCTATGTTGTTTACTTGCTACGCAGTTAGGACACTTATTTGTATCCTTCTTGAGAGATGGAAAGCCTCTTACCCTGTTTTACTGGTGAAGTGTTTCAAGATATTTGAAAATAATGATACCAAGTCTCTGATGCAATAAATGTACTAAGAAAGTATTCTTAGACACAAGTGCTTGATAATCCCTATGGACAAAGTCAATTTGGAACGTACGTCCCACATTAGAGGCTTCTACAAAAAAATTCGAGCATCTAGATTTATCTCGAATCAAAAATACTTTGTTACTAGAATGACTATCAAAATCAATCTTCAGATTATGATCTAGAAGCTAACTAACGGATAGTAGATTATTTGTTAAACTAGGGACTTATAATACATAAAATAATCCAAAATTTTGTGAACCAAGAGGTAGAGAAATGTTCCCAATACCTTGTATGCTATGTACCTTGGGATATGATAATATAATATATATGGGTTGATGGGTTGGTATGAACCTTGCATATAATAAATCTATAAATTGCAGAAGATAACACAACACAAGAGATATGGGTGGGCCAAGATGCCCAAATATGCATAATAATACCCTTAAGGTAGGGTGACACCATACAATGCTCCTTAAGGAAGGATTAACTCCACAATCTCCCAAGATGGGAATCCACTTCGAGGGGGACACCTCCAATATACCTCTACCAAGTAGAAGAATCAACTCATACATACATTACAATATTATATCCCATGTGAACCCATATATAACTAAGGGGATGTGTGCCACATGTCGGCATCTCCATCATCCCATATATATTATATTATCATATCCCAAGGTACATAGCTTTGCCTCCCTCTTTGACATGTTTCATCCCCGAAACATAAGAAGAAGCCATATAATGAGTGTGCTTTAAATTATTGCACACTTGTCACCATGCTCGATCATCCAACCACCCATATGAGATCCTAGTGGGTGATGCTACTTCAAACCTAATTCCATATTCCATTGTGCTCATCTGGCTCCATACTAGTCCATATGTGTTCCTTCTCGGCATCCATGCATATCCATATTTATTATTCATGTGATTCCATGTCATAAAATTATTGTTCCATTGATTCCATGTATAGCCAAAAGTATTCCTATGATTCCCTGTATATCCATATGGATTTATATCCTCATGTTTCTTAACATGTCTCCATGATTTTTTCCTCTCATGATGGTGTGGGTGTCGATATGGTGCCACCTTCGTATACTCAACCTTATCAACCTTTTCCTCAACTTTCTTGTCCTCTTCCACCTTGTTTGTTACTTCTTTTTTCGCTTGAGTAGAGAAATTATTTGTGACTTTATGTTCTTCATCCTCTCCTTCTGATTCATCCTTATTCCCTTCTTCACCATCTTCAAATTCATCTTCATGATCCAATTTTACATTACTTTTTTCATTTGCTAAGTGTAATATCTTGCAATGTAATTTTCTTTCTCTTGTACCATAATTTTATGAATTTCTTTTACACATTAAGATTAATTGTTCCTAAGCTCTCTAACTAATGATATCCAAGAACAATATCCATACCATCCATATCTAAAGCATTAAAATCTGAATCTAAAACATATTTATCCATAGAGAGCTTTAAATCTTCAAAAACTTGAATATTCTTACCATCCATTTGAGATTCCTTGATATGCTTTGTTTGCACATGTAGATTTTGAGTAACATCCATATTGATGAAGTTATATTTGCTGCTAGGGTTTATGGAAACAATTACCTTTTTTCTTTGAATGCACCCTTCAAACTAATGCTAGCGTCATCATCAACATTTTCTTCTTTTTCTTCTTCTTCTTCTGATGTTGCTACTGCTGCTGCTTCTTCTTCTTCTTCTTCTTCTTCTTCTTTAACAAAATTGTGTTTCTTTTTTGTTTCCCATCTAGCTAAGAAAATATCCTCCATTTCCTCCCAATCCCAATCCAATAGATCTATATCCAAATAATAATACCAATGTTGCGCTTTCCCACCAAGATGAAGATAAAAACTAACCCATACTAAACATTCTTCAAAATACATTTATTTAAATTGTATCCACCATTTTTTCGCATCAATTTCCCCATTACCATAGAAAATTGGTATATCCATGATGCATAAAAATTAGGGTTTCACAAACTTACTCCTTTGACCAATATTTGACTGGATGATTTCTTCAATCATTCGACCTCAAATCTGAAACCACAAAGAAGTAACCCATGCTAAAATTTGAGATTTTCAAATATGTAAACTAATCAAAGAAAGATAGAAAATTGCAACTTGTAGATTGATTTTATGTAAAACCCTAAAAATATCAATATCGTCTTCAAAATAGGTCAAAAAATTCTGAAAGGTTTACCATATATTTCTGAAGGTAATTAGAAATTTTGGAAAAAATTACAAAATTAATTCCAAAAAATATGGCCTATGAAGCAAATTTAAGTGAAACCCTAAAAATGCAATAACTTCCACAAAACACCTCAAAACTTTCTAAAATTTTAACTGTATCTTTATTAAGCCCTTTCACAAATGTGGTAAAAAATTTGAGAAAATATTCCCATCCATTTCCAAAATATATCTGAATCACTAAAATTAGGGTTTGAACCCAATTGTTTTCCGAAATCGATGCTCTGATACCACTTGGTATGAACCTTGCATATAATAAATCAATAAATTGCAGAAGATAACACAACACAAGAGATATGGGTGGGCCAAGATGCCCAAATATGTATAATAATACCCTTAAGGTAGGGTGACATCTTACAATGCTCCTTAAGGAAGGAGTAACTCCACAATCTCCCAAGATGGGAATCCACTTCGAGGGGGACACCTCCAATATACCTCTACCAAGTAGAAGAATCAACTCATACATACATTACAATATTATATCCCATGTGAACCCATATATAACTAAGGGGATGTGTGCCACATGTTGGCATCTCCATCAACCCATATATATTATATTATCATATCCCAAGGTACATAGCATTGTACAGTGTAATAAGAATCATCACCTAACAAAACATGGTTTTTCGAAGGCGTGTCCCTTATGATAGTAAACCAATCTTGGTGCCCAATTATGTGTGGAGTGGCTCCTAAATCAATGTACCAAACAACACTAGATGACGTGGATGGTTCACTAGAACAAGCAATGTACAAGAAGTATTCATCATCTAGATAGTATTCTTACTTAGCTACATTTCCTTGTTGATAAGGTTTCGTCAGTTCCCCTTCTTATTTACTTTCTTGTAGTATGACTGACTCTGATGAGAGTGTTGATTTTGAGTTCTATAATTTTTTGATGAATCTTTCTTGTATGTATTGAACCAACAATATTTCAACTCATGTCTTCTTTTGCAAATATGACATTTCTTCTTTTTCGTGTCCCCTTGTTGATGTTGTTTTTGTGACTTTTGATAAGGTTGTTATTTTCCCTTCCCTTTTTGATGAGAAGATATCTCCTGCTGCACTTCATCATACTTTTTGTACATTTCTTCTTGTTGGTTGTAGTGGATTCACTAGCCTGTCAAAAGTAACTATCTGATCTGACAAGTTTAGTGTCGTCACAAAAATTTGGTAAGGAGGAAGTGCTCTCAAAAAATGGGCATGAGAGATGTATCAGTTATCTCCTCTCCCAAGGCTAGAAGTGAATCCCTCAATTTTGCAACTCTTCACAAGAAAACTTCCACCTTCTCGTTTGGCTCGAATTTTAGTGTATCTAAACAACTCTACAAATTCAATATTGTGTTCTTGTTTCTGGCCTCGTACATGGTGATTAAATTATCCCACGCTTTTTTCTCATTTTGGCATCTTGAATATGGGGTTGCACATCATCAAACACAATAAACAAGATTATGACTTTGGTCTTGTCAAATTGTCTTTGTTAGGCTGCATCATCTAGTGATTTGGTTGTAGAATCATTCACAATAGGCCAAATCTCTTCGAACTCAAGTTGAGTTTGAATTTTGGTCTTCCATGTGGCATAATATTCACAACAGAGCAGCTACGAGTTAGGTAAGAAGAATTTCATAATATTGTTCTCCATAGTGGGTGGTTAGACAAATCCATCTATATGGCTTATTAGCACAAAAAAATGCAATAGACACTCAAAAAATATGAATTCACAATATTTCAGCCGATTTTGTGGAAATTTTGACTGGCAACGATATTTTTTTTATGAGGCCCTGGTGGACTCCAGAGCTCAAAATGGCTCATAAACTAAAAATAAATTTTAAAAATTTCACTTTTAGGTACCCCTCCCTTTGCAAAAGTTTCTCAGAATGTTTTTTAAGAAAATTAGGAGAGTTTTTTTTGCCCCAAAATAGTATTTTCTTCACTAAAAATGGTGGGCAGTTTAGCTTCAGTTAAAAGGGCTTAGTGGGGTTTTAACCACTAAAGATGGCATTTTTGCCAAAAAATCCCTCTAAATACACCTCTAAATTCAAACAATACCAAAAATATTTTGAGTGGGAGTGGGTCAAACAAGGAACTTACCCATCTCAAGTTTCTTTGTTTTGGACAACATGGCACTATAACTCTTTCACATAAAATTGGAGGAGATTATAGTTAAATCATAATTTAAAATGTAAAAATATTAAACACAATGTAAAATTTTTATGGGAGATCACATGGCGTGCATTGTGGCATTGGAGGTTTTAGGTTTTACACAAAAAAAGGATCTCATTTTGTATCTTTATTTGAGATAACCATTTTATGTTTTTTTTTGTGTAGGGTGGATAGGGCTCATGATTACCACTACTTGTAACTTATTTTCGTTCCTCTACTAATTTTTTGGTAGGTCATTATTTGTAGGTTTCGGTACTGAGTTGTTGTAGGTAGAGGCAAGGGATCTCGACAATGGGCTCAACGAGGTATCCACTCGCTTCCCAAAATGAAAACCAAATGGGCTTAGCACGGGGTACATTTTACTCAGCCACACTTCAGGTAGTCAACTCGATCAGAAGCTACTTTGGAGCATGTTTTAACCCAAAAATCTAGTTAACTTGATGGGTGTGATTGTTCTTGGCTGTCAAGGAGAGTTAGACGTGGATCTAGTTGAAGAATTAACCCGCCTATGCATAGATAACTCGCTCGGTGTATAGAGTGTGATGCAAACTAAATTTTACCAGTAATAACTTAGGCACACTGGCACATCCCTCAGCCTAGACTGAGCACTCACTCGAAGTGCGCAAATGTACCAGACCCCTCTTTAGGGTTTCTTGTATAAGATGTTAGCATGTTGAAGACTTAATGCACTCAAATCCATAATTAATATAACATTCTACAGAGTATGTCCAAATCTAGATCTAAAGAGTAATATATTTAAATAATACCCATAACGAATTCAATCATGCAAGAACCAGTTATACTCATGATTAATATCTTGATTCAACCAATACACTCCATCATATTAAACACAATAAATACATAGAAGCTTATTACAATAAGTAATACCATAAGCTCATGCATGCATCAGATCTGGAAGCATAACCTCATAGTAATTCATATCCAATTCTCACATAGTCCTCATATTCTACACAGATCATTACATATTTATAAGGGTGGGGAATTTCCCTTCACCGCTTGCATAATTCCCAAAATAGGTCGCATGCTTAAAATAGCCATGTGTCTTTGCAATAATAGCCACACATGCAAGTGCGCTAACAATAGATCTCTTCTAGTTAATTGACAGTAGCAATTTTATTATTATCCCAAACCCATGCAAAGTGCTTGGTAGCTACTCTTCCAAAAATATCCTATGCATGTCACGCAAGTATTTATCCAGTTTGTGTGCTCTACACACTATCTCCAAAAATATCTCGTATATTTGAAAATGGCTAAGTCTCAAATCTTCCCTTATCTTTTTCACATGTGTCCTTCCCTATCCTTCCATGCCTTTGACAATGCTTTACTCCTGCGCTTGAATCTTTTGTGTTCTTTCTACTAAGTATCATACTTTTTCTACTTAACATTACCCCACACTAAACTACATTGCTGCTCCAGTAATGGCTGCTCTTTGAATAATAAAGAATAAATAATGGAAAGAAATGAAAGAATTTCTACATATAGAATGAACTCTTACTATGCAACATCCTCTATCTCAACTGGAAAAATCAAGTTTGGATATTCCTCTTTGATTTCAGCCTCTAAGGCTTGTCAATCACTTAGTACAGCTTCTTCCTATTCCAGAATATCTGATGCAATAGAGTCTAACTCTTATTGCACAAACTCTTCATTTTAATTCTATAATACAATAACAATGTTGGACATTGCAGTCACTCTTCCTTCCAGAAGATCCATCTTCTGGGCTATAAGTTTCCCAATTTCATCCAGCCTATCCTTATGGGGGTCTTGGGTTGTTGCAAGGGCCTCATGCTTCTTCTTCACTAGCACCAATATCTCTGCATGCCCCAATGTCTCATCTTTCATTTCCTTCAGGAATTCATTGTCTTCTACTATGGTCCTAATCCTTATTACTACTTCTGGAGCTGCACATATGTTTAATGCCTGGTTCACTTTCTTCAGCTCCTCCTGCAAGGTTTGAAGCAATACCTCATATGATGAAATATTATGCACTACTATAACCTTTACCCTCTCTACTTTATTGCTCAATATTCCTTGGGTGTCGGCATTATGAAATAGTCCATCCTCAACCACCAAATCAACTAAGGTATGCACATAATGCATAGACTGAAGGAAACATCTTCTGGGTACCTTGGGCTCCAAGTGTGGTTTTGCTTACAAGACATGATCATCGATCTCCTCTTCCATGCCTGATGAGAACCCCATTCTTATTTTATCTCAAGGTCCTTCTCTCCTTTTAGATGTACGCTATTTCTGCATCTTTGGATTTGTTTTCTTCCCTTAGTGCTTTGATATATTCTTTTAGCGCTTTAATAGTTGTTGATTTATCCACATTCCGTACGTGCCACCTCTATAGATACCTTCACCAAAGCATTACTCACCTATTCATCAGTCATAACTAGTGGGCTTGATATTTATGTTGCTATTTTTTGGTGCCTTCCTCATTCTTCTTGACACACAGGACTCTTCACACACATCAAAATCATGCTCATCCATGTGATTTTTCATGGACCATAACAATTATTTCCTCGCGCACATGTGTGGTTGCCATGTTAGGGTCCATTAATTCCCATACATACAAGTTTTTTAGGCCCACTATATTCTGGAATCGTACATGGATAATATTTACTTGTGTCATCTTCATAGCCCATGACTAGTGTACAGGGTACTCCCCACTTTCCCACTTTGATCTTGGCCCCTCTAGGAACTTGAGCGCTAAGGTTCAGAGATTTGGATCCTCTATGTCCTGAGTAGTATCTTGCTTATATTTCTCATAGCTTCTCTACTCCTTCTTCATCAACCTTCATTTCTTTGTCCTTGGGATCTTCCACATCCTCTAGTTGTATAGGCGATCCAGGCACTTTCTCTTCAAACTCTTCCACCTCCTCGTTTAGCTTCAATTTTCTCCTTCTCTTCTCAGTTGTCTCCTTCTGTGGAGAAATTTATGGAGTTATCTATAATGATTGTGGAGTAGCACCTTAATTTCTTGTTCATCTGAACACCATCTTAAAGTGGTGTTCTTTAGGGTCTACTCCTACTTCCAATTCTTCATCTCCTTCTTCTTTTGCTTGAGGTGGAGTACTTGCACACTCAGCTTCTACCCTGTCCATGGGTTGCCTCCGTCCCCTATGATTAAAGCCACCATTTTCCTCATGTTCTTCCTCCTCATCATATACCTCTATAGGTTCAATGGGCTTTAGATTTGGTAAATTCTCCACTATATGCTTACCCTTAGGAAGCCTTAGGAGCGCGAACTCATTCTCCAAATATTTGTTACCCTCCAACTTAGGCTTAAGCTGAAGGTATATAAGCACAAATCCACTATCTCTAACCACCAAACTCACGGGATTCATGATTATCATGTCCGAAATTAGCCTCTCATTGTAGGCAATCTGACCTAGATATACATATGTCTTTCACAGTATGTGAAAGTCACAGTCGACCTTGTATGTAACAAAATTTAGGCATTGTGCATTAGTAAAACAATGGACTTATGCCTAGAAGTAGTGCATTGTGAAGGCATATGACACTTTACACTAGGGGCTCCAAGTCCCATCCTTCATTACAAATCACGTGATGTAGAAGTTTTGATACACCACAAACTACACTTCCTTTCCCACCATCGAAGGTAACTCCTTTGGGATGCACCACTCCTCTTCAAATGTTACACGGATCTTGTCATACCACATATTTTCCCTCTACTTGAACAACCCAATCATTGACCCTTCACACAACTACTTGTCAAATATTTCCGCAAGGGACTTGTTTTGCATGGGGTACTCCCAGATCTTGTTCTTTACCCCATCGAGCACTTCAATCTCCTTAAACACAAGGGATAATAGGATAGCGCCGAAACTTATTTTCTCACCTATGAACGCTTCCTCGATGATAGTTTCTATAATGTAGCCTGATATGTTGTAAATTATTCCTTGTGACATTCTCCTTGCAATGTGTAGCCTCAATGTATTCACCTGTGACCATATCTCTCAATCATTTAATTTGGTTACTAGATGTGAAGTTGCATATACCACTGGGTACTTCTTAAATTTGTTGATATCCATCCCACGTGGACCCTTGGTATACCCTAACTCCTTTCGTGTCTCTAGGATTACTTCTTTATCTGTCAAGCCACTATTCAAATCCACTCATGTGCCCTTTAATCCTATTATAGTTGAAATTAAAGTGGTTGTAATCCTTACCCTTCGTCTGACAGTGAAATAGAAAAAGTTTTCATATACCCTGCTCATCAAACACTCGTACAAAGGTTCATATTTTCTGAAATATGGGAGCTCATATAACTACTAGACTCCAATTTCCTTTAGCAACTTCTCTCCAGCATCATCATACATTGGTATGTCCTCTATTGTGCGCTTGTTTGTCTTCGTACTCAACAGCAGGACCAATTCATTTTTTATTATCTGATGTGCAGTGGTTGTAATCATGTATCTTACACTTACAGATGTGAGAATCCCATTCTTGTTCCACTATCACACCATCTAGGTATTGCATCTCTGATAAATTACTTTTAAGATCAATTTTAACCTCTTCTTCCACTTTCTTATTTCCCTTGGTTCCTATGGCAGGTGCTTTCTTTGGTTTCATCTGTAAATCATAAATTTTTGTCCTATATAGTGTGCAAATGCTTTCCTTCTATCCTCTATAATGATAAATTCTAAACCCTTGCTCAAATCTATGTGCCCTAATTGAAATCACATTCCCTAGCTCTTTCACAACGCTTTGTTTCACTCAAACACTTATCCAATGGGGACGTAAGCTTCTCCTATGCACAAATCTACTCTATGCACCTCAATATGATTCTCTTAACTCATTTTGCACTTAGCTCATTCAATTTGTTATGATTTACAATGGTGAAAATGAACTCGTATCCCTTCCTTATATATATTTTTAAAAATTAGTGAATTTATTACTCCTTCACGTACCAACAATTCTCATTAATTAACCCTTTTCATAGTTTTCCATTTGGTACATCTTTGCACCTCAGCTATAACCTTTTAGCATGCATTCCTACCTTCTAGTGACAAACTTCTCTTCAACGCTCTTCCGTCCACCTAATTTCCTCATCACTGCACCTTCTCTTAGTAGTATCCATGACCGCTACTTACCTCGCGTTATATTGTTCCTTCATTTATCTCCATCTATGGTCCTTATTTGGAAGCAATATTTTTTCCATCAACTCTTCAAATTTGAATAGCACCTGTAGTAGTTTGTTCCTTTATGTGTACCCATTTTTCAATAACCACCCCACACAAATGGTATGTGTAGTCCTCTACACATAAAAATATTGCAAATGGTAATTAGATTTTGATGCGCAAACACGCTTATTTCACAAAATACCAACTAAATTGATAAAGCATAGAGATGAAGAAGGAAATACATTTAAGTGAATACATAATTGAAAACCTAATCTAAATGGCAACATTGCCTTATTACAAACACCAAGAAGACTTATTTATAGTAGGGCTTCATCCTACTCCCATTGAAGTAACTGGGTAACTGTATTCCATCAAGCATTTCTAACTGACAAGCTCCTATTTCAAGTATGTAAGAGATAACATATGGTCCTAACCAATGTATTTTTATTTTACCTGAATGGTGTAGAAACTTAAAATCATAAAGAAGTACCATCTACCCTATCTCAAGATTTTTTTCCTGATGTGCCTGTCATGTCATGATTTTTTCCTAGATTTTTCTTGCTTCTGACTCCAACGTGTTATTAATCATCATTCATCCATCTTAATCAACTGTTCAATTTATTCTTCTAATGTTTATTCATCAGCTAGACCTCCAGCACATGCAATACGTAAAGAAGGTAACATGAATTCCATAGGAAGGACTTCTTCTACACCAAACACCAATTGAAAGGGTATGGTCTTGTTTAACTGCTTGTATTTTATTCTATACACCCAAAGCATGACAAAAAATTTACCATCCCAATATTTTCTTCCAACATCACAATTTTTTGTCAATGTCTGGCTCAAAATCTTGTTAAAATCCTCAGCAATCCCATTTGCTTGAGGATGATATGGTGTAGTCTTATGGTGTGTAATCATTAACTCATCTAATATAATTTTGATTGTCTCATTCAAAAAAGGTGTGCCCCTATCACTTGTCAAACTCAACGGGCATCCATACCTTGTAATAATATTTTCCCATAGAAGCAACCTGGCTATTATAGCTGTTATACAATCCTTTGTAGGCATTTCTTCTGCCCACCTTTTCAGATAATATATGCAAGTGATGATGTAGTTTGATCCATTCCTATGCACAACTGGTGAAATAGGACCCAAAAAATCTATAGCCCATTTCTGAAATGGTTCTGCACTAGTAATAGGTCTTAATGACATTTCATCTCTTTGACCTGGTTTTCCAAGGCACTGACAGTGATCACAAGCCTTGTAATATGCCTTACAATATTTATACAGGGTCTCCCACCTTAATCCAATGAGTAAAATCTTACACGCAGTGACATCACTTGTATAGTGCCCACCTGCAATACCACCATGATCCTCCTCCATGATATCTGTGTGCTCATGTTCTAGTACACAGCGGTGTAATACTTCATTCTGGCCTAACTTGTACAGGTCACCGCTAATCAACATAAATAGTGTCATGTGAATGGAAAGTTGTTTCTTCTCTAAGGATTTCATTCCTTCTAGCACCATACCTGTACATAGAAATACAAAAATGACCTCTAATTCTGATGGCACGCATTGTAACTTGTATAGTTGTGTATCAGACATGGTATCTTTAATTACCTGTGCATCTTCTCCTGACTATATTCTGGATAGATGATCTGGTCTAGAATTACTCTTCCCTAGTTTGACCACAACTGTAAAATCAAATTATTGGAATAAGCGTACCCATCGGCATATGCACCCCTGTAAAACGGGCTTATTTACCAAAATATTCAATGCTATGTAGTCGGTATAGAATAAAAATGGTGTTACTAGCAGGTACAGTTTGAATTTATGTAGCACATAATTCATTGATAAAGCTTTGTGCTCTGTAGTTGTATAATTTTTCTCTGCAGGAGTCAACTTTCTACTAGAAAAATAAATAGGATGATCTATAATACCTTCTCTAGGATGAGCCAACACCGTGTCAATGGTCGTTCCAAATGCATCCACATGTACATGAAATGGTTGGTACCATGAAGGAAAGCACATAATAGGTGTTGTAGTAAGTTTCTCCTTCAATGTCTTGAATGCACGTTGTTGCAGTTCTCCCCAGTAGAACGTCCCTTTTCCTTTTAGTAACTCTTCTAAGGGTGCGACAACCTTAGCATACCCCTTCATAAATTTTCTATAATACCCAGTGTGACCCAAGAATCCACACACCTCACTTTGACTGGTAGGCTCTTCTAGGCCGATAATGACTGCAACCTTAGCTGGATCAACCAACAAACCTTCCTTGTAGATGATATGCTCTAATAATTTTCCAAATGATGTATCAAAGATGCTTTCTTGATGTTCAAAGAGATGCTTAACTGGTGACATCTTTCAAACATTAAGTGAAAATTTTCACAATGATCCTTAACAAGTCCATACACCGTCCATTCATCTAAATAAACCTGAAAGAAGTTGTGAATAAAATATTTTAATGCTTGAACAACTATTCATGAAAATACAGCAGGCACATTTTTCAAACCAAAAGGCATCACAGTATAGGAAAATCTACCCCATTTAGTAGTAAAAGTAGTCTTTTCCTGATCCTCCTGTGCAATCCTAACTTGATGATACTCATAGAATCCATGTGTAAATGAATATATCTCGTGCCCTATAATGCCTTCTAATATTTCCTCGGTGAATTGCATAGGAAAGGGATTAGTCACACATGTAGCATTCAGGTCGTTGTAGTCCACAAATATCCTAATCTTGTCATCCTTCTTGATATTGATCACCATTGGGCTAACCCATTCTGACTCGTCTAGGGGCTTGATGATTCTAGACTTCAACATTTTATCAATTTCTTCTTTGACCTTTTTGCGTAAGTTGGGGTTCATCTTGTAGGGTCTCTTCCTAACTGGGTGTGCACCTTCCTTAACCTTTATCTTCATTTCTCTTAATGATTCATGAAATCCTTTGAGTTCATGGTATCCCCTAGGAAATAAGTCCTAATAATCTTGTAGGAGTTCAATGATTTTTTCCACTTCAGAGTCAGACCAATAATCCCAAATTAAGGCCTCCTTAGGCTCATCATCTGATCCAATATTCACTTTATTTTTTTCATAGGCTTATGATAAGTGAGAGTGGTCTTATCTGTACTATCCAAAACCTCACGCCTACCTACTGAATGATCTACATCTAGATTTTCTACTTCTACATCATCCACTAAGTAGACCATCTTTCCTTTTTCCTTCTCAAGGAAAGTGCACTTAAGTAGTGTGGCATTTGTCTTTGTTTCTTTATAAAAATGCACTTCTAAGTCTTCTTCATAAAATAAATATTGAATGAGTTCTTCCACCTTGGCACTATCTCCCATAGTTAAGCATTTTAAAACCTTTAATGCCTCTTCTACCAGAGATTTAGTAGAGAAATAGTCAAACATATGGATCATTCCTATAATCAAATCCTACCAATTTCTAGTCTCTCTATGGAGTTCTGCATATACATACCAAGCACGCGTGCAACCTTGCAAAGTGGAATAAAATTTGTGCACCCAGAGTGAAGGTGGTAAATCTTCCTACCCCTCTGTCCAGAGTCTCTCACATTGTTGAACATGGTGCTTAACAGGTTGATTACCATGATAATTCAGATTTGAGTAGGTGTATTTCTCCTGGAAAATCGAGTAGAAATAGCACTCCTGATTTCATTCCATCCTACAAGATTATCCTTGTGAACCACCCACTAGTGTGCTACTATCCAATGCAAGGTATAGGCTATCATATTCCATCCCTCCAACTGGTCTATACATTGTTACTCCATGGTGTGTACAGATACTGTAGGGTCTCCTCTAGTGTATTGAGGTATCGAGTTGTTACTTATTCTCCTGATACAACGAGGTCTATTATTCTATGAAAATATACTCTTTACTTCGCGCCCTACTAACTCATAAGTACTATTAGCCCAATTATCACAAGCAACACTTATAGTATCACTAATAGACTTTACATCTTCCCACTAAAGGAATCCTTCTTTAGATGGCTTGAGAACTTCTAGGTCCCAGATTGAAAGGAACGATAACCAGATCGTACCAAGCCAAGAACACAAATGCTAATAAAACACCACAATCAATAAGATGAAAGTAATTCACCAAAATAACTTTACATAAAACCTTTGTAAACAAATGAGAAACAATATCATATATTATTATGGAACTCAATGCAATACATTGAGAATGGGCCTTGCATAAATAGGCAAGGAATAACAATCTAAGAACCAGTCAAGGTTGTAGATCAAGCCATAAATCAAGGAAATAACTACTCAAGACCATAGATTTAGGAGAGAACAAGACATAAAAGACCTATTCAATACCATAGATTAAGGAAATAACTATACCTAACAACTAGATAATATCTCTTAATATCTAAATAAAATAAAAGAAATATCCACACACATAAGTGGGTGAGGATAAATACAATAAAGGTAAATAAATTACCTAGGTGAAGATGAGCTAAAGTAAATACCTACTCTAACACCCCCCCTCAAGTGAAGCTAGGGGCCAAAATAGAAGTGACATGTCCACAATATGAGTCCCGATAACTAGGCCTAATGAAATACTCATGTACAATAACTGGGAAAAAGGGACACCGCAAGGTACCTAAAACTAGTAACAACAAAGTAAAGAGAGTAAAAACCCTCTCCAAGCCATCCCAAGAAGCTCGGCTCAAAAAACTCGTACAATGTTGAAGAAGTTTGGTGTGTATTATGGTCTGAATCCACTACTCGATCACAAAACTCAAAAACAACTGACACTGGGTTTCACCATAATAGCTCCATACAAGGAGACTGTCAATGGAGTGATGTCGAAAGTGCCAAAAAAATACCAAAAAAAATTTGATCAACTATTGCAAATAGGTGTGCCACGATTCAAGAACAATAACCAAAGCAACAAGGCAAGGACACAAATTCCAAAGTGTAATGATCCAAGAAAAGCCAAGGTAAGAAGGCAAGGACACGAAACCTGAAGAAGCATGATCAACACCACACCCTCCCATACTGCTAAATGGGTGGAGTGATGCTACAAATCTACATGAGTTGTCAAAACAACTACTCAAACACTGAAAAACTAACACTAGAATGCATTAGAATAGATCCCCCATAAGAGATATTATCAACATGCCAAAAGTGTCGAAAATACAGATACAAAATCTCTCAACAAACAAGAGAGATACACTACACCTGCTAAAGAAAAATTCTCAAAACAAGAAGCATCACAATGCAGAAGGTATAAAAAGTGGAGCAAGAGGCTGAATGGTGGAGGAACCATGCCTATAAATTCCTCTCAATGAATGCCTATGTTGCTGCCATGAGTGATCAGATATCCACCCCAAATCAACATGGATGGATGAAGAAGATGCCTGCATATGACTTGGTGTAAAATGCACAATGGGTGCATGCAAAAGAACATCAGAATGTGTGTTAGGTTGATCATGGCTGATAGCTAAAATATTAGGTTTCTCAAGCATGAGTGAAGGTGCAGAACTCAAGTGTTGCTCACGATCCTTAGAAAGAGTCGAGTGAAAAAAAAAAGGAGCTCTGTCAATGTGTGATCCCAATGAAGTATCTGCTTGAAAACCAATGTCATGATGAGAATTCCACTTAACATGTGGAATAGAGGAAACAATACCCTATGAATGTCTTCTAATGACTCCTCTAGTGAGATCCATAGAACGCAGCATGCGAGAACTGAATGCAGTGGTATGCTTCTTTAAAAAGCCATGCAACTGAGAAGAAGTAGCATACACAACATTTGGTATTGTAATAGGCACAATGTGGAAGAGCATGTAGTAACAAGCTTCATAGGTGTATGAGCATCAAGAGCAGGAACAGACTCAAAGACAGACATATCAATGTCAGTGGGTTCATGAACAATAGCTACAAGTGGACTAGGAGCATGGATATGGTTGTCCACAATATGATGGTGATGTTGTAGGCTAGCAAGTTTGTTCTGTAATAAGTGTATTATTGTATCCTTATCATGAATGAGTGATTGTAGAAGATAATTTCACTTCTTGAGCAATCTATTTTCTTCCACAAATTTTACAATATCCTCTTGAAGTCCACATACTTCATAGAAAAGCATATCATTGTCAGAATCCATGATAGGTACAAACTGCAACTCCCAAAAATTTAGGACGTCAAACTCAACCGAAATTGCATCCATAATTGATTACAACACTCCTCCATATTTGGCACTTTATATTTATAGTGCAAGTCTCAAAATAAATAACTCCAATGGAAATAGCATGAAAAAACAAGCACTTTTACAAAAAACGGCACTCAAAACTGAGTTACTGATCAAAATATACAAGCTTTTTAATATTTTCCATATGACTAAGGGCTAAGGATTTTAATGAGTGTGGAAACCCAATGTAGATCTCGTGAAATAAAAAAAACCCAGTTAAAAGTTTCCTCGGTTTCTTACCATGTGGTGCGAATCCCGAGATGAATTTGTGTTTTTCACTGCAATCGCAAAAAATGACTGCCCCCAAAAATGGCCAAGTTTACAGTCAATCTTAGGGTTTTCACACCTTTTGGATCTAATGGAAGCCTCTGTTTTTCATAAAAATGTGCACATCAACAAAATACAACCAAATCCCAAATATATGAATACACAAAGATTTTATTTTCAAAATAAAACTTACAGACGGATGTCAATAGCAATCTCTAGCTCTGATACCATGAAAGGAACGATAACCAGATCGTACCAAGCCAAGAACACATATGCTAATCAAACACCATGATCAATAAGATGAAAGCAATTCACCAGAATAACTTTACATAAAACCTTTGCAAATAAATGAGAAACAATATCATATATTATTATGGAACTCAATGCAATACATTAAGAATGGGCCTTGCTTAAATAGGTAAGGAATAACAATCTAAGAACTAGTCAAGGTTGTAGATCAAGCCATAAATCAAGGAAATAACTAGTCAAGACCATAGATCAAGGAAAGAACTAGTCAATACCATAGATCAAGGAAAGAACTATACCTAACAACTAGATAATATCTCCTAATATCTAAATAAGATAAAGAAATATCCACACACATAAGTTTGTGAGGATAAATACAATAAAGGTAAATAAAGTACCTAGGTGAACATGAACTAAGGTAAATACCTACTCTAACATGGATGACATGTACATAAATCCTATTCAAATATTCCTCACTCAAAGGCTCAATATAGGGCACAGATTTTCCATCTGTTAAAGGGATAATAACTCTTTCCTCTTTATTTTAAAAACTGATATAACCCTTGTTGAACCAAAGATCAGCATTATTTACATAACACCAAGGGTGCCCAAGTAGAGTTAGGAAGCTATCTACCTCTACAAGCACTAAAACCTCAAAATCCCCAGTGAACTTGGCTTCCTATATAGTAATGAATGCATCTTTTAAAATTCTGATGGGAGTGGCCGTAGGTTGGTTAGCCATGAACAATACATTCGAAGATGGCTGCAATGGGGGTCTCCCAATCTATACCCATGCAACTAAATTAAGAACATTGACTTCTACGCCTGTATCAATCAATATATTATTCAAAATCTATCCATCCACAACAGCATTCAGAGTGGTTTATTTGTCATAGTCTAAGCTATGAGGGGGAATATTTGCATGCAGGATTTTTTGTCTAGTCTCAATACTTACACACAAAGTTTTTCCCTTTAGCCAACTCCTTAACAATGGAATTATATTCTCCTAATGTAACATCTTGCACACCTCTTTCAATTCATCCATATCAAATTGGACCCTCTCTATTTCTTTTTTCTTCTCCATCTTCCATGATTTCTCCTTTAAACATTGTATTTCACCCTAAAGATTTTTGAGTACCTCTATAGTTTCCTGATAAACCTCCTTCTAATGGACATGATCTGGGTACCGTGCATGTAGAACCTCCTCCTTAGTGATGGTAGGATTCTTCTGTAATGCTTCTTTGCAATGCACCACTTCAGTGTGGGTAGTGATCTTTACAGGAAATGCCTAAAATTCTAGTTCCAACTTAGGCATCCACTAATTCTCCACAATGCATTGTACCCTAACCAACCCTATGCCTTTGTTTTCTTGTTTATGTTACTTACTAAGATGCTTATATAATTCTAGAAATTCCTCATAACTATGATTCTTTCCACAGAAATAACATGTAATATTCTGAGGACATTTACACCTATAGTGGTCAGGAGATCCATAGGTATAACATTTTCCATGAGGAAACTCACTTCATCCACCACCATGGCCTCATCCTCCAAATCCACCATGGTATCCTCGACCATTTCCATGACCTCCTTTAAAATTCCCTTCATTCTAATCACAACGTGCTTGATTTTGATCTCGATCCTAATGCTTTTTCTTACTTTTAGAGTTATCTGAGACTCTTGTCTATTACACACCAACATCTATGGCATCATGGATTATACTGATCAATCTACAGTCCTATGTATCATGAATTGTGGACCAAAAAATATTATAATATCAAGAGATGTTCTTCCTTATTGCACGTTGTAATAATGGGTAGTGGCTATCATCATGGTTTAAATGACATATCTCACAGTCTAGCAATAATGAACATACTGATCTGTAGGGAGAACTATCCTTGGTGTGGCCTTCTACTTCACAAAATTTACACCAAATCCTCATGCACATATCATATGTTGAATTCACCTATAGTTTCTCCAGCTGCTTTGCCATAAATGCAATTTGTGCTTCCAATAATGGGCTCACCCCAGTGTTTATACTTTCAAATGCCTCAACCTGTAAAGCTACTTCATGTGGATCAGTGTATGTCTTATATGATAGCGCCCTTCTAAAAGGTGTAATCATATCTCTAACGAACCATTGTGCATTATGGCTTGCATGAATATCATAATAAAGCTTAGATAAAAGTGTTTTGAAATGGGCATCATACTCTCTGACACTCTAAGTAGTGCCTTGCTTAATATCCTTGAGTGTGCTTATACTCTTTTGCTCAAACTCAAGGATGTGAAACTCTTTAAGGAAAGTATCTTTTAATGCTACATAATCTATGCAAGTCTGATCAAGGTCAAACTTTATGTACCAGTTGTGTGTGCACCCTTGTAACATAGTGGAAATTTGACTTTCCTTGCACTCAAAAGCTGTGAGTCCTTTTGCATGCCACAGTATTTCACACATGTGCACATGTTCAATAGCATCTTCTATGCCCCTATATTCTGGAAAATGAAGAGACATATTCATGTAAATATTTTGGGGTTGGTGTGGACCTTGTCCACTTGATCAAGAACATCTTGTGTTTCCTCTGCCCCCAAAACCACCATATCCACCAGAACTAGAAACACATATACCTCTTGTTTCTCCACCTATAGCTGGAGATGGACCAGAAGATGTAATTACATATGTCCCAACAATAGTACTGAACTGCACCCCTACATTCTGTGAAGTGTTACCACTCCCAGAAGTGAGTCCAATTTTTTTTGTGCTTAAATTTTATGTGGATGATGCACATGAAAAGGTACCTCTAAAAAACAATGAAGATGTTTTCCCTTCTATATGACTTACTCCTACTCTCCCACTACCTAAATTAGCTTGTTGACTATTTTTCATACTGTATATTGGAAAACCAAGCACAAGGGTGAGGTCGTCAGGTAGATTCAAATGCACACCCATGGCCCAGGTTGTCTCTTCTGGTGTGCTTCCACGTGAGGCCAAGGGGAGTTCCTAATGTTCCAGCTCCATGCCTTTTGTGTGAGCTCCAAATCCTTCACTATCCATCTCTCTCCTTAATGCCATTCACTCTAAAACATACCACTGCTTCTCTATCTCCTCCTCACGTGCCTTGTTATACTTAATCCACCTTTCTGCCGCTAGGTCTACCATCTTGAACCAAACCTACTCCTACCCCCACGCATGGTGGGGTTTAGTTAGCCATCAGTTTGCTTTCCAAATTTAGGGTTACCATAAATATTTTGATCGCTAGTGGAATGCCTTGCAGGTAAGTTCCCCTAGGATATCGTAAAAAATTGAATTCAGCTATCTTTGGGAAAGAATAAGTGGAAATCGAGTACTTCATAATATAGTTGTTCAGAACACCACAAAACCAATTATCCATGGCATGTGTCCAAATCAGATCAGCATCATAGAGGGCCTAAAATTATTCCTGCATTCAAACAAGTGCGCAATACCTCCAATCCCTTTTAGATGCATAAACAACCATCTAATCGTATAGTTCTACCAGAAAAAATACTGAAGAAGATCTTGTAAAAAAATTTATACATATTATGTTCCACCCATGCGTGTGCGTTAAACTCAAATCCGGTGTTGAACCTCCATGTGTATTTTTTTTCTAGGTCTTGTATCCACTCCTCAACACATGCTAGGGTAAACCAATATGTATTCATCATGAACCATCCTGAAAACATATAAAAAAGATGTCCTGGTAACAGAACCAATGATGCAGCCTAGAATTTACCAGTAATAACCCAGGCATGTTGGCACATCACTCATCCTAGACTGAGCGCTCACCTAAAGCACGCAAAGGTACCAGGCCCCTCTTTAGGGTTGTTTGTGTAGGATGTTAGCATGTTGAAGAATTAATGTATTCAAATCCATAATTAATATAACATTCTACAGAGAATGTCCAGATCTAGATCTAAAGAGTAATAGATTCAAATAATACCCATAACAAATTCAATCATGCAAGAACCAGTTATACTCATGATTAATACCTTGATTCAGCCAATACACTCCATTATAGTAAACACAATAAATACACAAAATCTTATCATGATAAATAATACATGAGCTCATGCACGCATCAAATATGGCAGCATAATCTCACAGTAATTCATATCCAGTTCTCAAATAGTCCTCATATTCTACGCATATCACTACATATTTATAAGGGTGGGGACTTGCCCTTCACTGCTTACATAATTCCCAAAAATAAGCTGCATGCTTAAAATAGCCATGTACCTTTACAATAATAGCCACACATATAAGTGCGCTAATAATAGATCTCTTCTGGTTAACTAGCAGTAGTAATTCTATTATTAGCCCAAACCCATGCAAAGCACTTAGTAGCCACTCTTCCAAAAATATCTTATGTGTGTCACGCAAGTCTTTATCCAATTTTTGTGCTTTGCATGCTATCTCAAAAAATAGCCCGTACATGTGAAAACGGCTAAGTCCTGAATCTTCCCTTGTCTTTTTCACGTGTGTCCTTCACTATCCTTCCACACCTTTGATGGTGATTTACTCTTGCGCGTGAATCTTCTATTAAGTATCATACTTTTTCTACTCAATAGAGTGGCTTGAATGGGGAGTGTAGTGTTCAAATTGATGATATTTGATGAAGACCTTGATGACTTAGTTAGTGTTGATCGATCATCTCAATTAGGAGTAGACTGCCAGTATGGCATAGATTTCCAAATGCAACAAGACTGCTAAATGTAGAAATGGCTATCAACACCTCTAAATTAAGAGGAAAACCCCTACTTGGCAGGAAAAAAATTAATTTTGATTCTTTGAACTAGATTTCTTCCAGCAGCGAATTTTTTCTAGTGCAGGAGGCACTAGTGCAAATTTTCTTTTACTTTCCAAACACTTGAAATTATAAATGGTGGTTGTGGGGACGCATGGTGGGTTTGGGAAGATGCTGGAGGAAACACATGCTCTTTTGAAGAAGATAACTTTCTCCAAAACATTTTCAACCTTCTATAGTCCCCCTACAACATTATCTGCTTACACAGGCTCCTCAAATCCTTTCTCTAAAACCAAATGTTGAGGAATGGAAACAGGGAGGCAACTTATGTATGATTTTATCAATATGAAAATAGAATATTACACCCAAATTATAGAATAATTTAAGGGCTACAATATTTATAGATATTGCACTACCACATATAGAAAAACAAGATGTTGCAACTATGTAATAATAAACCTATGTGTAGCTATAACATACCAATGTGAATATGAAAAATACAAATAATAAGGTTATAACAATATACCCAAATAACAATGCTAATAAACAGCCTATTTACCCATAGTAATTAATCTACCATAGTAAATAATAAAATGGTAACTACAATGCATAATTACTACGATAAATTATGTTTTACCTAATATTCAAGTAAGTATAAAATGAGGGGAGATCTGAAAATAAGAGAGACATAATTTGAGGAGGGAGATCTTATATTGGATCATTTTAAAAATGAAATATTTCCAGAAGGAGAATATAATTAGTTGAAACTGAAAAAGAATGGACCTTGTAAGATTCTTATGAAATTCTCAGCAAATGCATATGAACTGGAAATTCCAAAAGGTATATGAATATATCCTATATTCAAAGTTGCTATAATTTATCCTTATATTAGGGGATAATACTAGGAAGTGACACCTAAAGAAGAATCAAATCAAATCATTTCATGGGAGTAACAACTGCCAAAGAACCCACTAAATCAGTTATAATCCCTCATAGATTAGAAGGTGATTAATAAGGTAAGAGAAAAAGAGTACTTACCTTATTTGGTGAAATGAAAGGATCATATAATTGAATATTCAACCTAGATGTCAACTTTAGATATCAATAAACATGGCAGTGGCATAGAATAACTTATGAATAGGATTCCATGATGGGTTCTTTTGTACCTTGTTGATTTGATGTATGTGTATCACTATTTCTATATCTAGAAGGTTCAAAATTTATTTACATAGTTTAAAGAGGTCCATCAGAATAGTAATAAGCCTTATGTGGCATTAAGAGTGTGTTTTTAGTTGACTTGAGTCTTTGGACGATTTTCCATCTAAAACATTAGATTGGAATTTAAATGCTTATTATGTACATCCATAAGGATAAATCTTATGTAATTGTGAGTCGTTGTAAATTGTCATAAGTTTATAGAGGATATACCATGTAGATTAGGTGCTTTCTAGTCATTTGTTATTTTAGGGAGTCAATTATATTTTTATAACCTATATCTAAGATAGGAGAAATATTGTCCTACATTATAGATAGATAGTTGACAGAAAATATCAATAAATATATGACATTCTAAACTAGGTAAAGAGTCAAAAATAGTTGGATAATCATCATCTCAATCTAAGGAGGTTGAATATGGAGCATAAGGATTAGAGAAACTAATTTGAAGGTTTCGTTAGATTGATATAAGGATGTAAGACTATTTTCTAAGCATGTATGAGTAGTGAATGAATAAAAAAGGAGAATTCTAATTCCTCCATATCCTTCCAATATCCTCTCTATATGTTATTGTTGATATTTAGCGTTGTTCAATATGTTTTCAATGAGAAATATTTTTCTATGTGTTTCTATATACATTTTGTCTTTTAACAGTGACCATAATTTTCTCTAGTATAAAGCTTATTGTTCAGGAAACTAGGGACATTTTGGCACTTATTTCTAAAAGAGGAAAGTTGTATCATATCTGACAACACTTAATAACCTTGATTTGAATTTTGAAATGGCACTAGAGTTAAGTTAGATAAAAAAAATCCTTCTTGGATTGACTGTAACCCGCATCTAGGGCTCGAAAGAAGAAATTTGTGGTTCTCCTATATTATTTCATATCCCAAGATAAAATTCATTTTGTGAGGACTACACTTGATCTCCAAATGGATTCTCCAAGTTTTAGAGAAATTCAATGAGTTGAGTAAGATAATTTCATGATAGAAAAATATTTCAGGATAAAGGTGTTAGGAAATAAGAGATAAAATATGTGGAATAATCCCTTACAGAATCACAAAAGAAACTAATATGCAGAAAATATTACAGATCTCAAATAAAAGTGCAGAATAAATAACACAACACAGAGAGATAAGATTTAACATGGTTCACCCAATTTGGGCTACGTCCACTAAGAATCACTTGCTCAGATTTTATTACAAGCCTCCACTCTCTTAATACAATACCCAGATCTGTTTGGAGCTATGCTCAACAAACTCTATTGAATTCACACCCGAATTCAAAGCACATCTGCAATACATTTACTTTTATATCTATCATATGCGTAAGACCATATAAATAGACAATTGCTTAAGTAGTTTAATACAAAACTGTGGGTATCAAAACCATGGGCAAAAAACCATGGGTATCAAAACAATGGGTACCAAAAAACCATGGGCCCAGAAATAGCCAATAACAGTTACCATTACCCATGGGTTAATAAACCACCCATGAAAATTTGCTTTAGGGGATTTTCCCCCGAACCACCTTGACCCGTTCATCGACGAGTAGGACCATGTAAAAATACCCGAGTGTAACACATAGAAGGTGTACCACATTCTAACATGAAAATAGGCTCCACAAACATAACAATCTCCCACTTGGAGACTGATTTCCACTAAGCAATCTTCTCAACCCTTCACTATCATCCACGAAGGCCAACCAAAGCTGAACATAGCTTTAGTTTATCCCTTGTGACCACCTTGGTCATCATGTCTCCAGGATTCTGACTGGTATGAATCTTCTCCAACTTCAACTTATCTTCCTCCAAAGCTATCCTAATGAAGTGATATCTCAACTGTATATGCTTCATCTTGAAGTGGAAAGCATATTTCTTAGCTAGGTGTATAGCACTCTGACTATCACTATGTAGCTTACATTCCTCCTACTTATGCCCCAACTCCTCAAGCAATTGTTGTAACCAAATCATCTCTTTGCTTGCCTCTGTGTGCATCAACATACTCAGCCTCCATGGTTGACAAAGCCACCAGCTTCTGTAGTCATGAAATCCAACTTACTGTTGTCCCACCTACAATGTAAATATAACCTGTTGTGCTCCTCCTGCTATCTACATCTCCAGCCATGTCTGAATCTACATAACCACGTAAAGTGGTGTCTGATCCAATTTAGCATAAAATTGTCCCCATGGTCCCTCTCAAATATCAAAGGATCCACTTTACTGCTTGCCAATGCTCTTTACTTGGATCACTCATAAATCTACTCATAGCTCCTACTGCATGGGCAATATCAGGCCTAGTGCATACCATAGCATACATCAAATTGCCAACCACTGATGAGTAAGGTACCTTGGACATATGGTTTCTTTCTTGCTCTGTCTTGGGACACTGCTCCTTTGATAACTTAAAATGGCCTGCCAAAGGAGTCCCAACCAGTTTAGCATATTGCATTTTAAACCTATCCAATACCTTCTTAATGTACTCTTCTTGAGATAAAGTCAACTTCCATTCCTTCCTATCCCGAGTTATCCTCATACCAAGGATTTGTCTGGTAGCCCCCAAATCCTTCATATCAAAGGATTCACTTAGTTGTTTCTTGAGTACTTTTATTTCCTACATGTTTTTACCTACAACCAGCATGTCATCAACATACAAACACAGGATAATATAACTTCCATCCTTAAATTTCTTTATATACACGCAATGGTCAGAATGACATCTGATATAACCTTGCTCCATCATGAAGCTTTCAAAATTCTTATACCATTGACGTGGAGCTTGTTTCAGGCCATACAAGCTCTTCTTTAGTTTGCACACCATCTCCTCTTTACCTTTGACTTCATATCCTTCTAGATGCTACATATATAGCTCCTCCTCCAAATCACCATGGAGAAATATAGTCTTGACATCTAACTGTTCTAAGTGTAAGTCTTTTGTTGCCACTATTCCAAGAATAGTTCTAATAGAAGTCATTTTTACTACAAGAGAAAAGATCTCATTAAAATCTATACCTTGTTTCTGTGAAAACCCCTTGACCACCAACCGGGTCTTATATCTTTTCTTTCCTCCTTCTTCATCTTTAACTCTATACACCCACTTGTTCTGTAATGCTCTTTTTCCTTCTGGTAGCTTCACCAAATCCCAAGTTTGATTCTCCACGAGAGACTTATGCTCCTCATCCATGGCTTGCTCCCACTTCTTACTGGCATCTAACTACATTGCTTCATCAAACCTCTCTGGCTCTCCACTATCATTGAGTAATAAATAATAAAGAGAAGGAGAAAAATGTTCAGGTTCTTTTCTTACCCTAGAAGACCTCCTCACTATAGGAGTTTGGGGTTCCTGTTGAGTAGGTTCTTGAAATGATTCATGGGTCACTGTCCCATCCAAAATATCCTTTACCACTACATATTCTTTCTTGGATTCTTCCCTGTTTTCCTACAAATGTTGCTTATACATGACTTTCTCATTAAAGACCACATCCCTAGACCGGATGATTTTCTTGTCCTTAATACTCCAACATTTAAATCCAAAGTCATCACCACCATAACCAATAAAATTACATTTTTCTAATTTATCCTCTAGCTTGGTCCTATCATCCTTGTCAATATGAACAAACACCTCACATCCAAAGACTCTAAGAAATGAGTAATCGACTTTCTTACCGTACCAAGCCTCCTCAGGTATTCCTCCATCCAAGGCACTTGAGGGTCCTATGTTTATCAAGTACATAGTTTTGCTCACCGCTTCTGCCCAAAAATAAAGAGGCAGTCATGTATGTATCCTCATGCTCCTAGCATGTTCCATTATTGTTCTATTCAGCCTTTCTGACACCCCATTCTGCTGCGAGGTTCTTGGAACTGTCTTTTTCCTACGGATTCCATTCTTAGAACAATAATCATAAAATTCATTGCTGCAATACTCCCCTCCATTATCTAATCTGAGACATTTTAACTTAATGCCTGTTTCATTCTCTACCAAGGCTTTCCATTTAACAAAAGTATCAAATACATTAGATTTGTTTCTAATACAATAAACCCAAACTTTCCTTGTTGCATCATCAATAAAAGTAACATAATAACTTTAACCCCTAAGAGATGATACCTAATCCAGCCCCCACACATCAGAATGTACCAGCTCTAACTTACTCTCTTTCTTCATAGGTCCAACCTTGAGAAACCTTACTCGCTTCTATTTCCCATATATGCAGTTCTCACAGAAATTCAAAATTTTTTCTATATATCCAAGAAAATTCTTCTTTATGATGTTCATGCCCTTATGGCTCACATGACAAGCCTATAGTGCCATAATGTTGTATCTACATCTGAAGCCACAAGATTACAATCATTAGTACTATCAGTGGTTAAATACAAGGTTCCAACCTTCTTACCTCTTGCCACCATAAGAGCACCCTTGGTACCCTTCCAAGAGTCAGCTGTAAATATCACAGTACAACCATCACTTCCCAATTGCCCCGCCGATATGAAATTTCTCCTTAATGTAGGCACATGTCTGACATCCTTTAATAGCCATGTATTCCCATTCTACATCTTAACCTAAACAGAACCTTTTCTAGCTATACTGCAAGGCTCGTCATCACCAAGAAAAATATGCCCAAAATCCCCTTGAATATAATCAACAAAATAATGCCTATGTGGAGTAGCATGAAAAGAAGCCCCTGAATCTAAAACCCAAGATTCAGTAATATTATGCAAAGAAAGAATCAAAGCATCCTAGCATACATTACCCAATGCCACATTTTCCTCCTTGTTTTCTTCTTGTTGTTTATTCTTCTCCCGAAGCTCCCAACAGTCCTTCTTTGCATGCCCAAACTTTCCACAGTGCCAGCATACTATCTTGCTTTTAGATTTTGACCTTGCCCGATCCTTTGATTTTCCATGGTTTCCTCTATTCTTCTGTCTCCCTCTAGTTTCCACTGTCAAAGCATTCCCTGAAGTAGAAGATTCACCAGAGCTTTTTCTTCGCATTTCCTTTCTTAGAATCACCCCTACAACATCCTCAAACTTCAACTTTGAGTTAGCAGGAACTGAGTTGCTTACCGCCATTACCAGGCTATTCCAACTCTCAAGTAAAGAGCACAAAACTAATAAATCTCTAACTTCTTCATCAAATTCTATTGTAACCAAAGCTAGCATATTTACAACCATATTAAAATCATTTAGATGATCTGCTACTGAACCATTCTCAGACATCTTCATATTAAACAACTTTTTCATTAAAAATATCTTATTAGAGGAAGAGGGTTTTTCATACAACTTCCCTAATGCATCCATCAGTTCTTTTGTAGTATTTTCCTTTGAAACATTAAATAATACCGAGGATGCAAGACATAGCCAGATCATTCCAAGTGCCTTCCGATCCAACAAATCCCATTCTGCATCTGTCATACTCGAGGGTTTGTTCACCTTCTCAGATAGTGGAGTATAAAGATCCTTTTGATAAAGGTAATCTTCCATCTACATCTTCCAATGACTAAAATTCTTCCCATTGAATTTATCAACCCTAGATCTTCCATCATTTGCCATAGCTCCCACTCAAGCTAAAAACTTTCCCTGTGATTCAACACTTCAACAAACCAAACCAGACTCTGATACCAATTGATAGGAAATAAGAGATAAAATATGTGGAATAATCCCTTACAGAATCGCAACAGTAGAAACTAATATGCAGAAAATATTACAGATCTCAAATAAAAGTGTAGAATAAATAACACAACACAGAGAGATAAGATTTAACGTGGTTCACCCAATTTGGGCTACGTCCACCAAGAATCACTTGCTCGGATTTTATTACAAGCCTCCACTCTCTCAATACAATACCCAGATCCATTTGGAGCTATGCTCAACAAACTCTACAAAATTCACACCCGAATTCAAAGCACATCTGTAATACATTTTCTTTTATATCTATCATATGTGTAAGACCATATAAATAGACAATTGCTTAATCAGTTTGATACAAAACCGTGGGTATCAAAACCATGGGAAAAAAACCGTGGGTATCAAAACAATGGGTAAAAACTGTGGGTATCAAAAAAATGGGTACCGAAAAACCATGGGCCCAAAAATAGCCCATAACGGTTACCCATTACCCATGGGTTAATAAACCACCCATGAAAATTTGCTTCGGGGGCTTCGCCCCCCGAACCCTATTGACCCGCTCACCAGCGAGCGGGACCGCCATAAAAATACCCGAGTGTAACACGTAGAAGGTGTACCACATTCTAACATGAAAATAAGCTCCACAAACATAACAAAAGGAGCCTTATAAGGGCTAATTGTGACAAGTTAAAGAGTGAATTGGGCATGTTTTAGAAGGAATCTTTCTATATGTTTTTATGAGCTGTTAGAACCTCAGAAATGGTATCTAGAAAGTATCTTATTTCACTCCAAAAACCTATGTTATAAATGATTATGTTCAAAATTATTCATTTGTAGGGCTACAAGGGAAAATAGAGAAGAATAGATAATTGTGATTAAGAAATATTTTCAAAAGATTAAATCTTTTTTTGTTACTCATCCAAGTAGATTGTAAATGTGTGCAGATTATAAGTTAATAGGAAAAAATTTTATAAGGACTCTGATGCATATTTAGACTTCATTTGTATGAAGGAAACCTTAAGATCAAAATAGTATTAAAGTATACACCTAGTGAGATCAATTGCTTACTTGTGGTCAAATTTAATTTAGGCATCAGGTGTCAACATTTTCCCTTGTTTTAAGTCTTATTATGAAGTAATAACATTTTAAAGATAGTATATGCTCATAAATCAATGAATGGATGATAAAGGAGTGTTCTAGACTACCCGATTTGCCCTACTAAAGAATTTGGATACCCCAATGGATCTATATTATACTAAGGGATTTCCCCCTCAAGTAGATGGGTGATGAAATAAAGCGATGGATATCCACTTGATTAGGAGGAATAAGATACTATGACATGAGTGACGGGGAAAATGAGCTTAGAAAATAAGAAACAGAGGGTTAAAGACTGGATTTTGGGTTTTGGGATGGTAATGAGGGTTGGAAGAAGGGTTAAATAAGAGGTATGGGGTAGTATAAAAAATCATTGGTCATTTTTTCTACTAAATTTTTCTTGCAATAGAGTTGATTTTTTATCTGAGATTGCGAGAGAGATGGTTCAATATCCTACATGCATTCATCACATGGACTAAGTTTGGGAGTATATGAGGGATCCTGACAATGAAATTCATGTGAGTGCACAAAATTGTATGCATTTATTATAGTAGTAAGATAAAGGAAAATAAAAAGTGACGTTGGTGCAAGGACATGTTTGCGTTAGCATAGGTCATGAAATGCACTATCATAGGTGTCACTGCACTAGTGTGCACTTGAATGTGCTAGCATGCCATGGATTATGCTAGTGTTATGTTACATGCACTAGAGTGTGAATGAATGCGCTATCATTTCTTACGTTAGTGTGATTATGAGTGCGTTAGCATGATGACGAGTGCGCTAGCATGCCATTAAGTGCACTAGTATGGTTTAAAGGAGGGATGGATTAAGTAGAATTGTTTAGAGATTCAAATAAGGAGTATTATAATTTTTGAAAAATTAACTAATGATTGTTTGGTAATGTGTGCAGAGGATAATAGGAAAACTATACATGAGATACATAGAGGTGCACACATGATTTAGATCATTTAAGATAAATATGATGCATGTAGAGTGAAGATCCTTATGGGTGGTGTTGAAGGTGACAGGGATGACATATGTAGCACATATGTTGGAGATTATACTAGACCATGCATTATTGGCGACCTTACTTGAGAAATGGCACAATGAGTCACATAATTTTACACTACTAACTAGGGAGATGTCAGTGACATTAGAGGAAGTCTATCACATTTTGAGATTTTTGATACAGGGTAAATTGATACAGTGGGATGAGAATGAGGCACATATCCATCCACATACGAAGACATTATTTGGAAGGATGGAGATCCATAAGAGGATATGGTAATACATCTGGTGGAGTACACTGAGGATGATGATGTAAAGTGAATATTGATCTATCTGATGGCCCTTATCAGTGGAGTTTTACTTCCTAATAATGCAGGGAGTTACTTTTAATTGGGGTTGATCAATATAGTGGTGTACCTGATGGATTTAAATATTTTTTCATGGGGACCATATATATTATACCATTTTTATATGGATCTACACATGATGGTGTATAAGAGCCATACAAGTTTGTGCCTGGTGACCTTTTTACATATTTGAGCATGGGACCGCATAGTAATTGGGTGACCTGTGAGAGTACGGAGGGAATGAAATCCTAAGGATATTTTATTATTTGGATGGTATGTAGTGGGAGGGGTTCAAATGGGATAATTGGGAGAGATGGCTTATTATATGCAAGTAAAATATGATCTATAACTAAGACACATCACATGGAGGTTGTATATTGCATATTCTTGGGGAATAAATGCACCGAATTTGGGCATAGTAGATATTGAGCATTACATTATGGGGATCTGATCTTAGATCATTGAGTGGTATAGAATAGATAAGGTCATAAGACATTTAGGGAGGAGACGTGATATTTTAGAGGATGAGAAGTGGTATGCTAGTGTAGTGAAATATATGACTGCTTTTAGGGCTTATATTAGACCTGGTGTGGAGAGAGCTAGTTTTGTAAGGGTGTTACCACAAGCCTAGGATACATGAGTAGGGATCGTGAATCTAAGAGTGTCAATAGATTATGTTACATGGTATATTATGATAGTTTCATTACAATTGAATACTCCATAAGATGTGGTGGGAGCAATGATGATAACAACATTGAAGATATCACAACATCAAATAGGGAAGAGAGGGAGAGGATGATAGAGCTATGGAGGAGGAAATAGATAAGGACATGGACATGGGAAGTGATATGGATATGCACAGGTGCAAGGATAGGCTTCCCGTAGATAACCCAGTCCACCACCATAGAGGTCACCGAGTCTAGGAGGAGTAAGGGGGATGGGGATGATGTTTGTGGGATAGGGGGGATGGAGATGGAGATGGAAAAGGGGATGATGGATGGGGGAAATGGGATAGGTGGATTTCTAGAGTTATAGGATTCTATTACCATCATTAGGACCATCAAGATTAGAGTTTTATGTAGTATAATCAGAGAGGAACATAGTAGTTCAATAAATATATGCCTCTTTGAATGTGGCATAGACCCTATAGACACAAGTAGACCTTATGAGGATTTAGCTACAATAGAAGATAATAGAGAGAGATGGGTTATTGTTACATTATAGGTTAAAATGGAGAGAGATGTGATTCATCATGTGGCCAAGGATATTTGAATGGGGGATGTTCTACAGGAGCTACTAGAAGTGACCCATGATGTCAGCTACTACAGAGGTTTGTATGAGGACATAGTCTTAAAGATACAGAGTGCATGAAATTACAGTAAGAGAATGGGCTCTAGGTTAGGGAGCTCAACAAGATTAAATGGATAGTATAGATCTATGAGATTAGTCTAGATGTTTCCATCAAGGAGAGATAGAAGACCAGACAATCTACATGTGGGTGAGAGTCATGGATTATACACAGGTTATGTATGATAAACATCAATTTTTTTGTATACGCCTTCTGATAAAGGCACATAAATTTGTATAGATGCCCATTGTGGCACAATGTTAGATATATGTATATGACATTTATTATTGGGACATTTGGACATTATATATGGACATTGTGATTTATGATGTATATAGATGATGAGACAAATTTATTTGTTTATTTTCACATTGTAATTCGTTCATGGATGGGTGTTTTTTGATATTATAATGGTAAATGATGTAGGATATGCATATGATGATAATTTTGTGTTGTGATTTGATTGTGATCATGATGACACTAACCTCTCTCATATATTAAGCTTCCACTTAGATGTTGTAATTTATAGTAACCTACTTTTATTTTGTACAATATAGAAAACACCATGATTATTAAAGAACCATGATGACTAACCTATTTTTTGTTTTAATAAACCTACATACAAAAAATAGTAAAGTAAAAAACACACCCAATATACGTAGTTAATGTATGCACTGTGGCTATAAATGAACTAAGACGAGAAAGAATAAAAATGTAATTGGTCAAAAAATAACTAAGAAAATTAATAATGCAACACAAATTTACATAAAGGCACTTAAATTTGGAAATAATAAGTTCCAAAGTGATTATTGATTGATTTTTTTCCCCCAAGCATGGATGCATGCAAGTGGTAAGATGATTTGATATTTATTGGGTAAATTTCCACAAGAAAGGATACATGCAAGGGATAAAATGAAAGCTCAAATTTCCCCAAGTGAGGATACACGCAAGGGATTATGTTGTTTTAATGTTTATAGGTGATTTGGAAGGGAGGCTAGGATATGATTCAATGTGTTAATTTGTGTGATTTTTATTTTTTGTATATGTTTAGGTTTTTTCGATTCTTTTACGGGTTTTATATGTTTTGGTAGTTTTGGAATATTTGTTTGTTTTGGGGAGTTTTGGTTTTTTTGGAAAATGTTTAGGTTTTTTGGGAAGAAGGGTTAAATAGGAGGGGTTGATATAAAAAATCATTTTTCATTTGTGCTATTAGAATTTTCATGTTGTAGAGAGTATTATGGTGAATGATAGAGAATGGATAGTTGATGACGATTTTGTATTATGATTTTGTATTGATTGGACTAACCTTTCTTATAACTTGAGCTTCCATTCAAATTTAGAGCAACCTAATTTTATTTTGCATAATATAGTTTACACCATGGTTATTAAATAATCATGGTGACTAACTCATTATGTGCATAAACAAACACACACACAAAAAATAAACAAAAAAAAATTAAAAAATAATACATACAGTAAATTTATGCACCTTGGCTATAAATGAACCAAGATGATAAACATTAAACTTGTAATTGGTCAACAACTAATTAATAAAATTAACAATGCAACACAACGCTACATAAATACACTTAAGTATGTTCCACATTGATGATTGACTGATTTAGTTTGGTCCCAAGTAAGGATGCATGCAAGGGGTAAGATGATTTGAGATTGATTGGGTCATTTCCCCCAAATAAGGAAATATGCAAGGAAGAAAATGAGAGTTGAGATTTCCCCAAGTGAGGATACATACAAGGGATTTAGATTAGTATGTTTTGATTTTTATAGGATATTTGGAGTGGAAACCAAGATAGGAGTCAACATGTTGCAAATGTTTATTGTTTTGGATGGGTTTTTAATTTTTTTGTAAGATTTTGATTGGTGTTATATTCTTTTGGAAAATTTGGAATAGATAATTTTTTGGGACTCTAAGTGTGTGTATTGGTTTAGGTTTTGAGAATTTTATTTTTATTTTTTATGATATTTTTGACTGGTTTAATATGTTTTTGGTAGTTTAGGAATATTTGCTTTTTATTGGGATTTTTGACTAAGTAACAATGTGAGGGACCTAGTTTTGGTAGTGATCATGAGAAGTGAAAGTGGCGAAGGAACCATTCCAAACTCACGTAATAACTAAGAGTCGCATTGAGATTTAGAGATGGATAAGATGATACAAACAATGGTAAATGTCTTGAATGTTAGAAAAATAGGATAGTAAAATACATGAGAGGTAAAATGATAGGATAGAAAAAGGAGATATGGAAACATACATGTGTAAATGTGGAACTTTGGAAACTCATTTTCAAACAATATTAAAGATTTAATTCCATTGTAAGAATGTATTATAGATTATATATTGATATGATTTCTTACTCTACCCTTGACTCCACATAACTAGGAAGATAGAAGGGCTCAACATTGAGATTCAAGAAGTACCTGAGATTAATGAGGTAGTCAATGGATGTAAATACATTACGTTTTAAAATGATCCTATTTGGGAACTTGTGACTCATCTTCAAGTGGGATTACCTGACCGATTCCAATATGTTTTTCACTTTATAGGGCTTGAATAGACTTAAACCCATAGGTGTCCTATTAATTGGCAAGATATGGTTTAATTAATGGTTGTATCTCTTAACATGGGCATCTAAATTTTTTCTTTGGTATTTTTTGTGATTAAGCACATTTGATTCATATTTTCTTAAGGATTTCTTTCTCATTTCTTTTCAAATGACCCCCTAATTTTTTCACCATGCCACCAATAAGAGACATGTTCTCATCACTAAAGGCAAAACATAGGAGAGTAAGGGTACCTTCGTCCTTTCCTATCCTCACACTACTAGTAATAAACATGGGCTCATCACCAAAGATTGTGAAGGATGAAAAGGTGTAATTATTTACAATTTTATTTTGTATTTTTTATTTATTTTGCTTTGATTTTGGATTTTTCTTATTGGGAATGAACATTTTCTCCCAAAACTCATCCCCATATGACTCGTAGAACATGAGAGATCATCATATAGGACTGATATAGGGCAGTCAAAAGATTCAGGTAAATAATTTTAAGAGATTTATTGTTAAGGAGAGAACTTCTTTGGAAGGAGGATTCGCCATCAGTAAGATTCTAGACAATACCATTGGTGAAAATATCTAAAATGGGAGAAACTATAAGAGGGATGAAATGCATAATACCTAATAAGATCAATATTAACTCTTGTCTCATGATGACATGAAATAAATCAGAGAAGAATGAAAATAATCATGATAATGCTATGATATGTATATCTTCCTATAAAATGAAAAGTTTAGAATTGTTTTTAGATGATCTATACGAGAATAATGTAGAGGTGGCCTCCCCTAGTGTAGAGATACCTTAAAATAGGTGGTTTATAGGAATATAGACTCTTAAAATGAGTAGCATTCATAGGTTTATTAAGGTCTTAGCCATTTTTTGTGGCCAGCTTATATGCTCTAGAACCATACTTGGCAGTAATTACATAGGGTTGCAACTAGTTGGGCTCAAATTCTCCTTTCTTTTCTCTTTCCTTAGTTGTATTTTTGTATTTTATTTAATAACAAGGTCACTAACCTTAAATTATATATGTTTTATATTTTTGTTATAGTTATGTCGTAGCCCATTTTGATAGAGTTAGAGATGGTTTACAACATTAAACCTTTTTAAATCAAGGATTTCTAGATTGTTAATGTGTGCTTGTTCATATTCATCTTCATTAATGAAGTCTTGAAGTGATATTATCAAGGATGGGATTTTGATCTAAATCGATAGGATAACTTCACAACCGTAGATGAATAAGAATGGATTGGCCCCTGTAGAAGTATGATATGAGGTTTGATAGGCTCAGAGAGTGGGATACACCTGGGTATGACAATTTCATCCATGTGTGTTGATTATTTTTCCATAATGTTTTTAAATGTTTTGTTAGATCACTTCGGCTTGGTCATTACCTTAAGGGAAATACGGAGTGGAAGACTTAATGAATATGTGAATGTGTTTAGCAAGGTCTTTAACAGTTTGATTTTAAATACTTACCATTGTTAATGAACAATTGAAGATGGGATACCAAAATGACATATGAGGTGATTGAATATGAACTCAGAAATAGGAGTACTGGTGACATAAGTGAGAGGCATAACCTCTACATATTTAGTGAAGTATTGAGTGGCTATGATGATGAACTTATGTCCATCGAATGGCGTGGGTTTTATTTTTCCAATAATATCAATACCCCATTGGGAGAAAGACTAAGGTGTATTGATTGGATGCAATTTTTGGGATGGTGCATGAATAAGGTTTTTTATGTTTTTGACAAGATAAACATATTTTGACAAAGTGGCATGTGTCATTCTCCATGGTTGGCTAATAATAATTGAAATATAGGATTTTCTTGGCTAAAACCATTACACTTGTGTGTGAACCAAAAATTCGTGTGTGTACTTTAGCTAAGGTTTGAGATGCTTCCTCTTGATTGATACATCTAAGTAAAGCTCCATCATAAAAATTTTGATACAAGGTGTTTTATAAGATAGTATAGCTAGAAGCACATTGCGCTAATGTGCATTTTTTATGGGAGTTTTTATTTGGAGGAAAGGTTTTTTCATGAATGAATGTGTGTGTGTGTATCAATATCGTGTTACCAAGTGCTATCAAGACCAATTATCTCATATACCATGGTAGTCTCTGAAAAATCATAAGTAAGATCTAGAAGATGTTTGACGAGAAAGTGACTTTTCATTTGGGTTGTAGCGATCTCAAAAGGGATTTGATATTTTCCATAGCATATGTGGATTTGTTATGAGTTATAGGGACCTATTCAAAATTGATCAGCTAACATTATTATTTAAGGATTTCAACCATTCTCTTGTAGGGTATCAATTTGTCATCTTTTACTAGATACTCATCCTTGACTTGCTTGATGATTAATTTTGAGTTACCAATGACTACCAAATTTTTAATATTTTATTAAATGGTAACCTTCAACGCAACTATAAAGGCTTTGTACTCTATAATATTTTTTGTGCATGTGAAATACAAGAAAAATGATATAGGGATGACATCACCATTTGGTTTGATTAAAATTATTCCATCTCTTGAACCATGAATATTACATTATCCATCAAAGTAGAGTGTCCATGAGGGAGTAACATCAAGAAACATGAGAGATTCATTAGGAAACTCAAAGTATAGTGGTTTTGACCCTAGTAGATGTGCCATGGAAAGTTGATCTACATGGGCTTGTCCCTTGATGACCTTATGATTAACAAAGTCAATGTTCAACTCACTAAGGAGGATAATCCAACTGGACATCCTTCCTGCAAGAACTAGATTGGAAAGAAGATACTTAAAAGGATATACTTTTGCAATGATTTTGGTGGTATGGTTTAGAAAATAGTATACTAACTTACGGAAAACAAATTCCATAACCAAGCATACTTTCTCAACATGTGATTACATGTGTTCATGATCTATCAAGGTTCTACTGAGATGATATACTTATTGTTCATTCCCTTTATCATTATGTTGTGAGATTAATGCTCTTATAAAATATTCTATATGATGTATGAAGAATAATTGGTTTGTCTAAATAGGTGGAATAAGCATCGAATAACTGACTAGATATTTTTTGAGCTTGTCAAAATATTTTAGACAATATTGATCCCACAAAAAATGAACATCCTTTTTAAGCAGATGATTAAAGTGACGGCACTTGCCTGCTAGTTGTGTTATGAAATGTCTTATGGATTGGATTTTTCCTTAGAGACTCCTTACTTGTCTAAGACTGTATGGAGGAGGAATTTATATGACATCCTTGACCTTTGCAAGTCAACTTTGATACATCTCCATGACAAAATCAACCCTTTGATCTTTCTCAAGGTTACACCAAACACACATTTTTGGATTAAGTCTAACCTTGTATTCACACAACCTTTCAAATTTGTTCCTTAGGATTGTTTGATGATCAAATTTTGTTTTTGATTTTGTAATGATATCATCTATATAATCTTCCATAATGTCATGTAGCATGTCGTGGAAAATAACTTACATTTCTCTCTGATAGGTAGCACCTGCATTTTCAAGGAAAAAAGACATGAATTTGTAGAAAATGTACCCCATGGTGTGGTGAATGTTTTTTTGTGCTGATCTCTTATTGCAATTTTTATTTGGGTATAGCTAGAAAAACTATCCATGAGGGAAATCATTTCATGAGATGTAGTTGATTCGAAAATCATGTCAATGTTAGGAAAATGAAAGTCGTCTTTCAAAAATTATTTGTTAATGTCATGAAAGTGGGTGTAGATTCTAATTCCAAGAGTCTTTTTATTAACTGGTACAATGTTTTGTATCACATCTGAATAGTAAATAGGTTTGATAAATTCTACTTCTAGGATTTTTTGTAGTTCCTCTTTGACTAATAGTAAAATCATAGGATGCATCTTTCTTAGCTTTTGTTTAATTAGTTTAGCATTAAGATGAACCAAAAGATGATGCACAATTAGATTCGGATCCAATCCCACCATATCATTATAGATCCATGTAAACACATCTTTAAATTATATAAGAACTGTGGTGCAAAATTTTAATTCCTTTATCGTCAAACTAACGCTAAGATGTAGGATTTTAAGATGTTCATCTGTGCCAATATTAATGTTGATGGTTTCTTCTACAAACATTTTAGATTTGTCCTTGTATGTGAAGGATACCAAAGGTTAATGCAAATATTCTATTATTTATATTTGAGGTTCCCTTCCTGCTAGCGCCTCATAAAGGTTTTCACTAGGATATGTGTCGTTTTTATTTTTCTTATTTTTTATTTTTGCTTCTCGAATAGTGCTTTGGTGAGGTTTTCACTGTGGGAAATATTTTTTTCTTTTTTACTATTTGATTTTCTGATTTTGGTGGATGAATATTTTCAAACTCCTCACCAAACTAGGATGTAACATACAAATAAATATTGAATCCACTTCTTGTGATCGAAAGGGGGTATATGATCTCAAGTTGTGATAAAATATTTAACGATCTCATCATTTTGGAATATGTTTATGGAAATATGATTTGATAGGTCCTAATTGATAAGGGTAGGGTAAAAAATGTCATTAGTAACTCTACAAATAGAAAATTGGTAAAAAAGGATTGTATCAGTGAGGTCCTCAGAGAGGTCATGTGTGAACCCTATCTCAACATCAAATTTAGTATCTTCACCATTAATAATTATATTCACAATACTTTGCACATGGAAGCATTGGAGTTGTAACCTAAACCATGAGAGTTAATCTTGTTTGATGGTATAATGAGATCCAAATGCCCTTATTCATTCTTTCTAAGAATGTTTCCCTTCCATTACATATTCTTCATGATTTTTTTTCCTATGACGTGTTCATGTGATTGATAACATGTAGCAAACCAATCATCACATAACCAAGAGCTATAAGAACTTTGAATTCTCTCATATTCAAAAAATGCAAATTGTCAAAAAAAAATTCCAATTTTAATGATGGGATATATTTGTATATGGGAAGTATTTTAATTTCTATAGCCGTGTGGTGATAAAGGTAGGTTTTGAATGTGAATTTTTTTTTAATAATTTGAAATTGGTACTCACTATATCCTTTATCAATGATTTTAAACATGGATGTTTTCTTAGATAAAGTAGTAGGCATATTATATGATGTAGAAGGTGGATTGTTGGAGGTAGAAGGTATGAAGTCACTATTAGGACCCTTTGCACTAGTTTTTGGAAGAAGATTTGAATATGTAATAGGGTTAATATGTGTGGTTTCAGAAAATGGGATGATATGAGGTGGAGTGGATTTGTCTATGGATGGGTAATAAATCACTTACTTATATCTTCCTTTTAGAATTTTGTAGTATTCAAACAGTTTTTCATCAACATTTAAGGTGAGTTATTTGCCTTCGTGAAGTTTCCAATGTTTACGGTCCAACCTGTAGGGATATTATGATTTTTCCCAAGGATTGTATTTCATTATTATCATAACCATGAATAGTGATGACATTAGTTCCTAGGCATTCTTTAGTATAACCAAGACATCTTAATATCTTCATGGAGAAAATATTCAGCATTGCCCCATTTTTTATAAGCACTGTTTTGATTTTATGGTGAGTAATGAATGCTTCAATATACAAGGAATTATTTTTGTGATATTTGGGTTCAAAGGGTCATTAGGAACAAATGAGAGGATATTATTATTTGGTGAAATATATTTTATCAAGGATTGGAATTCTTGGGTGTCGATATCCTTATGAACATGTGCATTATGTAGTACATGAGTAAGAATGTATTGAAGTACAAGTCATGTCTTTAAAAACTCCATGAGGGAGACTTATGTAGATGTATTCTATAATTATTTGATAATATCATAATATTTAGAGGAATATTTAGCATTGGATGATTATTTTGGATCAAGAGTAGACTTAGGATTAGATTTTTGAGGTACCTTGGATGTGGAATGTTGTTTTTTTGTAAGTACCTAGACCTTTTTCTATTGTGTTGTTAATGCATATGTATGAGTGTTAATTTTTATCGCACCAACAATATTGGGTTATTGATCGATAAATGATATGATTGAATCATACTCAACGTTGTTCAATGTTTGGAAGTTATCCTTTTTATATCTTTTATTTTCATTGTGTTTCAGAAAAGGGTCTTGGAATACCTTCTTCTCATTAGGAATTTTATTGTTTGATGGTTTTTCAACTTTTATATTTCTACATTCAATCAAATCTTGAATATAATGATAGAGTTTCATACAATGATCTGTATGGTTTCCATTGATATGATGCTACTTGCAAAAAAAAAATTCTTTGTACCATGTTGGTTTTGGTTTCCCCTCTTCAAAGGGTCTTGAGATTGGATAATTGATCGTATTTGCACTTGTTATTGGCATTATGTTGTCATTGATGTCAAAAGAGTTAGCATGTGATGTTTTCATTGATGTATTTAGTATCATTGATTTCAAACAAGGTAAGAATCATGAAGGTTGATTGGTAGTGTCATGCCAAGTTGAGTGTCTTGTTGAGATTGCTTGGTCTTGATTGTGTTGCATGGGCTCTTGAGTTAGTATGGTTTATTATAGAGGTGATGATGTATTTTGGTGATTTTTTTGAGGTTTCATGAAGTTTGATGAAGCTTCTTGCAGGTTGTCAAGGGTACCAAAATGATGAGGAGGTTAGTTTTGGTTAATAAAGAGTGTTTAAGGTCTTTGTTCTTGAGGCCTAGTGAGTGCAATGTGGTATGTCATGATGAAGTGAGGCATGTAGCAGCTACTTATGCATTTTCAGAGCATGGAGAGCATGAGTATGAGGTTTTGAGACACTCACAAGTGTCTTATAGTGTTGGTTCAGGTGTTAGACTTGGTTTTTAGGTCTATTTCTAGCCATAGTCCTTAAGAAATCATTCTCTAATGAAGGGGAGTTGTAATTTTTAGTGTATTTGAGAAAAGGTGAGAATTGGAGAATGTGTAGGAGATTGATACATAGGTGTGGTCCAAATTTCAAGTCTTAATATTGAATACAAGTTATTTTATTTTTGCTCCTACTGAGTTTCCCAGCTCAAATTTGAATTTCTAATGCTCATTGGCACATGAAATCTCTACATGGTGGTCCAATATTTTCATGGCATTTGGGGAAGGTTCATAAGATGTTTTTTTATCATTGTTTCAGACATTAAGGTCCAAAATTTTATGAATAATTGTTAAGAAGCTAAACTAGTTTTAAACCCTCTTAAAACCCTATGTCTATAGCAATGGAGAAGAACTTGATGGTACATGCCCAAAATTGATTGTTTGTGCAAGTATGATGATTTGAGGTTGTAGAGGACTCGCCCATATTTCTCTAGGTGCAAGTTAGGTGTCATGGTTTTCTGTGAACCCCACTCAAAAATGCAAGTTTCTAAATACGTTCAGTTTACTCTCATGTTTTACATTATACCTATTGACTAAATTGGTTTTGGATGAATTATGGGAGCTATTCTACATGTCCATGGTGGTTTCCAACCATGTTTTTTCCCTTAGGAGGTCTATACAAGCTCATTTTTTAAGATTGTTTTTGGGCTAGTTTTGAGAAATTTCAAGTGATGATGCAGAGGTGGTGGACCCGAAATCATTCCACTTCAACAACACCAATAGTTAGTATTATCACCAAACCATGCTAACTACACATTGTCTCAAGAAGCATGATTATGTTCAAAACAAAAAAATGCATCAAACCATTGTACCAAAGGCTATAAACATCTTTCACATTCTCAAATACATCAGACAAACATCATTAGACACTATAAAAAGTTTATACCCATCCTCTTCTAGCAATCTCCTTTCAAGACACTATAAAACTTCTTGTAGCCCTTATTAAGGGAAAAATTTTATGAAAATGAAAAAATATAAAGAATTAACCTTCACTGTCAAGTTTTCTAGTTTATCTCATTAGGATGTCTATTAAATTTTAAGGTCCAGTTCTTTTCCAATCAATTTTTTATTCTCTTTTTATTGTTCCCAAATAGGCCTAATTCTTAGCCTACTCAGCACCCAAATCTTTATGTCTGGAACAAACTAAAAAACTTTCATGAAAACGTGGTTAATTTTCCTGATACCCATTTAATAGTTCTTACTGTTATCCAAAATAAGCCCCTTGCTTATTTTGGCTAACTTTCCTTCATCCTTTCCTTCTTTTGTGCCTCAGTTGATTTTTTCCACTTTTCAGGCACTCAAAGTTTTCTGGGTATGGTTTCAATAGAATAGATAATTTTCTCACCTTTCCAGAAAGGTAAAAATTTCCTCCTAACTCCTTGTATTTTTCAAGTTATGGCTCAGTGGAGTTTTTGAGGGAAATTTTCCCTGAGAAGGCCCGAGGCCAATAGAAATGTGCCACATGGCAGCAGAGGTCGGAGGCACTGGGAGGTTTTGGTAAAATTTTCCAAAGTGGCCAACGGCGTCAAAAGAAAAATTTGAAGCGAAGGCCCGCAACCAATATAGTGGTGACACATGTCATGGCGGGGCAGCGGGCATCGGGGGGAGGTTGAGTTTTGACACTTTGGTCAAATGGCACAAAGGGGAGATTTTGGCCCGAAATCCCACCGAGTAATAACATGCCGCCACATGTCTTTTTGGAATCGAAGGTCAGAGTGGAAGGGAAACCTTGAATTTTTTCCCAAAGTGTTCAAATGGCACAAAGGTAAAATATGAAGCGAGGGCCCGCAACCAATATAATGGTGACACGTGTCCCAGAGTGACGGAGCATGGAGAAACTTTGGAAATATTTCCAGAATTCAAAAAAGGGTAAAATGGCCGTTTGAACCTGCAAACAAATGGGATGATGCCACGTGGTAGTGGAGGTCAGGCCGGTGGAGCTTTCTGGGGATTTTTTACCAAAATTACAAAAAGGCAAAAAATTCAAATTTAGGCCCACGAACCCATTTGTGCCCTAATTTTGCCAATTTTGCCCTAAATCTTCAGAGGGCCATATCTTTCGAACCAGAGCTTGAGTTTTTCTCAATTTTTGTGTCATTGGAAAGCTATTGAAGTCCTCTACATGATGGAATCTTCAATTTTGTTTTTTGGTGGAGTTTGGTGAGAGAAAAATGAAAAACACCTTTGGCATGGGAAAAAGAGTAGAACCGACATTCAACCACCATTTTTAATGCAGTATGGCTTCCATTCTTCTCCAACATGGTCAAAAATCTTGGGGAATGAACTTTTAAGGGTACCCATGCTATTTTGATGGATATGGTTAGTGGTTAAATCATTCATTTCAACTTTCCCACATTTCTCCTTCTTGGACTTGGTTTTTCATTGTTAAAAGCCAGATTTGGCTCTTTTGCAAAGGGTTGGATGTTTTTATGTTCTGCAGGCTCCCTCCTTCACCCTAGCAAGTGAATTTGTGGAATATCAGACCTTTTTTATGATTGTAACATGTTTTTTGCCTCCTTGCTATTGTATCTGCAATGTATTTAAAAATGGAAATGACAATACAAGCTCTGTGAATGATTTTTCAATCCTTTCTTGTGTTGTTTGCTTCATTCTGATCCTTCATTATATTTTAGCAATTTGTGCATGATTTGTTGTTGCATTTTTATAATTTGTGTCAATTTTTAGAAATAGGATGTTCATCACTCCTTTGGTGTATCACCTTGTCAATTTAGTTTTATCTTCCATTTTCTCTCTTCTATCCTTGTCTCCTTGGCACAATTAGAGTAGGATTTTGAGTTAGAACCTCTACAAATTTCATGCATACATCTAATCAGAGGAGTGGAGGAACCATACCTTTAATCTGGAGAGTTTTTTTCCCATTTTGCAAGTCCCACACTTGGGGAAAAGATGTCATGTTGTGCAATCACACTAGATGCCCATTTTCAAACTAGAAATCTCAGAAAACATTTGGGGGTGCTGTGAATTTTCACTAACAGTTTTGGCATGCCTGGTGGGACCTTAGAGGTCTTCATCTTCATTACAACAAAGTTAATGTGCATTTGTTATAAGTTTCTTGCTTAAAAAGAGCGCTGATTTACAACATCTGACGACTCCAAAAGGATAAAATCAACTGGTTTTAGTAGTCCATGTCTAAAGATTCATGAGAAGGATCCAAACATGGTCAAGGGCTAGAGAAGAGGGATTTTCTGAGTATCTACAATTATCCCTAGGAAGAAGAGAGAGGGGAAGAAGAATTCAAAGGTCCCCATCTCCACCAAATAGAACTCTATCAACTCCTCCACCTAGTAGACCTTTCACCCAATCAACAAGGGTTCTCAGGCCAATCAGAATGGCACAACCCAATCCTTATGTCAAATTCACTGGTAGTAGCCAACTTTCTCTCAATGCACAAAACCTAGTTCCAATTGCAACATTGAAGAATATCCCATACTTTACTGGGGAAAATCAAACCACTCCTGGTGATCATGTCAAAGACATTGCTAATGTTTGTGCAATCCATGAGGTTGTTGAGATGTAAATTACTGTCAAATTACTGGCATCTTCATTCAAAGGGAAAGCCTTGCAATGGTTCAGGAGCCTTGGGGCAGGCTCTATCCAAAATTGGAACCAGTTGTGCATAGCTCTCCATGATCAGTTTGGAGAAAAGGGAGACAATTTGTCTCTATTGGAACAACTGACAACTATCAAGAGAGCTCCCAATGAGTAGCTGACAAACTTCAATTTTAGATTTCAAAGGACATGGGATAGAATCCTAGTGATAGTAAAGCCAACAGCTGAAGGTGCTTTCTTATACTATCTCAAAGCTTTAAATTCTGACATTTCTATGTTAATCCAATCCATGGGAGGTGCAAATATACCTGCAGCTTATAGCATCACCATTAGGGCTAAGAATTTTTTGATCCAAGCTAGTAAACTGGCACCTAGGCCTCCTATGCCCTTATATCCAAACATGGAAATCTCAAGCACTAGTCAAACACCTACTTTAGCTCCTATTCCCACTCCTAGAAATTAGAGTTCAAATGAAACTTCTACTTCATCCTCTAGTGCCTCAAATGAGATTCAAGAAGTCATGAAACAATTACAAAATTTAGGCAATGAGCTGGTTACACTCAAGAGGTAGCAAGCCCAAAGTTTTAGACCTTCTTATCAGTCTCAAACTCAGCCTAATAGGCAACCATATCAGCATAATAGGCCACCCAATCCAACTGTAAATCAAAATCAAGTAAGGCCTCCTGCCAATAGACCATTTCAGCCCTATAACCCCAATGTTGCATCTACCTCTAAAGCCTTAGTGCTAGTGTAAAATAATATAGCTCAAGAGTATGATTGGTGTTTCCCATGCAATGAACCTCACAACCAGTCTATGTGCTTCAATGGTGCTTTGAACCAAGCTTTGATGGTGACAAAAACTGGCATAGAGAGTGAGGTGAGTCAAGAAACAAACCAACAACAAGGAACATCTCAGCAAAATACAACTCCAAATGAGACTACACTTGTGAATTGGCAGGCTGAAGATTTTTGTGGTATGAATCAAACAATTTCTCAGAATGTAGTAGCTAACACACGGTCAAAGAAGAGGAATATTGGTGAAGGGAAGTCATTAGCTCCAGGTGATCCACAACCTTCCATCACTCCACAAGGTGTTGGCAAGCAAAATGCAGTTCCAAATGTTCAAGGACAGCCCAAGCCACCTTCTAGACCAGCTCAAATGCTAGCTGTTGCAGCCCATGTACAACAAAATAATGTGTAGACTAAGGGGTAGACAAATATATGTTTCATCCCCATTCGACATCATTGAACAAATGAAGAAGAAAAATGTGAACATATCTATGTGGGAGTCACTATCCATCCCAGGCCAAAAGGATCTACTACAAGCTTCCATGAAGAATTGGTCAACCTCAAATCAACAAGCTCATGTGTAAGAGAAGGTACTCACAATTTCTACTTAGCTTGAGGGGAATCTTGGAGGATAGCAAGGTAAAGTTTTGAATACCCCTCCATTCTATGTTTCATTGATCATTGGGGATAAAATAGTACACAATTGTATGATTGATTATGGGGCAAGTAGTTTTGTGATGCCCAAGCAAATAGCTGATCAGTCTGGGCCTCCAATATGAAGTCATCTCCAAAGGGGTGGTGCAACTAGATGGGATAGTAGTAACAACAGTTGGGGTAATTAAAGATTTGATCCTCACTTTGCATGCATGCCCCAATGTCACTGTTTTGTAAGATGTGTCGGTGATAGATTTACCACCACTCTTTGCCATATGTTTGTCGAGGGATTTCATAGCTAGAATTGGAGGCTATTTATTTGCTGATTGGTCACACGTGTTATTTAGGACAAGATATGGAGCCAAGGCCACAATCAGGTTTGAACCTATTGCAAAATTTCACATTGAGCCTCATACTCCAAGCCTAATCAATGCCAACTATTCAACATTTCATCAAGAGGATTATTCAAGCACACATGAAGCTGACACCAAAGTTGGAAGCATCCCATATTTGACTCTTGATGAATGGGAAAGAAAAATAAATGCTTTTGATCCCTACAAGGAGATAGAGGAATTCTGAACTAGGAGTTTATTATATGCATGAAGAGAATCAGCTAATTCCTAGCATCACCAAGCCAAACCATAAAGATGACAATGAGGTATGGCAGCTGTTCTTTGATGGATCAAGAAGTACACAAGGTGCAGGAGGGGGAGCTATGCTTGTTTCACCTCAAGGCATTAAGTATTATTCAGCTTTTAGATTTCAGTTTACATGCTCTAATAACACTACTGAATATGAAGCTTTGATACATGGATTACATTGGTTGAGGAAGAGAGGCATAAAAAACTTACAAGTCTTTCATGATAGTGAGTTGATTGTTAATCAAGTTAGGGGACAACATACTACCAAGAATGACCTGCTCAAGAGTTATAAGAATAAGGTATGGGACCTCATTGAGGATTTTGAGGGCTTTGGCATCAACTCCATCCCTAGGAAAGAAAACCAAGCTGTTGATAGGCTTGCAACAGTTGGATCAAATTTTGATGTTGTGGAGAGTATCAAGGAAGATAAAATGCAGCCAAACATTCATGTGATTGTAAGGCCATCAGTGCCAGACAATAATGTAAGTTGGCAAGTGTTTGAGAGTGACCAAAAAATCATCAATTTCTTGCAAGAAGAAGCTGAGTTCTTAGCCAAAAATTAGGAAAAGTTATAACAGCAGTATGGTGATCAAGTGGTACAGTTGAGAACCAACAAACCATTCCAAAAGGACTTGTCACTTTGGAGTTCATCTTTAATCCTAATGATCAATTTAGGAAGGAGAAAGAAAACATCCAAGTCAAGGGAGAAGATTCAGTGCCCATCTCGATGGGAGAAGGAAAATCACTTCAAATTGGTAAAGTGGCAATCAAGAAAGAAAGGTATGAGTTCATGAAACTTTTTCCTAGAGTTCCTGGATGTATTTTCTTGGAGCTATGAAGACTTGAGAGGTTTCAATCCCAAGCTAGCTCAACACACAATTGAATTAGATCCAAGTGCTAAACCCATCAGTCAAAAACAAAGACCGGTCAATCCACACATGGAGCCTCTCATGAAGAAGGAATTGAATAAGTTAATAGAGGCAAGTATCATATTTCCCATCAAGCATTCAAGCTGGGTTGCAAACTTGGTTCCAGTTAGAAAGAAGAGTGGAGAAATCAGATTGTGTGTAGACTTTAGAGATTTGAATAGAGCATCCCTCAAGGATCACTACCCACTTCCTTCTATGGAGCATATTTTGCAAGTTGTTGCTAGCTCTGAGAGGTTTTCATTGCTAGATGGTTATTCAGGGTATAATCAGATCATGGTAAAGGAGGATGATCAGTTCAAAACACACCTTCACCACCAAATGGGGAACCTATGCATATAGGAAAATGCCATTTGGGATGTCTAACGCCAGAGCTACCTTCTAAAGGGAAATGGATATGGCGTTCAAGGGATTGATCAAAAAATAGTGCTGATATACCTAGATGATATTACTGTATTTTCTAAAAGTGCAGCAGATCATCTCTTTCATTTGAGACAAGTGTTCCAAAGATGTAGAAGATTTGGGGTATCCTTGAATCCCAAAAAATGTATTTTTCTAGCTCATGAAGGAAAGCTCCTAGGCCACATTGTTTCCAAAGAGGGATTAGTAATTGATCTAGAAAGGGTTGAAGAAATAAAAGCACTACCATTACCAAGTCATAAGAAGTCCCTTCAAAGTTTCTTGGGAAGAATCAATTTTGTTCGAAGGTTTGTTCAAGATTTTACAGCCCTTGTCAAGCCAATAACCATGATGTTGAAGAAAAGTATGGCTTTCAAATGGACAGCTGAAGGTAAGGAAAGTTTTGAGGCAATCAAAGAGGCTATCTCACAAGCTCCAACTCTCATTAACCTAGATTTCTCTAAATATTTTATCCTTTATGCATTTGGAGGTGATGATACAATTTCTACAATTTTAGTACAACAGAACAAAGAAAATGCAAAGCAGCCAATTGCCTTCTTTAGCCAAAGCTTGGAGGACTATGAGGTGAGGTATTCCTTCATTGAGAAGCATGTTCTTGCAGTGATTAGGAGCTTGAAGAAATTTAAGCATCTATTTTCAAACAACAAGGTTCAACTGTTGGTTTCTCATGTGGGAGTTAAGGACTTCCTCCTCAACAAAGACCTAAATGAAAAATGTGCAGGGTGGATTACTCATGTCATGGAGTATGACATTGAGATCAAACTCACCAAGATTGGTCCAAGGAAAGGGATTGTGTGAATAGATGGTCTTGAGAAAATCAATGGAAGCAAGCAAAGAGAAGGATGTTGTTTTGGTGTTGTAAGACAACCAAGAACAAAGAGGTGTTCAAGAAGAGAATGGTGGTATGCTCACTCCTTGCTGGACCCAAGACATAATGCACTTCTTACAAATAGGCGTATGCCCTCCAGAGATGAACAAAAGCCAAGAGAAGACACTTCAGATTGCAAGGTTATTCCATATGCACTTGTTGATGGTGTCTTATTCAAAAAGGATATCAATGGAGTGTTGCTAAGATGCATTGGGACAAATCAGATTAAGAGAATGTTAGAAGAGTTCCATGGTGGATCAGTTGGGGTTCATTTTTCTCCAAGAGTGACAACCCTCAAGATCATGAAGGTTGTCTATTATTGGCCCAAGGTGTTTAGTGATTGTTATGCATGGATCAAGAGGTGCAAAAATTGTGCATTCTTCACAGGAAAGGAAAGATTAGCAGCCCTTCCATTGCACCCAATCTCAGTTGACCAGCCATTCATGCAATGGGGTTTGGAATTCATTGGAGTCATTAATCCAAACTCAAGCCAGGGACACAAGTGGATTCTAACAGCAAAAAACTACTTCACCAAATGGACTAAGGCGGTGGCACTCAAAGAGGCAAATGAATCTAGCATTCTAGACTTCTATGAGGGGATAGTAACTAGATTTGGTATACCTACCACTATAATATCAAATAATGCATTGGCATTCATAGGATCAAAGGTAACTGAATGGGCTATTAGAAATGGGATCTATCTGAGCACTTCATCAAATTATTACCCTCAGGGTAATGGCCAAGTTGAATCCACCAAAAAGAATCTATTAAAATCATCAAGAGGAATCTTGATGAAAATCAGAGGACTTGGCACACTAAGCTCAAATCAGCCTCTATGGGCTGATAGGATAACTCCCAAGAGATCCACTGGTAACTCTCCATTCAGACATGTTTATGGGAGAGAGGAAATCTTGCCTATGTCACTTGAGTTGCCAACATTAGAACTCATGAAGCAATTGGAATTGTTGGAGTTTGAACCCATGGAGGTTAGATATGCAGAATTGATAGAACTCCAAGAAATCAGAGAGCATGTAGCCCAAACAATGGAGAAGGACCAAGCTTTGATCAAGAGAACCTTTGATAGGAAAGCTAAGGCTAGAACCTTCCAAGTTGGAGATTTAGTGTTGAAATGGGATGCAGACTGAGCAAATCCAGGAAGGCATTCAAAGTTTGATGCCATTTGGAGTGGCCCCTACATGGTCACAAAATGTAAAAACAACAATGCCTTCCAATTGTCTACTTTGGATGGTGAAGAACTACATATTCCAGTTAATGGAATCCATCTAAAGCATTTCTACTAGAAGGGAAACTCCTCACCTTGTACATATTAGCTTATATTTTCAGTTCCTCCAAGTGCTTGTGCACATTGTTTTTTTGTAGCTTAGTTTTACATTTCCCTAAGTGCTTTGGCACAAGTTTTGTTGTCCCAAGGATGCATCTTTTGCAGGCCATGTTCCAGATCAAAGTAATGTTCTACTCTCACAATCTTCTTTCTAGAGATTTTCTAATGAGTTGAGAGTAACAAGTAGTTAAGTTGATGACTCCATTTCCTAATGGATTGCTTCAGGCAGTTGGTCACTTCATCCAGTAGGAAGATGACCCCTCTGAGTCGCCAAAATTGTTATCCAAAATAAGCCCCCTACTTATTTTGGCTAACTTTCCTTCATCCTTTCCTTCTTTTGTGCCTCAGTCAAATTTTTTCCACTTTTCAGGCACTCAAAGTTTTCTAGGTATGGTTTCAACAGATAGATAATTTTCTCACCTTTCTAGAAAGGTAAAAATTTCCTCCTAACTCCTTGTATTTTTCAAGTTATGGCTCGGTGGAGTTTTGGAGGGAAATTTTCCCTAAGAAGGCTCGAGGCCAATAGAAATGTGCCACGTGGCAGTGGAGGTGGTGGGAGGCACTGGGAGATTTTGGTGAAATTTTCCAAAGTGGTTAGTGGCGTTAAAATAAAAATTTGAAGCGAAGGCCCAAAACCAATATAGTGGTGACACATGTCATGGCGGGGCAGGGAGGCATCAAGGGGAGGTTGAGTTTTGACACTTTGGTCAAATGGCGCAAAGGGGAGATTTTGGCCCGAAATCGTAGGCTGAGAAATAACATGCCACCACATGTCCTATCGGAAGTGGGGGTTGGAGCAAAGGGGAAACCTTGAATTTTTCCCAAAGTGGCCCAAATGGTGTAAAGGTAAATCTATGAAGTAAGGGCCCGCAACCAATATAAGAGTGTGACACGTGGCGGTAGATCGACGGGGCGCGGAGAAATTTTTGAAATCATTAAGTCTAGAATTCAAAAGAGGTTACAAAAAAATTGTCATGCTGAGCTACACAGGAGAGTTTCAATTTGTGGCTTGATTATCAACATATGGCACTAGAAGGATAAACAAGGAAAATAGATCCTTTCTAGTGTATATCTTGCAACCACGCATTTCCATGAGAAGGTAAATATCCTTTAAGAATTTCGGCCCGCATATATTCCATGTCTGTGTCCTAAGCTTCCCACCATTTTACCCTAAATCTTCATAGGGCCACATCTTTCAAACCAAATCTTGAAGTTTTTCTCGATTTTAAGTGTCGTTGGAAAGCTATTGAAGTCCTCTACACAGTGGAATCTTCAATTTTCGGTTTTTTGCAGTTCCTCAGTGAGAAGAAAAATGAACATAAAATCTATATTGGAATGAGGTTAGAAGGTATAGTACCGACATTCAACCATCATTTTAAATGTTCAGAAGTAAATGGCTTCAAAATGAACTTCTCCTTGATATGGTCAAAGAATCTTAGGGAATGAATTTTTAGAAACCATACCCATCCTATTTTAATGGACTCTACAAATGGAGATATCACGTAGAACACATAATATTCAAGGTTCACCAAATGTTTCTCTCTCCTAAATTATGTAATATTTAAGAGGCTAGAAACCCATGGTAAAGTATCCTTTTGTAAAGTAGTTTCCAGAAGCTAATTGTATTAATATCAGGAATAAACTCCTTGAACAAACAAAAACAAGTGAAATTCAATGTGGAATATCAGACCTAATATAAATGAGAGGGAGAAGAATAATTAGCTAATTATTTTACTCCTTGTTGTTGATAATGCACTGGGCTAACGTGAAGACTAAAATGGAAGGAAATGACAATGACAAAGATTCACTACGAATTTTTTTTCCTAAAAAATTACATTGTGGTGTATACTAAGGCCTTCAAAACATACCACTGTATATGGTAGCCATTTTGTGCATGATTTTTGTCCCTATGTACTTATCATATCCTGTCAAGTTTTTAGAAATATATGCACATCACTACCTTTGTTGTATCACCTTGCTAGTTTAGTTTTATCTTATTTGGACTCTCTTCAATATCCTATGTGATGCTTGTTATGTATTTGAGTAGGAATCTTCAGTTAAACCTAGATGGTGAAGGATTTCTTACAAAAAAAAAAATTACAAATGGGTTGTGAGCACCCATGCCTGCACCTCTAGACATTTTTCGTCCCATTTTGCAACTCCCAAAGATGGGGAAAAGATTCCATGTTGTGCAATCACACTGAATTCCCATTTTCAAACTAGAAATATGAGAAAACCTCCAAGGGGTGCTGTGAACTTGCACTAACACTTACTTCGTGCCAACTTTCATCTTTTAACTCTCAATACAATTCTCCCAACACAAATTTATTCTTCTTGACTAGGTCTCTCAAGAACTCAAAACTGAAAATTTTCTAATATATATCTCCAGCATGTGTATTTTCATTATAAAAATCTACATACATATTATTAGGGGTATAAAGACCATAGATTCCAATTTTTAAAATAACCCACTTGATAAAACCAAGTTTATGAAGTTTTTAGAGATTTGTCCAAAACAGGGACAGTCACAACGAAGCAAGATAACTAAATTCATAACTCAAGTTTTATAAACTTCTATAGAAATCATTCCACTTGAGAAATTTATTTTTTTTTAGGAGAAGAAAATTTCTCCTTTAATTCATTTTTATCACTCATGCCTTCATCAACACGATTCACAAGATTTTGTGATTACTTTCTTACACAAAACAAGGGTTTACCACTGTATATTGTTTATGTTTGACATATCATAACTCTTCCATTTTTTCTAAAGTGTTTTTATGAAACCTTTATTCATGCCTTACATTGCCTTCATACCAATTTTCAAATTTTTCTGTTGATTACAAAGCATTTTTTATCCTTTCCAACACAACAAGGAAATACTACAAATAATTTACTTACATCCTTGTATGAAACTTGAATTCATTGATGTTCCATCCCCTTCAAGAAATTCATTCACACATTTCAAAACCTCTAGTACATGTTATAATGCATGTAACAGCATTCAAAACTATAAACTAATAATATTTATTCACAATTCCACATACATTCATTAATACATAATTTTTACTAAAAGAAAATTTCTCATTTTTATCAATTTAATGGAGTACAAGACTTCTTGAGCCACTTGGATCTGAAACAAAGTTTCTTACTTCACTACCAAACCTCTTACTAATCACACCCTTTCTATAAAATCTATTTTTTTTATCATTTATTGAATAACTTTCATTTTTAAAAGAAAAAGACGTAGTTAGGTTGAGAAACAACTAACTCACATAGGCTTAGAATTAACTAGATGAGGTTTAGGGTCTAGTTAGGATCTTGTGAGTGATTTTGCAAGTGAACACATGTTTCATGACCCACTTTATTCATTTAGTACACCTATACTAACAACTATTATGACTAACATACTAACTCCTAGGTCTAAGATGCATTATATGACTTATTTGAATATTTGAAATGTGGTTTTAGAGGGAAACCTCCAAAATACCACTTGTTACAAGATCAATATTCCTAATCAACTAAAAATACATCTATAAGTTATCCAAAAGGACTCGCATAATCAAAAAACTATAGAAACAAAAAAATTTTAGTATGTACAAGTGATGATGTTTACATCATACTCCCCGTGTGGAGAGAATTGAGCTCTATACATTAGGCCTCTTCTATCTTCTCTTCCAATTGTGATCTACTTGTGAGATTCTTCTCTTCTCTGATTTTTTCTTTCTGTCTTCATTAACTACATGAACTTATTTTTATGTTCACTTTTTTCTGTTATCTTCCTCTTCATTACTATGCTTTCAAAAATGAGGATTTCTTGCCTCATTCTATTCATTTGAGCTCCTATCATGAGTTGTTTCTTCAATGTTCTTTACCTCTTCCTCAATAATACCTAAAAATCAAGCATGAATACACAATATAGCCTTAGATTAAAAACCAAGATAATTTTGTGTCTCTTCATTTTTTAGTTTCTTCATCCATCATGACAACTTTCGATGTTTTCACATTCTAAGTACCTACATTCATGTGCTCTTCTATATTTGTTTCCCTTGAAAGCACTCTACTACCCTAATTGGAATTGACAAAAAATAATCTCTATCTCTCCTCAAAAAATACTAAATAACTACCCAATCTTCTGTAGGGTTGTTTACCCCAACACTTGTATTCACTCTTGAGATTGCATCCATTATTATTCTATAACAAATTAATTTAATTTTCCTCATTCAATTCAACACCTTTCTTCAAATATATCACCCAACCTCATTCATCCCTATCTTTCTCATCTCTCTCTCTCTCTCCATTTTAGCCTTCTTTCCTCTTGTCTCAACGTTGTTCAAAGCTATAGTTTTCTTCATTTCTCCATGAGTGACCTTATGGGATACTTAACCACCTTTCTTATCACTATTTCATACTTGCATTTATATTTCATCTTGATTCATCAACATTTCTAGTTTCTCCATATACTTTTCTCTATTCTCTTATATCTTGTTCCATCCAAAATATTCTCTTTTCCTCTAGCTCTCTCATTCTCTCTTCTTTTATTTTTATCTCTATCATATCTTTCTCTTTCATCTCATTTCTTATGCACTCAAACAATTTATTTATCATGTTCTTTAACATATTTTCATCCATCCTTAACTAGCAATTTTGTTTCACCTTGTCCAAGCCTCACCTAGGTTCTCTTTCACATAGTATTTTGACTTCTCTTTTCCTTCTCTTCCATGCATTTTCTTATTTCTTCATTTTTCTTTCTCTTACTTATTTTATCACTTATCTCAAGGGGAAACCTATCACTTCACACACACAAATCTCATAAGAATGTCATTTATTAGATCATGCAACTTTAAATATTTATCACACAACTCAAATTCACATATGTACAAATGTTTCTTAACACAATCATCTTTAACACCAAATATAAAGCTAAAACTTTCTTTATCAACCTTTCTTTGATACCACTATTATGCAAAGGTGGTGGACCTTAAATAATTCCACTTCAACAACACCAATATTTAGTATTATCACCAAGAAAAATCACCAAACCATGCTAACTGCACATTGTCTCAAGAAGCATGATTCTTTTCAAAACAAAAAAATGCATCAAACTAATGTACCAAATGCTATAAAAAACTTTCACATGCTCAAATAAATCACACAAACATGATTATACACTATAAAAAATTTCAACCCATCTTCTAACAATTTCCTTTCAAGACCTTAAAACTACGTGTAACCCCTCGTAAGGGAAAATTTTGATGAAAATGAAAAAATATAAATAATCAACCTTCGATGTCAAGTTTTCTAGATACTCATTTTCTCATTAGAATGTATATAAATTTTCAAGGTCAAATTATTTTCCAATCAATTTTTACTCTTCTTTTTATCGTTCCCAAATACGCTTAATTCCTAGTCTTCTCAACACCCAAATCTTTGTGTCTGGAACCAACTACCAAATTTTATGAAAAAAACGATTAGTTTTCCTGATACCCATTTAAGATTTCTTTCTTCATGCCAAATTTCTTCTTCCAACTCCCAATACAATTCTCCCAACATAAATTTCTTCTTTTTACCCAAGTCTCCTCTAGGTCTCTCAAGAAATCAAAATTGAAAATTGCTAATATATTTCTCCCACATGTGTATTTAATTATAAAAAAATTCCACACATATTATTATGGATATAAATACCCTACAATACAATTTTTCAGATGAACCCACTTGATAAAAATGAATTTATGAAGTTTTTAGAAATTTATCCAAAACAGGGACAGTCACAAGGAAATAAGTTAAATAAATTCATAACTCAAGTTGTATAAACTAACAGAACCTCATTCCACTTGTAAAATTTCTCCTTTAATTAGTTTTGAGTGATTATGCCTTCATCAACATGATTCACAATATTTTTTTATTGCTTTCTTACATAAAACAATGGTTTATGACTATTTTCTTAATGTTTGACCTATAAAAACTCCTCAATTTTCTCTAAAACTTTATGAAATCTTTATTAATTCCTCACACTACCTTCAAACCAATTTTCAAATTTTTATATTGAGTACAAATCTAATTATTCATGATTTATCCTTTCCAACACAACACAGAAATACTACAAACAATTTGCTTACATCTTTGTAAGAAAATTGAATTAATTGATGTTCCATCCCCTTCAAGCACTTAATTCACACATTAAAAAACCTATCTTACATCTTCTAATACTTGTAAAAACATTAAAAAACACATAAACCAATAATATTCATTCACAATTCCACATACATTCATCAATACACAATTTTTTCTAAAAGAAGCCTTCTCATTTTTATCAATTTAATGGAGTACAAGACTTCTTAAGTCACTTGGCTCTGAAAAAAGTTTCTTCCTTCACTACCAACCCTCTTAATACTCACACCCTCTCTTTAAGATCTATGTTTTTCTCATTCATTCAAATACATTTACTTTTAAGATAAAAGGAGGTAGTTAGGTTGAGATACAACTAACTTGCCTAGGCTTAGACTTAACCAGATGAAGGTTATGGTATAGTTAGGAGAATGTGAGTGATTTTACAAGTGAACACATGTTTCACAGCCCTTTTTTATTCATTTAGTATGCCTATACTAACAACTAGATGACTAACATACTAACTCTTAGGTCTAGGATGCATTACACGACTTATTTGAATATTTGAACTGTGGTTTTGGAGGGAAACCTCCAAAATACCACTTATAACAATATTAAGAGTCCTAATGGACTAAAAATACATCTAGAACATCCAAAATGACTCATATACCCCTAACAACTAGAAAACCAAAACTTTTGAGTATGTATAAGTGATGTTCCTTCTTTAGGTGACCTGGTTGCAGAGGTATTTTGGAGATGCTTCATTCTAATTTATGACATGGTTTGCATTTAGTGATGACACTAATGTTATAATATTTCATTTTTATATTACATTTGTATGTTTGATGAGTTTTGATGTAGTTTTGATCTCCATTTCTGAAGACAAGTTTTGGGGCATGTTGTTTGTCATTGTTCTCAAGTGGCTTCATGATGTGGGATGATGGTGTAGAGGTGTTAAAAATTTCTAGAGGTTTTTATTGGTCTTATAAAAACATGTATACATTTTTTCTAAGTTTTTTGAAGGTGTTTTTTCTTAAGAACATTCCATTTTGGTGAGTTGGATGTTTTGGTGCTTCAGGGCTTCTTAAGCCCTAATAGAGGATTATCTGGTTCTACATGATGTTACCAACCTATATGGTCATGTGCACGGTGTTCTTGTTATTTTCCCTATGATTTCTAACCTAGGTTAATTAGATTCAAGATTCGTGTATAAAAGAAAATTAGAAAGATCATTTGAGCTAGAGGGGTGTTTCCAAAGGAGAAAGAGGTATGTTGGCCTTCAATAGAGGGAAAAGAGTGTGTGGAGATGTTATATAATATTTTTAGGTGTTGAATATATAGGTCATTAGACCTAATCAACTTAGTGAATAAGATCTCGAGCGAATTAACCTAGTGAGAAAATTTTAAGAAAGAGGAAGGAGAGAGCTTCATTGTGTCATAATTAGTTGTTGTAGCAAAATTTCAGAGGTGAAAAACATATCAAGTGACTTTGGTTAGTTCTAATTCATCTTGGGGGTTAGTGCCTCCTTATAGGGTTGGTGCTCTACTAAACCTAGGGGTTGGTGCGACACTAAAACTAGGGGTTGGTGCTCTTTGTTGAGTTGGTGTTCAACCAAATTTGATTCATTGCTCTAATAAAGTTTTGTTTCAGTGGATTTTATTCCCCTTGAGATTCATCTTGTGTTATTGTGTTTATTTTATCTCATCTTCTCTTCTATGGTTATGTTTTTGTGGATGCGTGCATAATAATTAATTGAATGGTTAATGGATTAAACTGTTTACGTCAATGAAAATTTTTATTTCTCATTGATTCACCCCCTCTGAGTGATTATGATTCCAACACTTGTTAAGTGATGGAATATGATAGAAAGGATTTCTCTAAGTGGTGTTAATTATCTTCATTTTAATTCATGGGGAGTGGTTTCTTTACTAGGAATTATGATTGGTTGATTGGTTGAATTTTTTATTTGGTTTGAGTATTTTGAACATTTTGAACATGGTGAGAATCTATTATCCCGTCATTCACAATGTTGTGGTTTTGATTGATGAATTTGGACTTATATTTATTTGGATAAGTGTCCTTGTTGGGTTTCTCTATAGGAGGAGTTTTAATGAGGCCCTTAACAATGAGGTATCTCTCAATTTATGTTCCTTTCTTGATTACTTCCTAAAAGCTGGTTAAGTAGTGCATTTGCATTTGGAATGATAATTCACTATTGAGATTAGGTATGAACATGTTGACTAATTATTTCTTAGAAATTAAATAAGGGAATCAGCTTGTGATCCCCCTCCATCTTTGGAGAAATAATGTGAAGGTTTCATTACTTCTTTAATTTTTGTTACAAAGATATATCATAGTGACTTCATAATCTAAGTTAAAGGAAAAGTGTTTGACAAATTTTTCCAATATTTCAGAGAAAGTAGTAATGGATCCTTTAAGAAGGTGTAAAAACCAATCTAAATCTTGTCCTCATAAACTCTTAGGGAAAAGACTCAAAATTTATATATCATTGTAAGATACTTCTTAGCATGTTGTGAAGAACTCTTTTACGTGTTCTCTTGGGTCATTCTTTCTTTATATTTTTCAAACATAGGATATTCAAATGATGGAAGAAATGGTATGCACAACATGTCTTTATCAATTGGATAAGGACAAATATATTTGAAGTTGAAATATTTGGTTCATTTTTTCATTTCCATTAGAATTTATTTCATGCTCTTCCACTCTTGTGAGAATGGAGATTTTGGTTGAGGGATGTCCATAATGTCATGTAATTCTTGACTAGGTTATTCTTTCTCTTCATCGTTTAAATTTTAAGTAAATCTAGAAGCTATATGAGAAAAATTTTTAGGTAATCTCATTGATTTTTGATAACAAAGATTCATTAGGGGTTTTTTTGAATTGTTGAAATTATATTTTCGATTTCTTTTTCTAAATTTTTCTAGGATATGTTTAAATCTCTTGTCGTCGAAATCTAAGGGTAGTTTTTCTCCTATTTCTAGGATGTGAAGAGGGTAATGGATTTTTTTTTGTATTAATATTTATTCTATTTGTTATTTTTCTTCTTTAATGATTCCAGGTTATCTTACATCATTGTGTTCATCAAAATCATCTTTGTCAAGAGGGTTGATTCTATCAAGGTCCTCGTAGATATTGTGGCTTTTGTTGCGAGTAATCAACATTGTACTAAATGAAAGAACATAAATTGAAATGTAGTTTGTGATTCTTCACAAACTTGATAAGTATAGAAAAATATATAAGCTCAAATAATAATAATAGATATTTTTCTTGGTTTGGACTTATATAAATGTATAGGGAACCAAGTATAGTTTGATAAAAAGGTGTGTATCCAAAGGATAAAACTTTTTTTTTAGTAGAATGGATTTTGATTGGAATAGATTGGTTTTGATTTGGATTATGTTGTGGAACACAAATTTTGATCAAAAAATTTTGATTCAATGTAATGTTTACAAACAACAAGCAAGTAATGATTTTTAAATTCATTTGGGCTTAGAGGCAAAAATACCATCGAGAAATGTAAAATTTATGATAATGCAATCAAGTAGAATGTCATGGAATGGATGAATGAAAGATATCTTATAACTCCAATATATGTGTCTTTCAATATATCCCAGACCTGATATAATAAATCTATATGGGGAAAATTTGTATAGGGAACCCTTGGAATACTGAAAGAAACTCACCCAGTCAGTAGCCCTTTTAGAGGATTCAATCACCACTTTAACGATGGGGTTTTATGATTACTTGTGGTAAGGTAATGAGGGAATGATTTTTGAATGGTGTCCTTGTTCTTTCCCCCAAAGAATTTATAGGGAAAATTCCATAAAATGTATTGTTACAGCTAATTTAGGCATATGCTCACAGTAACCTATCATGACAATTTTACCCGTAAGCGGGGGATTATAAGTGAGGAAAGTGTCTAATGTTGTTTAAGAATAGGTATAAAGTGTGAAATCCACTTCACTACATGTTAATACAAGTATGAGTGATTAATATGAAATTTGTTTCTAACTTTGACAAAAAAAAAAGAGTGTGAAAAATGAAAGCGTAAAACAAAGTTATACCTAACTTGTTTAGCAAGATTTTTAAGCAAGAAGGTCATGCATGGAAATGCATTAGTAGTTTGATTTTTATGAATGATTTTTTTTCTAGTTTGGAAATCTTTGACTTAACAATCCTGTAAAAAAAATTTAACTTAGTAAAATATTGATATGAAATAACTTCAATCATTTCTGATTCTCAAGTTCACCCAAAGGGCATGAGAGAAGAGAATACATGGTTTAGGTTGTATAAATGATATATTAATAATTGAATCAATCTTAGAGATGAAATAAAACACATTATATTAACGATAAAATGCAAGAAAAATTATATAACAATCTTAATCACTTTTGATTCTTAAAATCTCCCTAAAAGGACGCGAGAGAAAATAATACACAATTTTTTTTGTAAGAATAAAGTGTGAAAAATGAAATACAAACAAGAGAAATGATGCAACTTAGTTATAAAAAATGATTAAGTGCCATGTTTTAAAAACTATTTTTCTGTGAAAATCCTATAGGAAGATGTCAGAAGATCGTATAAAACAATAAGGCAAATAACCATTAGAATTTTGGAAATATACAAATAAATTAAAATTTCACACAAAAATTAACGTAGAGAATAAGAAAATAAATGAAAATAAAATTCATGCAAATGCACCTGAAAAACTACGTAAACATAGTATATGTTATAACGAAGACACATATTGTTGTAATAAAAATACACATAATAAATTGTATACGAACTGAAGTTGACACTGGCATTAAGGGTTGTGATATAAACACATACATGAAAAAATATAGTTAGAATAGATATGCTAGCACAAAGAATGTACCATAAATGCACCCAAAGGCAAGTTGATGTAGAGACTAGAACATAAACACATCACGTAGTACAAAAATAAAGGTAGCCCAATAGAATAAAAAATATAGAACACTAACACACCGACTTTGACACTAGCATAGACCTACAAAAATATTAGAAGAAAAAGTACGTTAGCATAGATCATGATCTACACTAGTACAAAGAATACTATGGAAACACAGATCACATGTACCTACAAAAAATGTTAGAACATTTCCAAAACGTCTATTTTTTCCAAACTAATCTCAAACCTACTTATAGAATAACCTAAAAAAAATAGCATCCTTTAAACAACACAAAGAACATGAAAATAATGTTATATTTGTAAAATATGATCAAAATAATGTTGGAGTCCCACTAGACATTCTAGAATGTATACAATATAAAATGCAAACAAGAGAAAGAAACAAACAACAAAATGAAGTGGAAACCTTTCTCAAACAAGCTCCTTGCAACCTTAGATTGGACCAGATGAAGAGTGGGTTCAAGTGATACTCTTGTTGGATCTGAATGAAAGATTGATTCCTTTTGATTTATGGATGCTCCAATCTATGTTGAATGGAAGTGAAGCCAAGCTACGGGAAATGATGAGTGGTTTTATGATTTAGTAATCAATTAGATAACATAATGGTGTGCAAGAGTGATTTCTAATGGAAATTTGACATATTAACACTGTAAATTCTTCAAGCTTCTAATGATGATTTGAGAGGAATGAATCTTCTTATTTATAGATGCAGAAGAAGCCATGGATTGAGGAAGGTGGAATTGACTGAGTTGCAGGTTATTGATTTCATTTTCCTTCTTTATCATGGTTTATTTATTTTGTGTAATTGGATATTTGAATGAGAAATAATGAGGATTTATTTCAAATTAGTTGGCCCTTGAATTATTCCAAATTGTATGTGCATATTTTCTTCCATTTTTTGTAGGATTCTAAAACTTGAGTGGAGCAACTAGTCAACTTGAGTGAGTTGGCTAAAGAAGTGGAGATGAGTAGATAATTAATTTATATATATATATATATATATATATATATATATATATAATTAAACTAGCCAAAGGGGTGTATAGTGCATAATGAGTGTAATAGAATTAATTATAGAAGTAGGATATGGGTGAATAATGGATTTAATATTATTTTGGATGTTACAATGTGTAATGGGTATTTTAGGGTATTTATAGCTACACCAAACTTTAACTCTGTCAATAATAGATCTATTGATCAAGAAACAAGAAAAATAAATCTATTTTTTGAGACAATCTCTAGCTGAGAGACAAATAAAAATTCCTGAACTGCAAAAAAAGTTTCAAGACTTAAAAATTTTAACTATAGAACAAGGATAGTAATTATAAAAGAAGATAAAGCTCTTACAAAGCAAGATACTAGTGAAAAGACCACATTATTATGGAATTGACAAAAAAAATTCCAAATATTAGAGAATAATAATAATGAAAATGAAGACCATATTTCCAATCTACAAAAATAACTTTAGGAAGTAAAAATTCAATTGTCAATACAAGAGTGTTAATTTTTTTATTTAAATTAGACTTCCGAATCCATTAAAGTGTAAATCCATCCTTCAGTCATTCTAATATAAAATGATGAATAAAACATCTTGAATCCTAAGAAAATTATGAAGATTTGGGAAGAAACTAAATCATAGGTGAAAATTCTAACAATATAACTCTAAAGGGCCCAAAAGGAAAATCAATAATTAGTAGAAGGATTATATATTACTTTTCAGTATGGAGAAGTATTGGCATCCTGTATAAAACCATATACACTCTATCATTTGTTTCTAAAAGAAAAATATTTCCAATGGAAAATGTTAATAATTTGCTAAAAATTACCTCATGTATGGGAAACTAAAGTACAATTCTTGAAAGAATACTTTACCAACATAGTAGAAAAACATAATGCCAAGCCTTTTGGCTGTCATTTGGATTTCCTTTTTGTGTTCTATCTCATTGTTTCCTTTGTTACTATCTTGGTGTTTCTCTATTTTTATTATAAAAAAATGTGTTGTTAAACTTTCAAACTGTGTGGGTTTGGATTTTCTTTGGGGTTGGTCCTCCCATCAAGATTTTTTGACTTGGCCACCTTGTATTTTTATCAGTTATCTGGTTTAACCTTGCTTCTTTCATTGTAAAGGTTTTTTTGGTCCCTTCAAAACCAGACTTATTTACCTTATCTAAAAAAACAGAGTAGAACAACATAATCCTTTATGTGATGTTTTCTTACATAGATACCTATCGGGTAACATCACTTATTTCATGATACATTTATATATTGGAGAGGTACAAGTAAGATCCTTTATATCTCTTTATCAAAACTAAATCCTATGAAGGAAGGAACAACAAGAATTTTCTAATTTAGAGATAAGAACTAGATTTGTTGTTGCATTTGCATATTATACTATGAGATGGGGTTCCAAGATGGTTTACATGATGAGAAGAGAAGGTTATTTCCTCTACTTATCTAACATGGATAACCATAAGAGTAAGATCTGTGATGAAATTCATGAGAGAATTTTAAATAATGGACAGGAATGAGGTATATGCCTCCTATACTTCTTATATCCTACACCATATTGGAAATAATGAGGAGATGAAATTTTAGTTCACTTCACTTTATGGGATCATAAAATTAAAAAAAGCACATAAAAGCTGAATAATTCAGAAAAAAACTATTTGGCCATTATATCTTTCGAAGTATGATTTTATGAGAGTCCATAATGAAGAAAGAGAAGAGGAATAACTTATAAAGGGACTTACAAGGTTTTTGGTATGGGAGAGATGGCAAGTCCCTAAATTAGTCCTTTTTTACCTACATTATGTTCCCCAAACTTTTATATCATTTAAGTGCCAAATTCTATTAGTTAAGCATTGGAGTTCATCTGATGAGCATTGAAGTCTATCAATTGAGCATTGAAGTTCATCTAAAGAGCTCTAAATTCTATCAGACTAGTGCCCAAGTATATCCATTTAGCATTAGAGTTCATCTGAGGAGCGTTAGAGTCTATCAACATGTCTATTTTTGGATGATGTATCATGTAATCTGAAAAATATATTGAAACCTTATAAAATATATATTTTAACTTATTTATATTGTATTGATACTACCACTAACACATATTCTAATAAAAAATAAGATTTACTAGCCTAAGTATGGTTTAGATACGAGGCATATTCTAATAAAAGATAAGATTTACTAGCCTAAGTATGGTTTAGATACTCCTAGTCATTTGAAAGATCATATTTTAAAGATTTATATAACTCATTGAGAGCTAAGATTTTCATATTGAATCAAGCTCCTTGTTTT